>OU015548.1:7104231-7570459 GCA_907165065.1 Caprimulgus europaeus | reverse complement strand
TTTATTCCTTTTTTATTTTTCTACATTTTAAAAATATTTTTTCTCTTTTTCTTTTTTGTTATTCCTCTGGTTTGTTTTGTTTTGTTTTTTCTTTTTTCTTTTTTTTATGACTTTTGGAGTGGAATTAGGGTTCTGCCCCGCACATAGGGGTACCCTCAGGGACTTCCAGTGTGAAATTAGGGTTCCGTCCCGGAAGTAGGCATACCCCTAGGGACTTTGGGAGTGGAATTAAGGTTCTGCTTCGGAAGCAGGGGTACCCCTAGGGACTTCCAATGTGGAATTAGTGTTCCGCCACGGACGTTGGGATACCCCTAGGGAGCTCAGGAGTGGAGTTAGGGTTCTGTCCTCTAATGTAGGTTTACCCCTAGGGAGTTCTCTTTTAGATGTAGGGCTCCACCTCGCAACTATGAACATCCCCAGGGACTTCCAGTGTGGATTTAGAGTTCTGTCCCGGAAGTAGGGGTACCCCTAGGGACTTTGGGAGTGGAATTAGGGTTCCGCCCCAGAAGTAGGGATACCTCTAGGCACTTCAGGAGTGGAATTAAGGTTCTGCCCTGGAAGTAGGGTTACGCCTAGGGACTTCAGGAGTGGACTCAGGGTTTCGCCCCAGAAGTATTGATACCCTTAGGGACTTTGGGAGTGGCAGTAGGGTTCCACCCCAGAAGTAGGGTTACCTGAAAGGGACTTTGGGAATGGAATTACAGTATCACCCTGGAAGTAGGGTTACCCCTGAGGACTTCAGGAGTGAAATTAGGGTTTTGCCCCAGAAATGTGGGTGCCCCTAGGGACTTTGGGAGTAGAATTAGGGTTCTGCTAGGGAAGTTGGGATTCCCCAAGAGACTTTTGGATTGTAATAAAGATTCCGTCCCAGAAGTAGGGTTACCCCTAGGGACTTCAGGAGTTGAATTAAGGTTCCGCTTTGGAAGCAGTTGTACCCCTAGGGATTTCGGGAGTGGAATTAGGGTTCCACCCCAGAAGTAGGGTTACCTTAAAGGGACTTTGGGAATGGAATTACAGTATCACCCTGGAAGTAGGGTTACCCCTGAGGACTTCAGGAGTGAAATTAGGGTTTTGCCCCAGAGATGTGGGTGCCCCTAGGGCCTTTGGGAGTGGAATTAGGGTTCCGCCACAGAACTATAGTACCCCTAGGGACTTAGGGTGTGGAATTAGAGTTCTGCCCTGGAAGTAGAGTTACCTCTAGGGACTTTGGGAGTGGAACTAAGATTCCACCGTGGAAGTAGAGTTACTCCTAGGGAATTAGTGTTCTGCTGCAGAACTATGGGTACCCCTAGGGACTTTGGGAGTGGAAGTAGGGTTCCACTCTTGAACTAGGGTTACATCTAGGGACTTTGGGAGTGGGTTTAGGTTTCCTTCCCAGAAGTTGGGTTACCCCTAGCCACTTTGGGAGTGGAATTAGGATTCTGCCAGGGAATTTGGGATACCTTTAGGGACTTTGGGAGTGTAATTAAGATTCCGTCCTGGAAGTAGGGATACCCCTAGGGACTTCGGGAGTGGAATTAGTGTTCCACCCCAGAAGTAGGGTTACCCCTAGGGACTTCGGGAGTGGAATTAGGATTCCACCCCAGAAGTAGGGTTACCCCTAGGGACTTTGGGAATGGAATTACAGTGTCACCCTGGAAGTAGGGTTATCCCTAGGGTGGAATTAGGATTCCAGCCCAGAAGTAGGGTTACCTCTAGGGACTTTGGGAATGGAATTACAGTGTCACCCTGGAAGTAGGGTTATCCCTAGGGACTTTGGGATTGTAATTAGGGTTCTGCCACAGAACCATGGGTACCCCTAGTGACTTTGGGAGTGGAAGTAGGGTTCCACCCTGGAACTAGGGTTACCCTTAGTGACTTCCCGAGTGTAATGAAAGGTTTTCCCCCGGAAGTAGGGTTACCCCTAGAGACTTTGGGAGTGGAATTAGGATTCTGCCACAGAACTATGGGTACTCCTCAGGACTTCAGGAGTGGAAGTAGGGTTCTGCCCTGAAGTTGGGATACCCCTCGGGACTTTGGGTGTGGTATTAAGGTTCCACCCTGGAAGTAGGGTTCCCTCTAGGGACTTTGGGAGTGGAATTATGGTTCTGTCCTAGAAGCTGGGATACCTCTAGGGACTTTGGGAGTGGAATTAAGGTTCCAGACTGGAAGTAGGGTTACCTCTAGGGACGTTGGGAGTGCAATTAGGTTTCCACCTTGGAAGTAGTGTTATCCACACTGGAAGTCCCTGGGATGTTCCTAGTTGTGGGGTAGAACCCTACTTCTAAATGGGAAGTCCCTAGGACTAAACCAACTTCTGGGGTGTAACCCTAATTCCACTCCGGAAGTCCCTGGGGATATACCTAGTGCCGGGCAGAACCCTTATTCCACACTGGAAGTCCCTAGGAGTAACCCTACTGCGAGGTGGAAGCCTAATTCCACTCCCAAAGTCCCTGGGGATAACCCTTCTTTTGAGGCTGAACCGCAGTTCGTCTTCCAAAGTCCCCAGGGGTACCCCTGCTTCTGAAACAGAACCTTAATTACACTCCAAAAGTCCCAAGGGGTATCCCAACTTCCCTGATGGAACCCTAGTTCCACTCGGGAAGTCCCTAGAGGTAACCCTACCTCCAGGGTGGAATCTTAATTCCACTCCCAGAGTCCCGAGGGGTACCCATAGTTCTGGGTCAGAAGCCTAATTCCACTCCTGAAGTCCCTAGGGGTACCCCTACTTCCAGGTGGAACCCTACTTCCACTTCCAAAGTCACTAGGGGTACACATAGTTGTCGGGCAGAACCCTAATTCCACTCCCAAAATCTCTTGGGGTAACCCTACTTCCAGGGCGGAAAGCTAATTCCACTCACAAACTCCATAGGGGTACTCCTACTTCCGGGACAGAACTCTAAATCCACACTGGAAGTCCCTGGGGATGTTCCTAGTTGCGGGGTGGAACCCCAGTTCTAAATGAGAAGTCCCTAGGGGTAACCCTACTTCCAGGGTGGAACAGCAATTCGACTTCCCAAGTCCCTAGGGGTACGCCTACTTCTGGGGCAGAACCCTAATTCCACTCTGGAAGTCCCTGGGGGTACCCCTACTTCTGGGGCGTAATCCTAATTCCACACCTAAAGTCCCTGAGGGTATTCTTAGTTCCAGGGCAGAACCCTAATTCCACTGGAAGTCCCTGGGGATATACCTAGTGCCGGGCGGAACCCTTATTCCACACTGGAAGTCTGTAGGATTAACCCTACTGCGAGGTGGAACCCTAATTCCACTTCCAAAGTCCATAGGGGTACCCCTTCTTTTGGGGTTGAACCACAATTTGACTTCTGAAGTTCCTATGGGTATGCCTGCTTCCAGAGCAGAAAGCTAATTCCACTCCCAAAGTCCCTAGGGGTACCCCTGCTTCCGAAGCGGAACCTTAATTCAACTCCTGAAGTTCCTAGGGGTAACTCTAGTTCAGGGGTGCAACCTTAAATCCACTCCCAAAGTCCCTAAAGGTATCCCAGCTTCTGGGGCGGAACCCTAATTCCACTCCCAAAGTCCCTAGGCGTAACCCTACTTCCGGGATGGAATCTTAATTACACTCCAGAAGTCCCAAGGGGTATCCAAACTTCCCTGGTGGAACCCTAATTCCACTTGGGAAGTCACTCAAGGTAACCCTACTTCCAGGGTGGGACCCTGATTCCACTCCCAAAGTCCCTAGGGGTAACCCTACTTCCAGGACAGAACTCTAAATCCACACTGGAAGTCCCTGGGGATGTTCCTAATTGCGGGGTGGAACCCTACATCTAAAAGGTAAGTCCCTAGGGGAAAACCTACATTCGAGGACTAACCCTAATTCCACTCCTGAGCTCCCTAGGTGTGTCCAAACGTCCGTGGCGGAGCACTTATTCCACATTGAAAGTCCCTTGGGGTAACCCTACTTCCTGGGCTGAACCCTAATTCCACTCCTGAAGTCCCTAGGGGTAACCCTGCTTCTGAAGAGGAACCTTAATTCAACTCCTGAAATCCCTAGGGGTATCCCAACTTCTGGGGTGGAACCTTAATTCCACTCTTCGAATCCTAGAGGTAACCCTACTTCCAGTCTGGAACCTTAATTCCACTCCCAAAGTCCCTAGAGGGAACCCTACTTCCAGGGTGGAACCTTAATACCACACCCAAAGTCCCGAGGGGTATCCCAACTTCGGGGCAGAACCCTACTTCCACTCCTGAAGTCCCGAGGAGTACCCATAGTTCTGCGGCAGAATCCTAATTCCACTCCCAAAGTCTCTAGGGGTACCCATGGTTCTGTGGCAGAACCCTAATTACAATCCCAAAGTCCCTAGGGATAACCCTACTTCCAGGGTGACACTGTAATTCCATTCCCAAAGTCCCTAGAGGTAACCCTACTTCTGGGGTGGAATCCTAATTCCACTCCCGAAGTCTCTAGAGGTGTCCCAACTTCTGGGGCGGAACCCTAATTCCACTCCCAAAGTCCCTAGGGGCAACCCTACTTCCAGGGTGGAACCCTGCTTCCACTCCCAAAGTCCCTAGGGCTACCTCTACTTCCGGGGCGGAACCTTAATTCCACTCCCGAAGTCCCTGGGGGTACCCCAAATTCCAGGGCGGAACAAAAGTTCTGCCCCGGAACCAAAGTTCCGGCTCACTAGTTCCAGCCGGACCCATTTCGGTGACGGCAGCGGAACCAAAGTTCCGGCTCACTAGTTCCACCCGGACCCATTTCGGTGACGGCAGCGGAACCAAAGTTCCGGCTCACTAGTTCCAGCCGGACTCATTTCGGTGACGGCAGCGGAACCAAAGTTCCGAGTAACTAGTTCCGGTCGGACTGGAGGGGGTTTTTTTGCTCTTTTTTTAAAAATATTTTTTTCTTCATTATTTTTTCCTTTTTTTTTTTTTAAATTTTATTCCTTTTTTATTTTTCTACATTTTAAAAATATTTTTTCTCTTTTTCTTTTTTGTTATTCCTCTGGTTTGTTTTGTTTTGTTTTTTCTTTTTTCTTTTTTTTATGACTTTTGGAGTGGAATTAGGGTTCTGCCCCGCACATAGGGGTACCCTCAGGGACTTCCAGTGTGAAATTAGGGTTCCGTCCCGGAAGTAGGCATACCCCTAGGGACTTTGGGAGTGGAATTAAGGTTCTGCTTCGGAAGCAGGGGTACCCCTAGGGACTTCCAATGTGGAATTAGTGTTCCGCCACGGACGTTGGGATACCCCTAGGGAGCTCAGGAGTGGAGTTAGGGTTCTGTCCTCTAATGTAGGTTTACCCCTAGGGAGTTCTCTTTTAGATGTAGGGCTCCACCTCGCAACTATGAACATCCCCAGGGACTTCCAGTGTGGATTTAGAGTTCTGTCCCGGAAGTAGGGGTACCCCTAGGGACTTTGGGAGTGGAATTAGGGTTCCGCCCCAGAAGTAGGGATACCTCTAGGCACTTCAGGAGTGGAATTAAGGTTCTGCCCTGGAAGTAGGGTTACGCCTAGGGACTTCAGGAGTGGACTCAGGGTTTCGCCCCAGAAGTATTGATACCCTTAGGGACTTTGGGAGTGGCAGTAGGGTTCCACCCCAGAAGTAGGGTTACCTGAAAGGGACTTTGGGAATGGAATTACAGTATCACCCTGGAAGTAGGGTTACCCCTGAGGACTTCAGGAGTGAAATTAGGGTTTTGCCCCAGAAATGTGGGTGCCCCTAGGGACTTTGGGAGTAGAATTAGGGTTCTGCTAGGGAAGTTGGGATTCCCCAAGAGACTTTTGGATTGTAATAAAGATTCCGTCCCAGAAGTAGGGTTACCCCTAGGGACTTCAGGAGTTGAATTAAGGTTCCGCTTTGGAAGCAGTTGTACCCCTAGGGATTTCGGGAGTGGAATTAGGGTTCCACCCCAGAAGTAGGGTTACCTTAAAGGGACTTTGGGAATGGAATTACAGTATCACCCTGGAAGTAGGGTTACCCCTGAGGACTTCAGGAGTGAAATTAGGGTTTTGCCCCAGAGATGTGGGTGCCCCTAGGGCCTTTGGGAGTGGAATTAGGGTTCCGCCACAGAACTATAGTACCCCTAGGGACTTAGGGTGTGGAATTAGAGTTCTGCCCTGGAAGTAGAGTTACCTCTAGGGACTTTGGGAGTGGAACTAAGATTCCACCGTGGAAGTAGAGTTACTCCTAGGGAATTAGTGTTCTGCTGCAGAACTATGGGTACCCCTAGGGACTTTGGGAGTGGAAGTAGGGTTCCACTCTTGAACTAGGGTTACATCTAGGGACTTTGGGAGTGGGTTTAGGTTTCCTTCCCAGAAGTTGGGTTACCCCTAGCCACTTTGGGAGTGGAATTAGGATTCTGCCAGGGAATTTGGGATACCTTTAGGGACTTTGGGAGTGTAATTAAGATTCCGTCCTGGAAGTAGGGATACCCCTAGGGACTTCGGGAGTGGAATTAGTGTTCCACCCCAGAAGTAGGGTTACCCCTAGGGACTTCGGGAGTGGAATTAGGATTCCACCCCAGAAGTAGGGTTACCTCTAGGGACTTTGGGAATGGAATTACAGTGTCACCCTGGAAGTAGGGTTATCCCTAGGGACTTTGGGATTGTAATTAGGGTTCTGCCACAGAACCATGGGTACCCCTAGTGACTTTGGGAGTGGAAGTAGGGTTCCACCCTGGAACTAGGGTTACCCTTAGTGACTTCCCGAGTGTAATGAAAGGTTTTCCCCCGGAAGTAGGGTTACCCCTAGAGACTTTGGGAGTGGAATTAGGATTCTGCCACAGAACTATGGGTACTCCTCAGGACTTCAGGAGTGGAAGTAGGGTTCTGCCCTGAAGTTGGGATACCCCTCGGGACTTTGGGTGTGGTATTAAGGTTCCACCCTGGAAGTAGGGTTCCCTCTAGGGACTTTGGGAGTGGAATTATGGTTCTGTCCTAGAAGCTGGGATACCTCTAGGGACTTTGGGAGTGGAATTAAGGTTCCAGACTGGAAGTAGGGTTACCTCTAGGGACGTTGGGAGTGCAATTAGGTTTCCACCTTGGAAGTAGTGTTATCCACACTGGAAGTCCCTGGGATGTTCCTAGTTGTGGGGTAGAACCCTACTTCTAAATGGGAAGTCCCTAGGACTAAACCAACTTCTGGGGTGTAACCCTAATTCCACTCCGGAAGTCCCTGGGGATATACCTAGTGCCGGGCAGAACCCTTATTCCACACTGGAAGTCCCTAGGAGTAACCCTACTGCGAGGTGGAAGCCTAATTCCACTCCCAAAGTCCCTGGGGATAACCCTTCTTTTGAGGCTGAACCGCAGTTCGTCTTCCAAAGTCCCCAGGGGTACCCCTGCTTCTGAAACAGAACCTTAATTACACTCCAAAAGTCCCAAGGGGTATCCCAACTTCCCTGATGGAACCCTAGTTCCACTCGGGAAGTCCCTAGAGGTAACCCTACCTCCAGGGTGGAATCTTAATTCCACTCCCAGAGTCCCGAGGGGTACCCATAGTTCTGGGTCAGAAGCCTAATTCCACTCCTGAAGTCCCTAGGGGTACCCCTACTTCCAGGTGGAACCCTACTTCCACTTCCAAAGTCACTAGGGGTACACATAGTTGTCGGGCAGAACCCTAATTCCACTCCCAAAATCTCTTGGGGTAACCCTACTTCCAGGGCGGAAAGCTAATTCCACTCACAAACTCCATAGGGGTACTCCTACTTCCGGGACAGAACTCTAAATCCACACTGGAAGTCCCTGGGGATGTTCCTAGTTGCGGGGTGGAACCCCAGTTCTAAATGAGAAGTCCCTAGGGGTAACCCTACTTCCAGGGTGGAACAGCAATTCGACTTCCCAAGTCCCTAGGGGTACGCCTACTTCTGGGGCAGAACCCTAATTCCACTCTGGAAGTCCCTGGGGGTACCCCTACTTCTGGGGCGTAATCCTAATTCCACACCTAAAGTCCCTGAGGGTATTCTTAGTTCCAGGGCAGAACCCTAATTCCACTGGAAGTCCCTGGGGATATACCTAGTGCCGGGCGGAACCCTTATTCCACACTGGAAGTCTGTAGGATTAACCCTACTGCGAGGTGGAACCCTAATTCCACTTCCAAAGTCCATAGGGGTACCCCTTCTTTTGGGGTTGAACCACAATTTGACTTCTGAAGTTCCTATGGGTATGCCTGCTTCCAGAGCAGAAAGCTAATTCCACTCCCAAAGTCCCTAGGGGTACCCCTGCTTCCGAAGCGGAACCTTAATTCAACTCCTGAAGTTCCTAGGGGTAACTCTAGTTCAGGGGTGCAACCTTAAATCCACTCCCAAAGTCCCTAAAGGTATCCCAGCTTCTGGGGCGGAACCCTAATTCCACTCCCAAAGTCCCTAGGCGTAACCCTACTTCCGGGATGGAATCTTAATTACACTCCAGAAGTCCCAAGGGGTATCCAAACTTCCCTGGTGGAACCCTAATTCCACTTGGGAAGTCACTCAAGGTAACCCTACTTCCAGGGTGGGACCCTGATTCCACTCCCAAAGTCCCTAGGGGTAACCCTACTTCCAGGACAGAACTCTAAATCCACACTGGAAGTCCCTGGGGATGTTCCTAATTGCGGGGTGGAACCCTACATCTAAAAGGTAAGTCCCTAGGGGAAAACCTACATTCGAGGACTAACCCTAATTCCACTCCTGAGCTCCCTAGGTGTGTCCAAACGTCCGTGGCGGAGCACTTATTCCACATTGAAAGTCCCTTGGGGTAACCCTACTTCCTGGGCTGAACCCTAATTCCACTCCTGAAGTCCCTAGGGGTAACCCTGCTTCTGAAGAGGAACCTTAATTCAACTCCTGAAATCCCTAGGGGTATCCCAACTTCTGGGGTGGAACCTTAATTCCACTCTTCGAATCCTAGAGGTAACCCTACTTCCAGTCTGGAACCTTAATTCCACTCCCAAAGTCCCTAGAGGGAACCCTACTTCCAGGGTGGAACCTTAATACCACACCCAAAGTCCCGAGGGGTATCCCAACTTCGGGGCAGAACCCTACTTCCACTCCTGAAGTCCCGAGGAGTACCCATAGTTCTGCGGCAGAATCCTAATTCCACTCCCAAAGTCTCTAGGGGTACCCATGGTTCTGTGGCAGAACCCTAATTACAATCCCAAAGTCCCTAGGGATAACCCTACTTCCAGGGTGACACTGTAATTCCATTCCCAAAGTCCCTAGAGGTAACCCTACTTCTGGGCTGGAATCCTAATTCCACTCCCGAAGTCTCTAGAGGTGTCCCAACTTCTGGGGCGGAACCCTAATTCCACTCCCAAAGTCCCTAGGGGCAACCCTACTTCCAGGGTGGAACCCTGCTTCCACTCCCAAAGTCCCTAGGGCTACCTCTACTTCCGGGGCGGAACCTTAATTCCACTCCCGAAGTCCCTGGGGGTACCCCAAATTCCAGGGCGGAACAAAAGTTCTGCCCCGGAACCAAAGTTCCGGCTCACTAGTTCCAGCCGGACCCATTTCGGTGACGGCAGCGGAACCAAAGTTCCGGCTCACTAGTTCCACCCGGACCCATTTCGGTGACGGCAGCGGAACCAAAGTTCCGGCTCACTAGTTTCAGCCGGACCCATTTCAGAGACGGCAGCGGAACCAAAGTTCCGGCTCACTAGTTCCACCCGGACCCATTTCGGTGACGGCAGCGGAACCAAAGTTCCGGCTCACTAGTTCCAGCCGGACCCATTTCGGTGACGGCAGCGGAACCAAAGTTCCGGCTCACTAGTTCCAGCCGGACTCATTTCGGTGACGGCAGCGGAACCAAAGTTCCGAGTAACTAGTTCCGGTCGGACTGGAGGGGGTTTTTTTTGCTCTTTTTTTAAAAATATTTTTTTCTTCATTATTTTTTCCTTTTTTTTTTTTTAAATTTTATTCCTTTTTTATTTTTCTACATTTTAAAAATATTTTTTCTCTTTTTCTTTTTTGTTATTCCTCTGGTTTGTTTTGTTTTGGTTTTTCTTTTTTCTTTTTTTTATGACTTTTGGAGTGGAATTAGGGTTCTGCCCCGCACATAGGGGTACCCTCAGGGACTTCCAGTGTGAAATTAGGGTTCCGTCCCGGAAGTAGGCGTACCCCTAGGGACTTTGGGAGTGGAATTAAGGTTCTGCTTCGGAAGCAGGGGTACCCCTAGGGACTTCCAATGTGGAATTAGTGTTCCGCCACGGACGTTGGGATACCCCTAGGGAGCTCAGGAGTGGAGTTAGGGTTCTGTCCTCTAATGTAGGTTTACCCCTAGGGAGTTCTCTTTTAGATGTAGGGCTCCACCTCGCAACTATGAACATCCCCAGGGACTTCCAGTGTGGATTTAGAGTTCTGTCCCGGAAGTAGGGGTACCCCTAGGGACTTTGGGAGTGGAATTAGGGTTCCGCCCCAGAAGTAGGGATACCTCTAGGCACTTCAGGAGTGGAATTAAGGTTCTGCCCTGGAAGTAGGGTTACGCCTAGGGACTTCAGGAGTGGACTCAGGGTTTCGCCCCAGAAGTATTGATACCCTTAGGGACTTTGGGAGTGGCAGTAGGGTTCCACCCCAGAAGTAGGGTTACCTGAAAGGGACTTTGGGAATGGAATTACAGTATCACCCTGGAAGTAGGGTTACCCCTGAGGACTTCAGGAGTGAAATTAGGGTTTTGCCCCAGAAATGTGGGTGCCCCTAGGGACTTTGGGAGTAGAATTAGGGTTCTGCTAGGGAAGTTGGGATTCCCCAAGAGACTTTTGGATTGTAATAAAGATTCCGTCCCAGAAGTAGGGTTACCCCTAGGGACTTCAGGAGTTGAATTAAGGTTCCGCTTTGGAAGCAGTTGTACCCCTAGGGATTTCGGGAGTGGAATTAGGGTTCCACCCCAGAAGTAGGGTTACCTTAAAGGGACTTTGGGAATGGAATTACAGTATCACCCTGGAAGTAGGGTTACCCCTGAGGACTTCAGGAGTGAAATTAGGGTTTTGCCCCAGAGATGTGGGTGCCCCTAGGGCCTTTGGGAGTGGAATTAGGGTTCCGCCACAGAACTATAGTACCCCTAGGGACTTAGGGTGTGGAATTAGAGTTCTGCCCTGGAAGTAGAGTTACCTCTAGGGACTTTGGGAGTGGAACTAAGATTCCACCGTGGAAGTAGAGTTACTCCTAGGGAATTAGTGTTCTGCTGCAGAACTATGGGTACCCCTAGGGACTTTGGGAGTGGAAGTAGGGTTCCACTCTTGAACTAGGGTTACATCTAGGGACTTTGGGAGTGGGTTTAGGTTTCCTTCCCAGAAGTTGGGTTACCCCTAGCCACTTTGGGAGTGGAATTAGGATTCTGCCAGGGAATTTGGGATACCTTTAGGGACTTTGGGAGTGTAATTAAGATTCCGTCCTGGAAGTAGGGATACCCCTAGGGACTTCGGGAGTGGAATTAGTGTTCCACCCCAGAAGTAGGGTTACCCCTAGGGACTTCGGGAGTGGAATTAGGATTCCAGCCCAGAAGTAGGGTTACCTCTAGGGACTTTGGGAATGGAATTACAGTGTCACCCTGGAAGTAGGGTTATCCCTAGGGACTTTGGGATTGTAATTAGGGTTCTGCCACAGAACCATGGGTACCCCTAGTGACTTTGGGAGTGGAAGTAGGGTTCCACCCTGGAACTAGGGTTACCCTTAGTGACTTCCCGAGTGTAATGAAAGGTTTTCCCCCGGAAGTAGGGTTACCCCTAGAGACTTTGGGAGTGGAATTAGGATTCTGCCACAGAACTATGGGTACTCCTCAGGACTTCAGGAGTGGAAGTAGGGTTCTGCCCTGAAGTTGGGATACCCCTCGGGACTTTGGGTGTGGTATTAAGGTTCCACCCTGGAAGTAGGGTTCCCTCTAGGGACTTTGGGAGTGGAATTATGGTTCTGTCCTAGAAGCTGGGATACCTCTAGGGACTTTGGGAGTGGAATTAAGGTTCCAGACTGGAAGTAGGGTTACCTCTAGGGACGTTGGGAGTGCAATTAGGTTTCCACCTTGGAAGTAGTGTTATCCACACTGGAAGTCCCTGGGATGTTCCTAGTTGTGGGGTAGAACCCTACTTCTAAATGGGAAGTCCCTAGGACTAAACCAACTTCTGGGGTGTAACCCTAATTCCACTCCGGAAGTCCCTGGGGATATACCTAGTGCCGGGCAGAACCCTTATTCCACACTGGAAGTCCCTAGGAGTAACCCTACTGCGAGGTGGAAGCCTAATTCCACTCCCAAAGTCCCTGGGGATAACCCTTCTTTTGAGGCTGAACCGCAGTTCGTCTTCCAAAGTCCCCAGGGGTACCCCTGCTTCTGAAACAGAACCTTAATTACACTCCAAAAGTCCCAAGGGGTATCCCAACTTCCCTGATGGAACCCTAGTTCCACTCGGGAAGTCCCTAGAGGTAACCCTACCTCCAGGGTGGAATCTTAATTCCACTCCCAGAGTCCCGAGGGGTACCCATAGTTCTGGGTCAGAAGCCTAATTCCACTCCTGAAGTCCCTAGGGGTACCCCTACTTCCAGGTGGAACCCTACTTCCACTTCCAAAGTCACTAGGGGTACACATAGTTGTCGGGCAGAACCCTAATTCCACTCCCAAAATCTCTTGGGGTAACCCTACTTCCAGGGCGGAAAGCTAATTCCACTCACAAACTCCATAGGGGTACTCCTACTTCCGGGACAGAACTCTAAATCCACACTGGAAGTCCCTGGGGATGTTCCTAGTTGCGGGGTGGAACCCCAGTTCTAAATGAGAAGTCCCTAGGGGTAACCCTACTTCCAGGGTGGAACAGCAATTCGACTTCCCAAGTCCCTAGGGGTACGCCTACTTCTGGGGCAGAACCCTAATTCCACTCTGGAAGTCCCTGGGGGTACCCCTACTTCTGGGGCGTAATCCTAATTCCACACCTAAAGTCCCTGAGGGTATTCTTAGTTCCAGGGCAGAACCCTAATTCCACTGGAAGTCCCTGGGGATATACCTAGTGCCGGGCGGAACCCTTATTCCACACTGGAAGTCTGTAGGATTAACCCTACTGCGAGGTGGAACCCTAATTCCACTTCCAAAGTCCATAGGGGTACCCCTTCTTTTGGGGTTGAACCACAATTTGACTTCTGAAGTTCCTATGGGTATGCCTGCTTCCAGAGCAGAAAGCTAATTCCACTCCCAAAGTCCCTAGGGGTACCCCTGCTTCCGAAGCGGAACCTTAATTCAACTCCTGAAGTTCCTAGGGGTAACTCTAGTTCCGGGGTGCAACCTTAAATCCACTCCCAAAGTCCCTAAAGGTATCCCAGCTTCTGGGGCGGAACCCTAATTCCACTCCCAAAGTCCCTAGGCGTAACCCTACTTCCGGGATGGAATCTTAATTACACTCCAGAAGTCCCAAGGGGTATCCAAACTTCCCTGGTGGAACCCTAATTCCACTTGGGAAGTCACTCAAGGTAACCCTACTTCCAGGGTGGGACCCTGATTCCACTCCCAAAGTCCCTAGGGGTAACCCTACTTCCAGGACAGAACTCTAAATCCACACTGGAAGTCCCTGGGGATGTTCCTAATTGCGGGGTGGAACCCTACATCTAAAAGGTAAGTCCCTAGGGGAAAACCTACATTCGAGGACTAACCCTAATTCCACTCCTGAGCTCCCTAGGTGTGTCCAAACGTCCGTGGCGGAGCACTTATTCCACATTGAAAGTCCCTTGGGGTAACCCTACTTCCTGGGCTGAACCCTAATTCCACTCCTGAAGTCCCTAGGGGTAACCCTGCTTCTGAAGAGGAACCTTAATTCAACTCCTGAAATCCCTAGGGGTATCCCAACTTCTGGGGTGGAACCTTAATTCCACTCTTCGAATCCTAGAGGTAACCCTACTTCCAGTCTGGAACCTTAATTCCACTCCCAAAGTCCCTAGAGGGAACCCTACTTCCAGGGTGGAACCTTAATACCACACCCAAAGTCCCGAGGGGTATCCCAACTTCGGGGCAGAACCCTACTTCCACTCCTGAAGTCCCGAGGAGTACCCATAGTTCTGCGGCAGAATCCTAATTCCACTCCCAAAGTCTCTAGGGGTACCCATGGTTCTGTGGCAGAACCCTAATTACAATCCCAAAGTCCCTAGGGATAACCCTACTTCCAGGGTGACACTGTAATTCCATTCCCAAAGTCCCTAGAGGTAACCCTACTTCTGGGCTGGAATCCTAATTCCACTCCCGAAGTCTCTAGAGGTGTCCCAACTTCTGGGGCGGAACCCTAATTCCACTCCCAAAGTCCCTAGGGGCAACCCTACTTCCAGGGTGGAACCCTGCTTCCACTCCCAAAGTCCCTAGGGCTACCTCTACTTCCGGGGCGGAACCTTAATTCCACTCCCGAAGTCCCTGGGGGTACCCCAAATTCCAGGGCGGAACAAAAGTTCTGCCCCGGAACCAAAGTTCCGGCTCACTAGTTCCAGCCGGACCCATTTCGGTGACGGCAGCGGAACCAAAGTTCCGGCTCACTAGTTCCACCCGGACCTATTTCGGTGACGGCAGCGGAACCAAAGTTCCGGCTCACTAGTTCCACCCGGACCCATTTCGGTGACGGCAGCGGAACCAAAGTTCCGGCTCACTAGTTCCACCCGGACCCATTTCGGTGACGGCAGCGGAACCAAAGTTCCGGCTCACTAGTTCCACCCGGACCCATTTCGGTGACGGCAGCGGAACCAAAGTTCCGGCTCACTAGTTCCCTATTCCACACCAGAAGTCCTCCAAAGTTAACCTTCTTCTGGGGCTTACCGTTTATTCAACACCGGAAGTCCCCAGGTGTAACCCTACTTCTGGGGCAGAACCCTATTCCACACTGGAAGTCTCCTGGTGTAACTCTGTTTCTGAGACAGAACCCGTATTCCACACCAGATGTCCCCCGGGATAACCCTAGTTTTTGGGTGGACCCTGTATTCCACACTGGGAGTCCCCCAGTGTAAGACTACTTCTGGGGTGGAACCCCTATTCCACAGTGGAAGTTGCTGTGGGTAACCCTACTTCCGGGACAGAATGGTAATTTGCACCGGAAGTCCCTGGAGGTAACTGTACTTCTGGGGCGTGAACCCCATACCTGAAGTCTCTAGGAGTACCCCTAGTTCCGGGGTGAAACCCTAATTCCACCCTGGAAGTCCATGAGGGCACCTCTAGTTTCTTGGGGGAACCCTAATTCTGCCCTGGAATTTCCTGGAGGTACCCCTAGCTCCAGGGCGGAACCCTAATCCCATACCTGAAGTCTCTAGGAGTACCCCTAGTTCCGGGGTGAAACCCTAATTCCACCCTGGAAGTCCATGAGGGCACCTCTAGTTTCTTGGGGGAACCCTAATTCTGCCCTGGAATTTCCTGGAGGTACCCCTAGCTCCAGGGCGGAACCCTAATCCCATACCTGAAGTCTCTAGGAGTACCCCTAGTTGCGGGGTGAAACCCTAATTCCACCCTGGAAGTCCATGAGGGCACCTCTAGTTTCTTGGGGGAACCCTAATTCTGCCCTGGAATTTCCTGGAGGTACCCCTAGCTCCAGGGCGGAACCCTAATCCCATACCTGAAGTCTCTAGGAGTACCACTAGTTCCGGGGTGAAACCCTAATTCCACCCTGGAAGTCCATGAGGGCACCTCTAGTTTCTTGGGGGAACCCTAATTCTGCCCTGGAATTTCCTGGAGGTACCCCTAGCTCCAGGGCGGAACCCTAATCCCATACCTGAAGTCTCTAGGAGTACCCCTAGTTCTGGGGTGAAACCCTAATTCCACCCTGGAAGTCCATGAGGGCACCTCTAGTTTCTTGGGGGAACCCTAATTCTGCCCTGGAATTTCCTGGAGGTACCTCTAGCTCCAGGGAGGAACCCTAATCCCATACCTGAAGTCTCTAGGAGTACCCCTAGTTCCGGGGTGAAACCCTAATTCCACCCTGGAAGTCCATGAGGGCACCTCTAGTTTCTTGGGGGAACCCTAATTCTGCCCTGGAATTTCCTGGAGGTACCCCGAGCTCCAGGGCGGAACCCTAATCCCATACCTGAAGTCTCTAGGAGTACCCCTAGTTCCGGGGTGAAACCCTAATTCCACCCTGGAAGTCCATGAGGGCACCTCTAGTTTCTTGGGGGAACCCTAATTCTGCCCTGGAATTTCCTGGAGGTACCCCTAGCTCCAGGGCGGAACCCTAATCCCATACCTGAAGTCTCTAGGAGTACCCCTAGTTGCGGGGTGAAACCCTAATTCCACCCTGGAAGTCCATGAGGGCACCTCTAGTTTCTTGGGGGAACCCTAATTCTGCCCTGGAATTTCCTGGAGGTACCCCTAGCTCCAGGAAAGTGGTGGAACCCCAGTTCTAAATGAGAAGTCCCTAGGGGTAACCCTACTTCCAGGGTGGAACAGCAATTCGACTTCCCAAGTCCCTAGGGGTACGCCTACTTCTGGGGCAGAACCCTAATTCCACTCTGGAAGTCCCTGGGGGTAACCCTGCTTCTGAAGCGAAACCTTAATTCAACTCCTGAAATCCCTAGGGGTATCCCAACTTCTGGGGTGGAACCTTAATTCCACTCTTCAAGTCCTAGAGGTAACCCTACTTCCAGTCTGGAACCTTAATTCCACACCCAAAGTCCCGAGGGGTATCCCAACTTCGGGGCAGAACCCTACTTCCACTCCTGAAGTCCCGTGGTGTACCCATAGTTCTGCGGCAGAATCCTAATTCCACTCCCAAAGTCTCTAGGGGTAACCCTACTTCCGGGGGGAAAACCTTTCAATACACTCGGGAAGTCACTAAGGGTAACCCTAGTTCCAGGGTGGAACCCTACTTCCACTCCCAAAGTCACTAGGGGTACCCATGGTTCTGTGGCAGAACCCTAATTACAATCCCAAAGTCCCTAGGGATAACCCTACTTCCAGGGTGACACTGTAATTCCATTCCCAAAGTCCCTAGAGGAAACCCTACTTCTGGGGTGGAATCCTAATTCCACTCCCGAAGTCCCTAGAGGTGTCCCAACTTCTGGGGCGGAACCCTAATTCCACTCCCAAAGTCCCTAGGGGCAACCCTACTTCCAGGGTGGAACCCTGCTTCCACTCCCAAAGTCCCTAGGGCTACCTCTACTTCCGGGGCGGAACCTTAATTCCACTCCCGAAGTCCCTGGGGGTACCCCAAATTCCAGAGCGGAACAAAAGTTCTGCCCCGGAACCAAAGTTTCGGCTCACTAGTTCCACCCGGACCCATTTCGGTGACGGCAGCGGAACCAAAGTTCCGGCTCACTAGTTCCACCCGGACCCATTTCGGTGACGGCAGCGGAACCAAAGTTCCGGCTCACTAGTTCCACCCGGACCCATTTCGGTGACGGCAGCGGAACCAAAGTTCCGGCTCACTAGTTCCACCCGGACCCATTTCGGTGACGGCAGCGGAACCAAAGTTCCGGCTCACTAGTTCCAGCCGGACCCATTTCGGTGACGGCAGCGGAACCAAAGTTCCGGCTCACTAGTTCCAGCCGGACTCATTTCGGTGACGGCAGCGGAACCAAAGTTCCGAGTAACTAGTTCCGGTCGGACTGGAGGGGGTTTTTTTGCTCTTTTTTTAAAAATATTTTTTTCTTCATTATTTTTTCCTTTTTTTTTTTTAAATTTTATTCCTTTTTTATTTTTCTACATTTTAAAAATATTTTTTCTCTTTTTCTTTTTTGTTATTCCTCTGGTTTGTTTTGTTTTGTTTTTTCTTTTTTCTTTTTTTTATGACTTTTGGAGTGGAATTAGGGTTCTGCCCCGCACATAGGGGTACCCTCAGGGACTTCCAGTGTGAAATTAGGGTTCCGTCCCGGAAGTAGGCATACCCCTAGGGACTTTGGGAGTGGAATTAAGGTTCTGCTTCGGAAGCAGGGGTACCCCTAGGGACTTCCAATGTGGAATTAGTGTTCCGCCACGGACGTTGGGATACCCCTAGGGGCTCAGGAGTGGAGTTAGGGTTCTGTCCTCTAATGTAGGTTTACCCCTAGGGAGTTCTCTTTTAGATGTAGGGCTCCACCTCGCAACTATGAACATCCCCAGGGACTTCCAGTGTGGATTTAGAGTTCTGTCCCGGAAGTAGGGGTACCCCTAGGGACTTTGGGAGTGGAATTAGGGTTCCGCCCCAGAAGTAGGGATACCTCTAGGCACTTCAGGAGTGGAATTAAGGTTCTGCCCTGGAAGTAGGGTTACGCCTAGGGACTTCAGGAGTGGACTCAGGGTTTCGCCCCAGAAGTATTGATACCCTTAGGGACTTTGGGAGTGGCAGTAGGGTTCCACCCCGGAAGTAGGGGTACTGCTAGGGACTTTGGGAGTGGAATTAGGGTTCTGCTAGGGAAGTTGGGATTCCCCAAGAGACTTTTGGATTGTAAATAAGATTCCGTCCCGGAAGTAGGGGTACCCCTAGGGACTTTTGGTGTGGAATTAGGATTCTGTTCTGGAAGTAGAGTCATGCCTAGGGACATTGGGAATGGAATTGGGGCTCTGCCCTGGAAGTAAGGTTACCCATAGGGACGTTGGGATTGGAATTAGGGTTCTGCTCCAGAACTATGGGTACCCCTAGGGACTTTGGAGTGGAATTAGCATTCCACCCTGTAACTAGGATTACCCCTAGGGACTTTGGGGGTGGATTTAGGTTTCCTTCCCAGAAGCTGGGATAGCCCAAGGGACTTTTGGAGTGTAATAAAGATTCCGTCCCGGAAGTAGGGTTACCCCTAGGGACTTCAGGAGTTGAATTAAGGTTCCGCTTTGGAAGCAGTTGTACCCCTAGGGATTTCGGGAGTGGAATTAGGGTTCCACCCCAGAAGTAGGGTTACCTTAAAGGGACTTTGGGAATGGAATTACAGTATCACCCTGGAAGTAGGGTTACCCCTGAGGACTTCAGGAGTGAAATTAGGGTTTTGCCCCAGAAATGTGGGTGCCCCTAGGGCCTTTGGGAGTGGAATTAGGGTTCCGCCCCAGAACTATAGTACCCCTAGGGACTTAGGGTGTGGAATTAGAGTTCTGCCCTGGAAGTAGAGTTACCTCTAGGGACTTTGGGAGTGGAACTAAGATTCCACCGTGGAAGTAGAGTTACTCCTAGGGAATTAGTGTTCTGCTGCAGAACTATGGGTAGCCCTAGGGACTTTGGGAGTGGAAGTAGGGTTCCACTCTTGAACTAGGGTTACATCTAGGGACTTTGGGAGTGGGTTTAGGTTTCCTTCCCAGAAGTTGGGTTACCCCTAGCCACTTTGGGAGTGGAATTAGGATTCTGCCAGGGAATTTGGGATACCTTTAGGGACTTTGGGAGTGTAATTAAGATTCCGTCCTGGAAGTAGGGATACCCCTAGGGACTTCGGGAGTGGAATTAGTGTTCCACCCCAGAAGTAGGGTTACCCCTAGGGACTTTTGGAGTGGAATTGGGGTTCTGCCCTGAAAGTAGAGTTACCCCTAGGGACTTTGGGAGTGGAATTGGTGTTCTGCCCTGAAAGTACAGTTACCCCTAGGGACTTTGGAGTGGAATTAGGGTTCTGCCCTGGAACTAGGGTTACCCCTAGGGACTTTGGGAGTGGATTTAGGTTCTGCTCTTGAAGTAGGGTTATGCCTATGGACTTCAGGAGTGGAATTAGGGTTCCACTCCTGAAGGATTTTGTTCAGGTTCTTGCAGCATTGTTAGGATTTTGTTCAGGTTCTTGCAGCATTGCTAGAGGTCGTGTGGCATTGCATGATGTCACTGGATCACTGTACTGGGTCATAGGATGTTGCACAAAGACGAAGGACATAGCAAGAGTCCGTGAACATTTGTATGGAAGCGTGAGATGTTGAACAAGACCGTGGGACATGGACAGAGACTTTGATGCTTTGCACGAGGTCCCTAGGATATTGTACGAAGTTATAGGACATGGCCCGAAGCCAGAGAAGGTCTTCAGACTTTGTACAGCACCTTGGAATTATGTACAGTTTCGTCCAGCATTGCCAGATGTCGTGTGGCATTCCATGACGTTGCTGGAACATTGTACAAGGTTGTAGGATGTTGCACAAAGCCACAGAAAATAGACAGTCTGTGAGATTTTTTTATGCAACTGTGAGATGTTGTACAGGACTGTGGGAGATGGACAGAGACATTGATGCTTTGCACGAGGTCCGTAGGAGATTTTTCTAAGTCGTAGGACATTACCCAAAGCCGGAGAGGGTCTTCAGAGTTTGTAGAAGTTTGTAGAAGACTGTGGGATTTTGTACAGGTTCCTGCAGCGTTGCCAGAGGTTGTGTGGCATTCCGTGATGTCACTGGGATATTGTACGAGGTTGTAGAATGTTGCACAAAGGCATAGGAAATAGACAGAGTCTGTGAGATTTTTTTTTTTTAAGCAACAACAAGTTGTACAGGACTGTGGGAGATAAACAGAGCTGTTGATGCTTTGCACAAGGTCCCTGGGAGATTGTACGAAGTCGGAGAACAGTGCACCAAGCCGGAGAGGGCCTTCAGATTGTGTAGAGGACTGTGGGAGATTGTACAGGTTCGTGCAGTGTTGCCAGAGGTCGTGTGCTATTGCATGACGTCGCTAGACCATTTTTTGAGGTGGTAGGATGTTGCACAAAGCCATAGGATATTACTAGAAGTTGTGAGAGTTTATACGCAACCGTGGGATATTGTACAAGACCGTGCAACTGGGTTGCTTTGCAAGAGGCCCATGGAAGATTGTACGAAGTCGTAGAAAGTTGCACGAATGCAGAGAGGGTCTTCAGAGTTTGTGAGAGTTTCTACCAGACTGTAGGATTTTTTACTGTTTCCTGTGATGTTGCCAGAGGTCAGGAGGCATTGCACGAGGTCTTTGAGCCATTGGACCAGCCTGCAGGACACACTGAACAAGGAGCATTTGTTTGCAGTTTCAGAGCCATGCCGGATTTACGGGCATTTTGGTTCCTACTGAATTCAAATGGTCCTTGCGAGCCAGGCAAGGGACAGAGCTGAAAGAAGTCTGGGTCTGTGAATGTGTTGTCAGATGGAGAAAAGATCCAGCAACAGCTTTCAAGCCTGGCTCATTTTGCCTTTTTTTTTGCGAGAAGCATTTGTTTGCGGTTTCAGAGCAGTGCGGGATTTACAGGCATTTTGGTTCCTACTGAATTCAAATGGTCCTTGCGAGCCAGGCAAGAGATGGAGCTTCAAGGAGTCTGGGTCTATGAATGTGTTGGCTCATTGAGAAACTCCTTACCCTATCTCTAAGGACTTAAACCTTATGTCCAAACCAGAGGGAACCCTAGTTTTTGGGTGTAACCCCTGTTTCACACTAAATCCTCTGGGTTTACCATACCTTTGGGGCAGAACTTCTCTTCCACACTGGAAGGTGTCAGGGTTAACATTTTCTCCGGGGAGTACCCTTTATTTCATACCACAAGTCCCCCTTAGTAACTGTATTTCTGGTACTGTATCCTTATTCCATATTGGAAGTTTCCTGGGGTAACCCTACTTTTGAGGTGGAATTAATATTACACACCAGACATCTCCCAGAGTTACCCTACTTCCAGGGTGGAACCCTTATTCCACCCTGAAAGTTCCCTGGGGTAGCTCTACTTCTGGTGCAAAACCCCTATTCAACACCGGAAGTCCCCGTGGGTAACCCTACTTCCGGGCCAGAACTCCTATTCCACGTTGGAAGTCCCTCAGGGTAACCCTATTTCTGGAGCGGAACCCCTATTCCACACCAGAAGTCCTCCAAAGTTAACCTTCTTCTGGGGCTTACCGTTTATTCAACACCGGAAGTCCCCAGGTGTAACCCTACTTCTGGGGCAGAACCCTATTCCACACTGGAAGTCTCCTGGTGTAACTCTGTTTCTGAGACAGAACCCGTATTCCACACCAGATGTCCCCCGGGATAACCCTAGTTTTTGGGTGGACCCTGTATTCCACACTGGGAGTCCCCCAGTGTAAGACTACTTCTGGGGTGGAACCCCTATTCCACAGTGGAAGTTGCTGTGGGTAACCCTACTTCCGGGACAGAATGGTAATTTGCACCGGAAGTCCCTGGAGGTAACTGTACTTCTGGGGCGTGAACCCCATACCTGAAGTCTCTAGGAGTACCCCTAGTTCCGGGGTGAAACCCTAATTCCACCCTGGAAGTCCATGAGGGCACCTCTAGTTTCTTGGGGGAACCCTGATTCTGCCCTGGAATTTCCTGGAGGTACCCCTAGCTCCACGGCGGAACCCTAATCCCATACCTGAAGTCTCTAGGAGTACCCCTAGTTCCGGGGTGAAACCCTAATTCCACCCTGGAAGTCCATGAGGGCACCTCTAGTTTCTTGGGGGAACCCTAATTCTGCCCTGGAATTTCCTGGAGGTACCCCTAGCTCCAGGGCGGAACCCTAATCCCATACCTGAAGTCTCTAGGAGTACCCCTAGTTCCGGGGTGAAACCCTAATTCCACCCTGGAAGTCCATGAGGGCACCTCTAGTTTCTTGGGGGAACCCTAATTCTGCCCTGGAATTTCCTGGAGGTACCTCTAGCTCCAGGGAGGAACCCTAATCCCATACCTGAAGTCTCTAGGAGTACCCCTAGTTCCGGGGTGAAACCCTAATTCCACCCTGGAAGTCCATGAGGGCACCTCTAGTTTCTTGGGGGAACCCTAATTCTGCCCTGGAATTTCCTGGAGGTACCCCGAGCTCCAGGGCGGAACCCTAATCCCATACCTGAAGTCTCTAGGAGTACCCCTAGTTCCGGGGTGAAACCCTAATTCCACCCTGGAAGTCCATGAGGGCACCTCTAGTTTCTTGGGGGAACCCTAATTCTGCCCTGGAATTTCCTGGAGGTACCCCTAGCTCCAGGGCGGAACCCTAATCCCATACCTGAAGTCTCTAGGAGTACCCCTAGTTGCGGGGTGAAACCCTAATTCCACCCTGGAAGTCCATGAGGGCACCTCTAGTTTCTTGGGGGAACCCTAATTCTGCCCTGGAATTTCCTGGAGGTACCACTAGCTCCAGGAAAGTGGTGGAACCCCAGTTCTAAATGAGAAGTCCCTAGGGGTAACCCTACTTCCAGGGTGGAACAGCAATT
Organism: Caprimulgus europaeus; assembly: GCA_907165065.1. The sequence goes on along the minus strand of OU015548.1, from coordinate 7,547,529 downwards.
CGACTTCCCAAGTCCCTAGGGGTACGCCTACTTCTGGGGCAGAACCCTAATTCCACTCTGGAAGTCCCTGGGGGTAACCCTGCTTCTGAAGCGGAACCTTAATTCAACTCCTGAAATCCCTAGGGGTATCCCAACTTCTGGGGTGGAACCTTAATTCCACTCTTCAAGTCCTAGAGGTAACCCTACTTCCAGTCTGGAACCTTAATTCCACACCCAAAGTCCCGAGGGGTATCCCAACTTCGGGGCAGAACCCTACTTCCACTCCTGAAGTCCCGTGGTGTACCCATAGTTCTGCGGCAGAATCCTAATTCCACTCCCAAAGTCTCTAGGGGTAACCCTACTTCCGGGGGGAAAACCTTTCAATACACTCGGGAAGTCACTAAGGGTAACCCTAGTTCCAGGGTGGAACCCTACTTCCACTCCCAAAGTCACTAGGGGTACCCATGGTTCTGTGGCAGAACCCTAATTACAATCCCAAAGTCCCTAGGGATAACCCTACTTCCAGGGTGACACTGTAATTCCATTCCCAAAGTCCCTAGAGGAAACCCTACTTCTGGGGTGGAATCCTAATTCCACTCCCGAAGTCCCTAGAGGTGTCCCAACTTCTGGGGCGGAACCCTAATTCCACTCCCAAAGTCCCTAGGGGCAACCCTACTTCCAGGGTGGAACCCTGCTTCCACTCCCAAAGTCCCTAGGGCTACCTCTACTTCCGGGGCGGAACCTTAATTCCACTCCCGAAGTCCCTGGGGGTACCCCAAATTCCAGGGCGGAACAAAAGTTCTGCCCCGGAACCAAAGTTCCGGCTCACTAGTTCCACCCGGACCCATTTCGGTGACGGCAGCGGAACCAAAGTTCCGGCTCACTAGTTCCACCCGGACCCATTTCGGTGACGGCAGCGGAACCAAAGTTCCGGCTCACTAGTTCCACCCGGACCCATTTCGGTGACGGCAGCGGAACCAAAGTTCCGGCTCACTAGTTCCAGCCGGACTCATTTCGGTGACGGCAGCGGAACCAAAGTTCCGAGTAACTAGTTCCGGTCGGACTGGAGGGGGTTTTTTTGCTCTTTTTTTAAAAATATTTTTTTCTTCATTATTTTTTCCTTTTTTTTTTTTAAAATTTTATTCCTTTTTTATTTTTCTACATTTTAAAAATATTTTTTCTCTTTTTCTTTTTTGTTATTCCTCTGGTTTGTTTTGTTTTGTTTTTTCTTTTTTCTTTTTTTTATGACTTTTGGAGTGGAATTAGGGTTCTGCCCCGCACATAGGGGTACCCTCAGGGACTTCCAGTGTGAAATTAGGGTTCCGTCCCGGAAGTAGGCATACCCCTAGGGACTTTGGGAGTGGAATTAAGGTTCTGCTTCGGAAGCAGGGGTACCCCTAGGGACTTCCAATGTGGAATTAGTGTTCCGCCACGGACGTTGGGATACCCCTAGGGAGCTCAGGAGTGGAGTTAGGGTTCTGTCCTCTAATGTAGGTTTACCCCTAGGGAGTTCTCTTTTAGATGTAGGGCTCCACCTCGCAACTATGAACATCCCCAGGGACTTCCAGTGTGGATTTAGAGTTCTGTCCCGGAAGTAGGGGTACCCCTAGGGACTTTGGGAGTGGAATTAGGGTTCCGCCCCAGAAGTAGGGATACCTCTAGGCACTTCAGGAGTGGAATTAAGGTTCTGCCCTGGAAGTAGGGTTACGCCTAGGGACTTCAGGAGTGGACTCAGGGTTTCGCCCCAGAAGTATTGATACCCTTAGGGACTTTGGGAGTGGCAGTAGGGTTCCACCCCGGAAGTAGGGGTACTGCTAGGGACTTTGGGAGTGGAATTAGGGTTCTGCTAGGGAAGTTGGGATTCCCCAAGAGACTTTTGGATTGTAAATAAGATTCCGTCCCGGAAGTAGGGGTACCCCTAGGGACTTTTGGTGTGGAATTAGGATTCTGTTCTGGAAGTAGAGTCATGCCTAGGGACATTGGGAATGGAATTGGGGCTCTGCCCTGGAAGTAAGGTTACCCATAGGGACGTTGGGATTGGAATTAGGGTTCTGCTCCAGAACTATGGGTACCCCTAGGGACTTTGGAGTGGAATTAGCATTCCACCCTGTAACTAGGATTACCCCTAGGGACTTTGGGGGTGGATTTAGGTTTCCTTCCCAGAAGCTGGGATAGCCCAAGGGACTTTTGGAGTGTAATAAAGATTCCGTCCCGGAAGTAGGGTTACCCCTAGGGACTTCAGGAGTTGAATTAAGGTTCCGCTTTGGAAGCAGTTGTACCCCTAGGGATTTCGGGAGTGGAATTAGGGTTCCACCCCAGAAGTAGGGTTACCTTAAAGGGACTTTGGGAATGGAATTACAGTATCACCCTGGAAGTAGGGTTACCCCTGAGGACTTCAGGAGTGAAATTAGGGTTTTGCCCCAGAAATGTGGGTGCCCCTAGGGCCTTTGGGAGTGGAATTAGGGTTCCGCCCCAGAACTATAGTACCCCTAGGGACTTAGGGTGTGGAATTAGAGTTCTGCCCTGGAAGTAGAGTTACCTCTAGGGACTTTGGGAGTGGAACTAAGATTCCACCGTGGAAGTAGAGTTACTCCTAGGGAATTAGTGTTCTGCTGCAGAACTATGGGTAGCCCTAGGGACTTTGGGAGTGGAAGTAGGGTTCCACTCTTGAACTAGGGTTACATCTAGGGACTTTGGGAGTGGGTTTAGGTTTCCTTCCCAGAAGTTGGGTTACCCCTAGCCACTTTGGGAGTGGAATTAGGATTCTGCCAGGGAATTTGGGATACCTTTAGGGACTTTGGGAGTGTAATTAAGATTCCGTCCTGGAAGTAGGGATACCCCTAGGGACTTCGGGAGTGGAATTAGTGTTCCACCCCAGAAGTAGGGTTACCCCTAGGGACTTTTGGAGTGGAATTGGGGTTCTGCCCTGAAAGTAGAGTTACCCCTAGGGACTTTGGGAGTGGAATTGGTGTTCTGCCCTGAAAGTACAGTTACCCCTAGGGACTTTGGAGTGGAATTAGGGTTCTGCCCTGGAACTAGGGTTACCCCTAGGGACTTTGGGAGTGGATTTAGGTTCTGCTCTTGAAGTAGGGTTATGCCTATGGACTTCAGGAGTGGAATTAGGGTTCCACTCCTGAAGGATTTTGTTCAGGTTCTTGCAGCATTGTTAGGATTTTGTTCAGGTTCTTGCAGCATTGCTAGAGGTCGTGTGGCATTGCATGATGTCACTGGATCACTGTACTGGGTCATAGGATGTTGCACAAAGACGAAGGACATAGCAAGAGTCCGTGAACATTTGTATGGAAGCGTGAGATGTTGAACAAGACCGTGGGACATGGACAGAGACTTTGATGCTTTGCACGAGGTCCCTAGGATATTGTACGAAGTTATAGGACATGGCCCGAAGCCAGAGAAGGTCTTCAGACTTTGTACAGCACCTTGGAATTATGTACAGTTTCGTCCAGCATTGCCAGATGTCGTGTGGCATTCCATGACGTTGCTGGAACATTGTACAAGGTTGTAGGATGTTGCACAAAGCCACAGAAAATAGACAGTCTGTGAGATTTTTTTATGCAACTGTGAGATGTTGTACAGGACTGTGGGAGATGGACAGAGACATTGATGCTTTGCACGAGGTCCGTAGGAGATTTTTCTAAGTCGTAGGACATTACCCAAAGCCGGAGAGGGTCTTCAGAGTTTGTAGAAGTTTGTAGAAGACTGTGGGATTTTGTACAGGTTCCTGCAGCGTTGCCAGAGGTTGTGTGGCATTCCGTGATGTCACTGGGATATTGTACGAGGTTGTAGAATGTTGCACAAAGGCATAGGAAATAGACAGAGTCTGTGAGATTTTTTTTTTTTTTAAGCAACAACAAGTTGTACAGGACTGTGGGAGATAAACAGAGCTGTTGATGCTTTGCACAAGGTCCCTGGGAGATTGTACGAAGGCGGAGAACAGTGCACCAAGCCGGAGAGGGCCTTCAGATTGTGTAGAGGACTGTGGGAGATTGTACAGGTTCGTGCAGCGTTGCCAGAGGTCGTGTGCTATTGCATGACGTCGCTAGACCATTTTTTGAGGTGGTAGGATGTTGCACAAAGCCATAGGATATTACTAGAAGTTGTGAGAGTTTATACGCAACCGTGGGATATTGTACAAGACCGTGCAACTGGGTTGCTTTGCAAGAGGCCCATGGAAGATTGTACGAAGTCGTAGAAAGTTGCACGAATGCAGAGAGGGTCTTCAGAGTTTGTGAGAGTTTCTACCAGACTGTAGGATTTTTTACTGTTTCCTGTGATGTTGCCAGAGGTCAGGAGGCATTGCACGAGGTCTTTGAGCCATTGGACCAGCCTGCAGGACACACTGAACAAGGAGCATTTGTTTGCAGTTTCAGAGCCATGCCGGATTTACAGGCATTTTGGTTCCTACTGAATTCAAATGGTCCTTGCGAGCCAGGCAAGGGACAGAGCTGAAAGAAGTCTGGGTCTGTGAATGTGTTGTCAGATGGAGAAAAGATCCAGCAACAGCTTTCAAGCCTGGCTCATTTTGCCTTTTTTTTTGCGAGAAGCATTTGTTTGCGGTTTCAGAGCAGTGTGGGATTTACAGGCATTTTGGTTCCTACTGAATTCAAATGGTCCTTGCGAGCCAGGCAAGAGATGGAGCTTCAAGGAGTCTGGGTCTATGAATGTGTTGGCTCATTGAGAAACTCCTTACCCTATCTCTAAGGACTTAAACCTTATGTCCAAACCAGAGGGAACCCTAGTTTTTGGGTGTAACCCCTGTTTCACACTAAATCCTCTGGGTTTACCATACCTTTGGGGCAGAACTTCTCTTCCACACTGGAAGGTGTCAGGGTTAACATTTTCTCCGGGGAGTACCCTTTATTTCATACCACAAGTCCCCCTTAGTAACTGTATTTCTGGTACTGTATCCTTATTCCATATTGGAAGTTTCCTGGGGTAACCCTACTTTTGAGGTGGAATTAATATTACACACCAGACATCTCCCAGAGTTACCCTACTTCCAGGGTGGAACCCTTATTCCACCCTGAAAGTTCCCTGGGGTAGCTCTACTTCTGGTGCAAAACCCCTATTCAACACCGGAAGTCCCCGTGGGTAACCCTACTTCCGGGCCAGAACTCCTATTCCACGTTGGAAGTCCCTCAGGGTAACCCTATTTCTGGAGCGGAACCCCTATTCCACACCAGAAGTCCTCCAAAGTTAACCTTCTTCTGGGGCTTACCGTTTATTCAACACCGGAAGTCCCCAGGTGTAACCCTACTTCTGGGGCAGAACCCTATTCCACACTGGAAGTCTCCTGGTGTAACTCTGTTTCTGAGACAGAACCCGTATTCCACACCAGATGTCCCCCGGGATAACCCTAGTTTTTGGGTGGACCCTGTATTCCACACTGGGAGTCCCCCAGTGTAAGACTACTTCTGGGGTGGAACCCCTATTCCACAGTGGAAGTTGCTGTGGGTAACCCTACTTCCGGGACAGAATGGTAATTTGCACCGGAAGTCCCTGCAGGTAACTGTACTTCTGGGGCGTGAACCCCATACCTGAAGTCTCTAGGAGTACCCCTAGTTCCGGGGTGAAACCCTAATTCCACCCTGGAAGTCCATGAGGGCACCTCTAGTTTCTTGGGGGAACCCTGATTCTGCCCTGGAATTTCCTGGAGGTACCCCTAGCTCCACGGCGGAACCCTAATCCCATACCTGAAGTCTCTAGGAGTACCCCTAGTTCCGGGGTGAAACCCTAATTCCACCCTGGAAGTCCATGAGGGCACCTCTAGTTTCTTGGGGGAACCCTAATTCTGCCCTGGAATTTCCTGGAGGTACCCCTAGCTCCAGGGCGGAACCCTAATCCCATACCTGAAGTCTCTAGGAGTACCCCTAGTTCCGGGGTGAAACCCTAATTCCACCCTGGAAGTCCATGAGGGCACCTCTAGTTTCTTGGGGGAACCCTAATTCTGCCCTGGAATTTCCTGGAGGTACCCCTAGCTCCAGGGCGGAACCCTAATCCCATACCTGAAGTCTCTAGGAGTACCACTAGTTCCGGGGTGAAACCCTAATTCCACCCTGGAAGTCCATGAGGGCACCTCTAGTTTCTTGGGGGAACCCTAATTCTGCCCTGGAATTTCCTGGAGGTACCCCTAGCTCCAGGGAGGAACCCTAATCCCATACCTGAAGTCTCTAGGAGTACCCCTAGTTCTGGGGTGAAACCCTAATTCCACCCTGGAAGTCCATGAGGGCACCTCTAGTTTCTTGGGGGAACCCTAATTCTGCCCTGGAATTTCCTGGAGGTACCTCTAGCTCCAGGGAGGAACCCTAATCCCATACCTGAAGTCTCTAGGAGTACCCCTAGTTCCGGGGTGAAACCCTAATTCCACCCTGGAAGTCCATGAGGGCACCTCTAGTTTCTTGGGGGAACCCTAATTCTGCCCTGGAATTTCCTGGAGGTACCCCGAGCTCCAGGGCGGAACCCTAATCCCATACCTGAAGTCTCTAGGAGTACCCCTAGTTCCGGGGTGAAACCCTAATTCCACCCTGGAAGTCCATGAGGGCACCTCTAGTTTCTTGGGGGAACCCTAATTCTGCCCTGGAATTTCCTGGAGGTACCCCTAGCTCCAGGGCGGAACCCTAATCCCATACCTGAAGTCTCTAGGAGTACCCCTAGTTGCGGGGTGAAACCCTAATTCCACCCTGGAAGTCCATGAGGGCACCTCTAGTTTCTTGGGGGAACCCTAATTCTGCCCTGGAATTTCCTGGAGGTACCCCTAGCTCCAGGAAATTGGTGGAACCCCAGTTCTAAATGAGAAGTCCCTAGGGGTAACCCTACTTCCAGGGTGGAACAGCAATTCGACTTCCCAAGTCCCTAGGGGTACGCCTACTTCTGGGGCAGAACCCTAATTCCACTCTGGAAGTCCCTGGGGGTAACCCTGCTTCTGAAGCGGAACCTTAATTCAACTCCTGAAATCCCTAGGGGTATCCCAACTTCTGGGGTGGAACCTTAATTCCACTCTTCAAGTCCTAGAGGTAACCCTACTTCCAGTCTGGAACCTTAATTCCACACCCAAAGTCCCGAGGGGTATCCCAACTTCGGGGCAGAACCCTACTTCCACTCCTGAAGTCCCGTGGTGTACCCATAGTTCTGCGGCAGAATCCTAATTCCACTCCCAAAGTCTCTAGTGGTAACCCTACTTCCGGGGGGAAAACCTTTCAATACACTCGGGAAGTCACTAAGGGTAACCCTAGTTCCAGGGTGGAACCCTACTTCCACTCCCAAAGTCACTAGGGGTACCCATGGTTCTGTGGCAGAACCCTAATTACAATCCCAAAGTCCCTAGGGATAACCCTACTTCCAGGGTGACACTGTAATTCCATTCCCAAAGTCCCTAGAGGTAACCCTACTTCTGGGGTGGAATCCTAATTCCACTCCCGAAGTCCCTAGAGGTGTCCCAACTTCTGGGGCGGAACCCTAATTCCACTCCCAAAGTCCCTAGGGGCAACCCTACTTCCAGGGTGGAACCCTACTTCCACTCCCAAAGTCCCTAGGGCTACCTCTACTTCCGGGGCGGAACCTTAATTCCACTCCCGAAGTCCCTGGGGGTACCCCAAATTCCAGAGCGGAACAAAAGTTCTGCCCCGGAACCAAAGTTCCGGCTCACTAGTTCCACCCGGACCCATTTCGGTGACGGCAGCGGAACCAAAGTTCCGGCTCACTAGTTCCACCCGGACCCATTTCGGTGACGGCAGCGGAACCAAAGTTCCGGCTCACTAGTTCCACCCGGACCCATTTCGGTGACGGCAGCGGAACCAAAGTTCCGGCTCACTAGTTCCAGCCGGACTCATTTCGGTGACGGCAGCGGAACCAAAGTTCCGAGTAACTAGTTCCGGTCGGACTGGAGGGGGTTTTTTTGCTCTTTTTTTAAAAATATTTTTTTCTTCATTATTTTTTCCTTTTTTTTAAAAAAAATTTTATTCCTTTTTTATTTTTCTACATTTTAAAAATATTTTTTCTCTTTTTCTTTTTTGTTATTCCTCTGGTTTGTTTTGTTTTGTTTTTTCTTTTTTCTTTTTTTTATGACTTTTGGAGTGGAATTAGGGTTCTGCCCCGCACATAGGGGTACCCTCAGGGACTTCCAGTGTGAAATTAGGGTTCCGTCCCGGAAGTAGGCATACCCCTAGGGACTTTGGGAGTGGAATTAAGGTTCTGCTTCGGAAGCAGGGGTACCCCTAGGGACTTCCAATGTGGAATTAGTGTTCCGCCACGGACGTTGGGATACCCCTAGGGAGCTCAGGAGTGGAGTTAGGGTTCTGTCCTCTAATGTAGGTTTACCCCTAGGGAGTTCTCTTTTAGATGTAGGGCTCCACCTCGCAACTATGAACATCCCCAGGGACTTCCAGTGTGGATTTAGAGTTCTGTCCCGGAAGTAGGGGTACCCCTAGGGACTTTGGGAGTGGAATTAGGGTTCCGCCCCAGAAGTAGGGATACCTCTAGGCACTTCAGGAGTGGAATTAAGGTTCTGCCCTGGAAGTAGGGTTACGCCTAGGGACTTCAGGAGTGGACTTAGGGTTTCGCCCCAGAAGTATTGATACCCTTAGGGACTTTGGGAGTGGCAGTAGGGTTCCACCCCGGAAGTAGGGGTACTGCTAGGGACTTTGGGAGTAGAATTAGGGTTCTGCTAGGGAAGTTGGGATTCCCCAAGAGACTTTTGGATTGTAAATAAGATTCCGTCCCGGAAGTAGGGGTACCCCTAGGGACTTTTGGTGTGGAATTAGGATTCTGTTCTGGAAGTAGAGTCATGCCTAGGGACATTGGGAATGGAATTGGGGCTCTGCCCTGGAAGTAAGGTTACCCATAGGGACGTTGGGATTGGAATTAGGGTTCTGCTCCAGAACTATGGGTACCCCTAGGGACTTTGGAGTGGAATTAGCATTCCACCCTGTAACTAGGATTACCCCTAGGGACTTTGGGGGTGGATTTAGGTTTCCTTCCCAGAAGCTGGGATAGCCCAAGGGACTTTTGGAGTGTAATAAAGATTCCGTCCCGGAAGTAGGGTTACCCCTAGGGACTTCAGGAGTTGAATTAAGGTTCCGCTTTGGAAGCAGTTGTACCCCTAGGGATTTCGGGAGTGGAATTAGGGTTCCACCCCAGAAGTAGGGTTACCTTAAAGGGACTTTGGGAATGGAATTACAGTATCACCCTGGAAGTAGGGTTACCCCTGAGGACTTCAGGAGTGAAATTAGGGTTTTGCCCCAGAAATGTGGGTGCCCCTAGGGCCTTTGGGAGTGGAATTAGGGTTCCGCCCCAGAACTATAGTACCCCTAGGGACTTAGGGTGTGGAATTAGAGTTCTGCCCTGGAAGTAGAGTTACCTCTAGGGACTTTGGGAGTGGAACTAAGATTCCACCGTGGAAGTAGAGTTACTCCTAGGGAATTAGTGTTCTGCTGCAGAACTATGGGTACCCCTAGGGACTTTGGGAGTGGAAGTAGGGTTCCACTCTTGAACTAGGGTTACATCTAGGGACTTTGGGAGTGGGTTTAGGTTTCCTTCCCAGAAGTTGGGTTACCCCTAGCCACTTTGGGAGTGGAATTAGGATTCTGCCAGGGAATTTGGGATACCTTTAGGGACTTTGGGAGTGTAATTAAGATTCCGTCCTGGAAGTAGGGATACCCCTAGGGACTTCGGGAGTGGAATTAGTGTTCCACCCCAGAAGTAGGGTTACCCCTAGGGACTTTTGGAGTGGAATTGGGGTTCTGCCCTGAAAGTAGAGTTACCCCTAGGGACTTTGGGAGTGGAATTGGTGTTCTGCCCTGAAAGTACAGTTATCCCTAGGGACTTTGGAGTGGAATTAGGGTTCTGCCCTGGAACTAGGGTTACCCCTAGGGACTTTGGGAGTGGATTTAGGTTCTGCTCTTGAAGTAGGGTTATGCCTATGGACTTCAGGAGTGGAATTAGGGTTCCACTCCTGAAGGATTTTGTTCAGGTTCTTGCAGCATTGTTAGGATTTTGTTCAGGTTCTTGCAGCATTGCTAGAGGTCGTGTGGCATTGCATGATGTCACTGGATCACTGTACTGGGTCATAGGATGTTGCACAAAGACGAAGGACATAGCAAGAGTCCGTGAACATTTGTATGGAAGCGTGAGATGTTGAACAAGACCGTGGGACATGGACAGAGACTTTGATGCTTTGCACGAGGTCCCTAGGATATTGTACGAAGTTATAGGACATGGCCCGAAGCCAGAGAAGGTCTTCAGACTTTGTACAGCACCTTGGAATTATGTACAGTTTCGTCCAGCATTGCCAGATGTCGTGTGGCATTCCATGACGTTGCTGGAACATTGTACAAGGTTGTAGGATGTTGCACAAAGCCACAGAAAATAGACAGTCTGTGAGATTTTTTTATGCAACTGTGAGATGTTGTACAGGACTGTGGGAGATGGACAGAGACATTGATGCTTTGCACGAGGTCCGTAGGAGATTTTTCTAAGTCGTAGGACATTACCCAAAGCCGGAGAGGGTCTTCAGAGTTTGTAGAAGTTTGTAGAAGACTGTGGGATTTTGTACAGGTTCCTGCAGCGTTGCCAGAGGTTGTGTGGCATTCCGTGATGTCACTGGGATATTGTACGAGGTTGTAGAATGTTGCACAAAGGCATAGGAAATAGACAGAGTCTGTGGGATTTTTTTTTTTTTAAGCAACAACAAGTTGTACAGGACTGTGGGAGATAAACAGAGCTGTTGATGCTTTGCACAAGGTCCCTGGGAGATTGTACGAAGTCGGAGAACAGTGCACCAAGCCGGAGAGGGCCTTCAGATTGTGTAGAGGACTGTGGGAGATTGTACAGGTTCGTGCAGCGTTGCCAGAGGTCGTGTGCTATTGCATGACGTCGCTAGACCATTTTTTGAGGTGGTAGGATGTTGCACAAAGCCATAGGATATTACTAGAAGTTGTGAGAGTTTATACGCAACCGTGGGATATTGTACAAGACCGTGCAACTGGGTTGCTTTGCAAGAGGCCCATGGAAGATTGTACGAAGTCGTAGAAAGTTGCACGAATGCAGAGAGGGTCTTCAGAGTTTGTGAGAGTTTCTACCAGACTGTAGGATTTTTTACTGTTTCCTGTGATGTTGCCAGAGGTCAGGAGGCATTGCACGAGGTCTTTGAGCCATTGGACCAGCCTGCAGGACACACTGAACAAGGAGCATTTGTTTGCAGTTTCAGAGCCATGCCGGATTTACAGGCATTTTGGTTCCTACTGAATTCAAATGGTCCTTGCGAGCCAGGCAAGGGACAGAGCTGAAAGAAGTCTGGGTCTGTGAATGTGTTGTCAGATGGAGAAAAGATCCAGCAACAGCTTTCAAGCCTGGCTCATTTTGCCTTTTTTTTTGCGAGAAGCATTTGTTTGCGGTTTCAGAGCAGTGTGGGATTTACAGGCATTTTGGTTCCTACTGAATTCAAATGGTCCTTGCGAGCCAGGCAAGAGATGGAGCTTCAAGGAGTCTGGGTCTATGAATGTGTTGGCTCATTGAGAAACTCCTTACCCTATCTCTAAGGACTTAAACCTTATGTCCAAACCAGAGGGAACCCTAGTTTTTGGGTGTAACCCCTGTTTCACACTAAATCCTCTGGGTTTACCATACCTTTGGGGCAGAACTTCTCTTCCACACTGGAAGGTGTCAGGGTTAACATTTTCTCCGGGGAGTACCCTTTATTTCATACCACAAGTCCCCCTTAGTAACTGTATTTCTGGTACTGTATCCTTATTCCATATTGGAAGTTTCCTGGGGTAACCCTACTTTTGAGGTGGAATTAATATTACACACCAGACATCTCCCAGAGTTACCCTACTTCCAGGGTGGAACCCTTATTCCACCCTGGAAGTTTCCTGGGGTAACCCTACTTTTGAGGTGGAATTAATATTACACACCAGACATCTCCCAGAGTTACCCTACTTCCAGGGTGGAACCCTTATTCCACCCTGAAAGTTCCCTGGGGTAGCTCTACTTCTGGTGCAAAACCCCTATTCAACACCGGAAGTCCCCGTGGGTAACCCTACTTCCGGGCCAGAACTCCTATTCCACGTTGGAAGTCCCTCAGGGTAACCCTATTTCTGGAGCGGAACCCCTATTCCACACCAGAAGTCCTCCAAAGTTAACCTTCTTCTGGGGCTTACCGTTTATTCAACACCGGAAGTCCCCAGGTGTAACCCTACTTCTGGGGCAGAACCCTATTCCACACTGGAAGTCTCGTGGTGTAACTCTGTTTCTGAGACAGAACCCGTATTCCACACCAGATGTCCCCCGGGATAACCCTAGTTTTTGGGTGGACCCTGTATTCCACACTGGGAGTCCCCCAGTGTAAGACTACTTCTGGGGTGGAACCCCTATTCCACAGTGGAAGTTGCTGTGGGTAACCCTACTTCCGGGACAGAATGGTAATTTGCACCGGAAGTCCCTGGAGGTAACTGTACTTCTGGGGCGTGAACCCCATACCTGAAGTCTCTAGGAGTACCCCTAGTTCCGGGGTGAAACCCTAATTCCACCCTGGAAGTCCATGAGGGCACCTCTAGTTTCTTGGGGGAACCCTAATTCTGCCCTGGAATTTCCTGGAGGTACCTCTAGCTCCAGGGAGGAACCCTAATCCCATACCTGAAGTCTCTAGGAGTACCCCTAGTTCCGGGGTGAAACCCTAATTCCACCCTGGAAGTCCATGAGGGCACCTCTAGTTTCTTGGGGGAACCCTAATTCTGCCCTGGAATTTCCTGGAGGTACCCCGAGCTCCAGGGCGGAACCCTAATCCCATACCTGAAGTCTCTAGGAGTACCCCTAGTTCCGGGGTGAAACCCTAATTCCACCCTGGAAGTCCATGAGGGCACCTCTAGTTTCTTGGGGGAACCCTAATTCTGCCCTGGAATTTCCTGGAGGTACCCCTAGCTCCAGGGCGGAACCCTAATCCCATACCTGAAGTCTCTAGGAGTACCCCTAGTTGCGGGGTGAAACCCTAATTCCACCCTGGAAGTCCATGAGGGCACCTCTAGTTTCTTGGGGGAACCCTAATTCTGCCCTGGAATTTCCTGGAGGTACCCCTAGCTCCAGGAAAGTGGTGGAACCCCAGTTCTAAATGAGAAGTCCCTAGGGGTAACCCTACTTCCAGGGTGGAACAGCAATTCGACTTCCCAAGTCCCTAGGGGTACGCCTACTTCTGGGGCAGAACCCTAATTCCACTCTGGAAGTCCCTGGGGGTAACCCTGCTTCTGAAGCGGAACCTTAATTCAACTCCTGAAATCCCTAGGGGTATCCCAACTTCTGGGGTGGAACCTTAATTCCACTCTTCAAGTCCTAGAGGTAACCCTACTTCCAGTCTGGAACCTTAATTCCACACCCAAAGTCCCGAGGGGTATCCCAACTTCGGGGCAGAACCCTACTTCCACTCCTGAAGTCCCGTGGTGTACCCATAGTTCTGCGGCAGAATCCTAATTCCACTCCCAAAGTCTCTAGGGGTAACCCTACTTCCGGGGGGAAAACCTTTCAATACACTCGGGAAGTCACTAAGGGTAACCCTAGTTCCAGGGTGGAACCCTACTTCCACTCCCAAAGTCACTAGGGGTACCCATGGTTCTGTGGCAGAACCCTAATTACAATCCCAAAGTCCCTAGGGATAACCCTACTTCCAGGGTGACACTGTAATTCCATTCCCAAAGTCCCTAGAGGAAACCCTACTTCTGGGGTGGAATCCTAATTCCACTCCCGAAGTCCCTAGAGGTGTCCCAACTTCTGGGGCGGAACCCTAATTCCACTCCCAAAGTCCCTAGGGGCAACCCTACTTCCAGGGTGGAACCCTACTTCCACTCCCAAAGTCCCTAGGGCTACCTCTACTTCCGGGGCGGAACCTTAATTCCACTCCCGAAGTCCCTGGGGGTACCCCAAATTCCAGAGCGGAACAAAAGTTCTGCCCCGGAACCAAAGTTTCGGCTCACTAGTTCCACCCGGACCCATTTCGGTGACGGCAGCGGAACCAAAGTTCCGGCTCACTAGTTCCACCCGGACCCATTTCGGTGACGGCAGCGGAACCAAAGTTCCGGCTCACTAGTTCCACCCGGACCCATTTCGGAGACGGCAGCGGAACCAAAGTTCCGGCTCACTAGTTCCACCCGGACCCATTTCGGTGACGGCAGCGGAACCAAAGTTCCGGCTCACTAGTTCCACCCGGACCCATTTCGGTGACGGCAGCGGAACCAAAGTTCCGGCTCACTAGTTCCAGCCGGACTCATTTCGGTGACGGCAGCGGAACCAAAGTTCCGAGTAACTAGTTCCGGTCGGACTGGAGGGGTTTTTTTTGCTCTTTTTTTAGAAATATTTTTTTCTTCATTATTTTTTCCTTTTTTTTTTTTTAAATTTTATTCCTTTTTTATTTTTCTACATTTTAAAAATATTTTTTCTCTTTTTCTTTTTTGTTATTCCTCTGGTTTGTTTTGTTTTGTTTTTTCTTTTTTCTTTTTTTTATGACTTTTGGAGTGGAATTAGGGTTCTGCCCCGCACATAGGGGTACCCTCAGGGACTTCCAGTGTGAAATTAGGGTTCCGTCCCGGAAGTAGGCATACCCCTAGGGACTTTGGGAGTGGAATTAAGGTTCTGCTTCGGAAGCAGGGGTACCCCTAGGGACTTCCAATGTGGAATTAGTGTTCCGCCACGGACGTTGGGATACCCCTAGGGAGCTCAGGAGTGGAGTTAGGGTTCTGTCCTCTAATGTAGGTTTACCCCTAGGGAGTTCTCTTTTAGATGTAGGGCTCCACCTCGCAACTATGAACATCCCCAGGGACTTCCAGTGTGGATTTAGAGTTCTGTCCTGGAAGTAGGGGTACCCCTAGGGACTTTGGGAGTGGAATTAGGGTTCCGCCCCAGAAGTAGGGATACCTCTAGGCACTTCAGGAGTGGAATTAAGGTTCTGCCCTGGAAGTAGGGTTACGCCTAGGGACTTCAGGAGTGGACTCAGGGTTTCGCCCCAGAAGTATTGATACCCTTAGGGACTTTGGGAGTGGCAGTAGGGTTCCACCCCGGAAGTAGGGGTACTGCTAGGGACTTTGGGAGTGGAATTAGGGTTCTGCTAGGGAAGTTGGGATTCCCCAAGAGACTTTTGGATTGTAAATAAGATTCCGTCCCGGAAGTAGGGGTACCCCTAGGGACTTTTGGTGTGGAATTAGGATTCTGTTCTGGAAGTAGAGTCATGCCTAGGGACATTGGGAATGGAATTGGGGCTCTGCCCTGGAAGTAAGGTTACCCATAGGGACGTTGGGATTGGAATTAGGGTTCTGCTCCAGAACTATGGGTACCCCTAGGGACTTTGGAGTGGAATTAGCATTCCACCCTGTAACTAGGATTACCCCTAGGGACTTTGGGGGTGGATTTAGGTTTCCTTCCCAGAAGTTGGGATAGCCCAAGGGACTTTTGGAGTGTAATAAAGATTCCGTCCCGGAAGTAGGGTTACCCCTAGGGACTTCAGGAGTTGAATTAAGGTTCCGCTTTGGAAGCAGTTGTACCCCTAGGGATTTCGGGAGTGGAATTAGGGTTCCACCCCAGAAGTAGGGTTACCTTAAAGGGACTTTGGGAATGGAATTACAGTATCACCCTGGAAGTAGGGTTACCCCTGAGGACTTCAGGAGTGAAATTAGGGTTTTGCCCCAGAAATGTGGGTGCCCCTAGGGCCTTTGGGAGTGGAATTAGGGTTCCGCCCCAGAACTATAGTACCCCTAGGGACTTAGGGTGTGGAATTAGAGTTCTGCCCTGGAAGTAGAGTTACCTCTAGGGACTTTGGGAGTGGAACTAAGATTCCACCGTGGAAGTAGAGTTACTCCTAGGGAATTAGTGTTCTGCTGCAGAACTATGGGTACCCCTAGGGACTTTGGGAGTGGAAGTAGGGTTCCACTCTTGAACTAGGGTTACATCTAGGGACTTTGGGAGTGGGTTTAGGTTTCCTTCCCAGAAGTTGGGTTACCCCTAGCCACTTTGGGAGTGGAATTAGGATTCTGCCAGGGAATTTGGGATACCTTTAGGGACTTTGGGAGTGTAATTAAGATTCCGTCCTGGAAGTAGGGATACCCCTAGGGACTTCGGGAGTGGAATTAGTGTTCCACCCCAGAAGTAGGGTTACCCCTAGGGACTTTTGGAGTGGAATTGGGGTTCTGCCCTGAAAGTAGAGTTACCCCTAGGGACTTTGGGAGTGGAATTGGTGTTCTGCCCTGAAAGTACAGTTACCCCTAGGGACTTTGGAGTGGAATTAGGGTTCTGCCCTGGAACTAGGGTTACCCCTAGGGACTTTGGGAGTGGATTTAGGTTCTGCTCTTGAAGTAGGGTTATGCCTATGGACTTCAGGAGTGGAATTAGGGTTCCACTCCTGAAGGATTTTGTTCAGGTTCTTGCAGCATTGTTAGGATTTTGTTCAGGTTCTTGCAGCATTGCTAGAGGTCGTGTGGCATTGCATGATGTCACTGGATCACTGTACTGGGTCATAGGATGTTGCACAAAGACGAAGGACATAGCAAGAGTCCGTGAACATTTGTATGGAAGCGTGAGATGTTGAACAAGACCGTGGGACATGGACAGAGACTTTGATGCTTTGCACGAGGTCCCTAGGATATTGTACGAAGTTATAGGACATGGCCCGAAGCCAGAGAAGGTCTTCAGACTTTGTACAGCACCTTGGAATTATGTACAGTTTCGTCCAGCATTGCCAGATGTCGTGTGGCATTCCATGACGTTGCTGGAACATTGTACAAGGTTGTAGGATGTTGCACAAAGCCACAGAAAATAGACAGTCTGTGAGATTTTTTTATGCAACTGTGAGATGTTGTACAGGACTGTGGGAGATGGACAGAGACATTGATGCTTTGCACGAGGTCCGTAGGAGATTTTTCTAAGTCGTAGGACATTACCCAAAGCCGGAGAGGGTCTTCAGAGTTTGTAGAAGTTTGTAGAAGACTGTGGGATTTTGTACAGGTTCCTGCAGCGTTGCCAGAGGTTGTGTGGCATTCCGTGATGTCACTGGGATATTGTACGAGGTTGTAGAATGTTGCACAAAGGCATAGGAAATAGACAGAGTCTGTGAGATTTTTTTTTTTTTTAAGCAACAACAAGTTGTACAGGACTGTGGGAGATAAACAGAGCTGTTGATGCTTTGCACAAGGTCCCTGGGAGATTGTACGAAGTCGGAGAACAGTGCACCAAGCCGGAGAGGGCCTTCAGATTGTGTAGAGGACTGTGGGAGATTGTACAGGTTCGTGCAGCGTTGCCAGAGGTCGTGTGCTATTGCATGACGTCGCTAGACCATTTTTTGAGGTGGTAGGATGTTGCACAAAGCCATAGGATATTACTAGAAGTTGTGAGAGTTTATACGCAACCGTGGGATATTGTACAAGACCGTGCAACTGGGTTGCTTTGCAAGAGGCCCATGGAAGATTGTACGAAGTCGTAGAAAGTTGCACGAATGCAGAGAGGGTCTTCAGAGTTTGTGAGAGTTTCTACCAGACTGTAGGATTTTTTACTGTTTCCTGTGATGTTGCCAGAGGTCAGGAGGCATTGCACGAGGTCTTTGAGCCATTGGACCAGCCTGCAGGACACACTGAACAAGGAGCATTTGTTTGCAGTTTCAGAGCCATGCCGGATTTACAGGCATTTTGGTTCCTACTGAATTCAAATGGTCCTTGCGAGCCAGGCAAGGGACAGAGCTGAAAGAAGTCTGGGTCTGTGAATGTGTTGTCAGATGGAGAAAAGATCCAGCAACAGCTTTCAAGCCTGGCTCATTTTGCCTTTTTTTTTGCGAGAAGCATTTGTTTGCGGTTTCAGAGCAGTGTGGGATTTACAGGCATTTTGGTTCCTACTGAATTCAAATGGTCCTTGCGAGCCAGGCAAGAGATGGAGCTTCAAGGAGTCTGGGTCTATGAATGTGTTGGCTCATTGAGAAACTCCTTACCCTATCTCTAAGGACTTAAACCTTATGTCCAAACCAGAGGGAACCCTAGTTTTTGGGTGTAACCCCTGTTTCACACTAAATCCTCTGGGTTTACCATACCTTTGGGGCAGAACTTCTCTTCCACACTGGAAGGTGTCAGGGTTAACATTTTCTCCGGGGAGTACCCTTTATTTCATACCACAAGTCCCCCTTAGTAACTGTATTTCTGGTACTGTATCCTTATTCCATATTGGAAGTTTCCTGGGGTAACCCTACTTTTGAGGTGGAATTAATATTACACACCAGACATCTCCCAGAGTTACCCTACTTCCAGGGTGGAACCCTTATTCCACCCTGAAAGTTCCCTGGGGTAGCTCTACTTCTGGTGCAAAACCCCTATTCAACACCGGAAGTCCCCGTGGGTAACCCTACTTCCGGGCCAGAACTCCTATTCCACGTTGGAAGTCCCTCAGGGTAACCCTATTTCTGGAGCGGAACCCCTATTCCACACCAGAAGTCCTCCAAAGTTAACCTTCTTCTGGGGCTTACCGTTTATTCAACACTGGAAGTCCCCAGGTGTAACCCTACTTCTGGGGCAGAACCCTATTCCACACTGGAAGTCTCCTGGTGTAACTCTGTTTCTGAGACAGAACCCGTATTCCACACCAGATGTCCCCCGGGATAACCCTAGTTTTTGGGTGGACCCTGTATTCCACACCGGGAGTCCCCCAGTGTAAGACTACTTCTGGGGTGGAACCCCTATTCCACAGTGGAAGTTGCTGTGGGTAACCCTACTTCCGGGACAGAATGGTAATTCTGCCCTGGAATTTCCTGGAGGTACCCCGAGCTCCAGGTTGGAACCCTAATCCCATACCTGAAGTCTCTAGGAGTACCCCTAGTTCCGGGGTGAAACCCTAATTCCACCCTGGAAGTCCATGAGGGCACCTCTAGTTTCTTGGGGGAACCCTGATTCTGCCCTGGAATTTCCTGGAGGTACCCCTAGCTCCACGGCGGAACCCTAATCCCATACCTGAAGTCTCTAGGAGTACCCCTAGTTCCGGGGTGAAACCCTAATTCCACCCTGGAAGTCCATGAGGGCACCTCTAGTTTCTTGGGGGAACCCTAATTCTGCCCTGGAATTTCCTGGAGGTACCCCTAGCTCCAGGGCGGAACCCTAATCCCATACCTGAAGTCTCTAGGAGTACCCCTAGTTCCGGGGTGAAACCCTAATTCCACCCTGGAAGTCCATGAGGGCACCTCTAGTTTCTTGGGGGAACCCTAATTCTGCCCTGGAATTTCCTGGAGGTACCCCTAGCTCCAGGGCGGAACCCTAATCCCATACCTGAAGTCTCTAGGAGTACCACTAGTTCCGGGGTGAAACCCTAATTCCACCCTGGAAGTCCATGAGGGCACCTCTAGTTTCTTGGGGGAACCCTAATTCTGCCCTGGAATTTCCTGGAGGTACCCCTAGCTCCAGGGCGGAACCCTAATCCCATACCTGAAGTCTCTAGGAGTACCCCTAGTTCTGGGGTGAAACCCTAATTCCACCCTGGAAGTCCATGAGGGCACCTCTAGTTTCTTGGGGGAACCCTAATTCTGCCCTGGAATTTCCTGGAGGTACCTCTAGCTCCAGGGAGGAACCCTAATCCCATACCTGAAGTCTCTAGGAGTACCCCTAGTTCCGGGGTGAAACCCTAATTCCACCCTGGAAGTCCATCAGGGCACCTCTAGTTTCTTGGGGGAACCCTAATTCTGCCCTGGAATTTCCTGGAGGTACCCCGAGCTCCAGGGCGGAACCCTAATTCCATACCTGAAGTCTCTAGGAGTACCCCTAGTTGCGGGGTGAAACCCTAATTCCACCCTGGAAGTCCATGAGGGCACCTCTAGTTTCTTGGGGGAACCCTAATTCTGCCCTGGAATTTCCTGGAGGTACCCCTAGCTCCAGGAAAGTGGTGGAACCCCAGTTCTAAATGAGAAGTCCCTAGGGGTAACCCTACTTCCAGGGTGGAACAGCAATTCGACTTCCCAAGTCCCTAGGGGTACGCCTACTTCTGGGGCAGAACCCTAATTCCACTCTGGAAGTCCCTGGGGGTAACCCTGCTTCTGAAGCGGAACCTTAATTCAACTCCTGAAATCCCTAGGGGTATCCCAACTTCTGGGGTGGAACCTTAATTCCACTCTTCAAGTCCTAGAGGTAACCCTACTTCCAGTCTGGAACCTTAATTCCACACCCAAAGTCCCGAGGGTTATCCCAACTTCGGGGCAGAACCCTACTTCCACTCCTGAAGTCCCGTGGTGTACCCATAGTTCTGCGGCAGAATCCTAATTCCACTCCCAAAGTCTCTAGGGGTAACCCTACTTCCGGGGGGAAAACCTTTCAATACACTCGGGAAGTCACTAAGGGTAACCCTAGTTCCAGGGTGGAACCCTACTTCCACTCCCAAAGTCACTAGGGGTACCCATGGTTCTGTGGCAGAACCCTAATTACAATCCCAAAGTCCCTAGGGATAACCCTACTTCCAGGGTGACACTGTAATTCCATTCCCAAAGTCCCTAGAGGAAACCCTACTTCTGGGGTGGAATCCTAATTCCACTCCCGAAGTCCCTAGAGGTGTCCCAACTTCTGGGGCGGAACCCTAATTCCACTCCCAAAGTCCCTAGGGGCAACCCTACTTCCAGGGTGGAACCCTACTTCCACTCCCAAAGTCCCTAGGGCTACCTCTACTTCCGGGGCGGAACCTTAATTCCACTCCCGAAGTCCCTGGGGGTACCCCAAATTCCAGAGCGGAACAAAAGTTCTGCCCCGGAACCAAAGTTCCGGCTCACTAGTTCCACCCGGACCCATTTCGGTGACGGCAGCGGAACCAAAGTTCCGGCTCACTAGTTCCACCCGGACCCATTTCGGTGACGGCAGCGGAACCAAAGTTCCGGCTCACTAGTTCCACCCGGACCCATTTCGGAGACGGCAGCGGAACCAAAGTTCCGGCTCACTAGTTCCACCCGGACCCATTTCGGTGACGGCAGCGGAACCAAAGTTCCGGCTCACTAGTTCCAGCCGGACCCATTTCGGTGACGGCAGCGGAACCAAAGTTCCGGCTCACTAGTTCCAGCCGGACTCATTTCGGTGACGGCAGCGGAACCAAAGTTCCGAGTAACTAGTTCCGGTCGGACTGGAGGGGGTTTTTTTGCTCTTTTTTTAAAAATATTTTTTTCTTCATTATTTTTTCCTTTTTTTTTTTTTAAATTTTATTCCTTTTTTATTTTTCTACATTTTAAAAATATTTTTTCTCTTTTTCTTTTTTGTTATTCCTCTGGTTTGTTTTGTTTTGTTTTTTCTTTTTTCTTTTTTTTATGACTTTTGGAGTGGAATTAGGGTTCTGCCCCGCACATAGGGGTACCCTCAGGGACTTCCAGTGTGAAATTAGGGTTCCGTCCAGGAAGTAGGCATACCCCTAGGGACTTTGGGAGTGGAATTAAGGTTCTGCTTCGGAAGCAGGGGTACCCCTAGGGACTTCCAATGTGGAATTAGTGTTCCGCCACGGACGTTGGGATACCCCTAGGGAGCTCAGGAGTGGAGTTAGGGTTCTGTCCTCTAATGTAGGTTTACCCCTAGGGAGTTCTCTTTTAGATGTAGGGCTCCACCTCGCAACTATGAACATCCCCAGGGACTTCCAGTGTGGATTTAGAGTTCTGTCCTGGAAGTAGGGGTACCCCTAGGGACTTTGGGAGTGGAATTAGGGTTCCGCCCCAGAAGTAGGGATACCTCTAGGCACTTCAGGAGTGGAATTAAGGTTCTGCCCTGGAAGTAGGGTTACGCCTAGGGACTTCAGGAGTGGACTCAGGGTTTCGCCCCAGAAGTATTGATACCCTTAGGGACTTTGGGAGTGGCAGTAGGGTTCCACCCCGGAAGTAGGGGTACTGCTAGGGACTTTGGGAGTGGAATTAGGGTTCTGCTAGGGAAGTTGGGATTCCCCAAGAGACTTTTGGATTGTAAATAAGATTCCGTCCCGGAAGTAGGGGTACCCCTAGGGACTTTTGGTGTGGAATTAGGATTCTGTTCTGGAAGTAGAGTCATGCCTAGGGACATTGGGAATGGAATTGGGGCTCTGCCCTGGAAGTAAGGTTACCCATAGGGACGTTGGGATTGGAATTAGGGTTCTGCTCCAGAACTATGGGTACCCCTAGGGACTTTGGAGTGGAATTAGCATTCCACCCTGTAACTAGGATTACCCCTAGGGACTTTGGGGGTGGATTTAGGTTTCCTTCCCAGAAGTTGGGATAGCCCAAGGGACTTTTGGAGTGTAATAAAGATTCCGTCCCGGAAGTAGGGTTACCCCTAGGGACTTCAGGAGTTGAATTAAGGTTCCGCTTTGGAAGCAGTTGTACCCCTAGGGATTTCGGGAGTGGCAGTAGGGTTCCACCCCAGAAGTAGGGTTACCTTAAAGGGACTTTGGGAATGGAATTACAGTATCACCCTGGAAGTAGGGTTACCCCTGAGGACTTCAGGAGTGAAATTAGGGTTTTGCCCCAGAAATGTGGGTGCCCCTAGGGCCTTTGGGAGTGGAATTAGGGTTCCGCCCCAGAACTATAGTACCCCTAGGGACTTAGGGTGTGGAATTAGAGTTCTGCCCTGGAAGTAGAGTTACCTCTAGGGACTTTGGGAGTGGAACTAAGATTCCACCGTGGAAGTAGAGTTACTCCTAGGGAATTAGTGTTCTGCTGCAGAACTATGGGTACCCCTAGGGACTTTGGGAGTGGAAGTAGGGTTCCACTCTTGAACTAGGGTTACATCTAGGGACTTTGGGAGTGGGTTTAGGTTTCCTTCCCAGAAGTTGGGTTACCCCTAGCCACTTTGGGAGTGGAATTAGGATTCTGCCAGGGAATTTGGGATACCTTTAGGGACTTTGGGAGTGTAATTAAGATTCCGTCCTGGAAGTAGGGATACCCCTAGGGACTTCGGGAGTGGAATTAGTGTTCCACCCCAGAAGTAGGGTTACCCCTAGGGACTTCGGGAGTGGAATTAGGATTCCACCCCAGAAGTAGGGTTACCTCTAGGGACTTTGGGAATGGAATTACAGTGTCACCCTGGAAGTAGGGTTATCCCTAGGGACTTTGGGATTGTAATTAGGGTTCTGCCACAGAACCATGGGTACCCCTAGTGACTTTGGGAGTGGAAGTAGGGTTCCACCCTGGAACTAGGGTTACCCTTAGTGACTTCCCGAGTGTAATGAAAGGTTTTCCCCCGGAAGTAGGGTTACCCCTAGAGACTTTGGGAGTGGAATTAGGATTCTGCCACAGAACTATGGGTACTCCTCGGGACTTCAGGAGTGGAAGTAGGGTTCTGCCCTGAAGTTGGGATACCCCTCGGGACTTTGGGTGTGGTATTAAGGTTCCACCCTGGAAGTAGGGTTCCCTCTAGGGACTTTGGGAGTGGAATTATGGTTCTGTCCTAGAAGCTGGGATACCTCTAGGGACTTTGGGAGTGGAATTAAGGTTCCAGACTGGAAGTAGGGTTACCTCTAGGGACGTTGGGAGTGCAATTAGGTTTCCACCTTGGAAGTAGTGTTATCCACACTGGAAGTCCCTGGGATGTTCCTAGTTGTGGGGTAGAACCCTACTTCTAAATGGGAAGTCCCTAGGACTAAACCAACTTCTGGGGTGTAACCCTAATTCCACTCCGGAAGTCCCTGGGGATATACCTAGTGCCGGGCAGAACCCTTATTCCACACTGGAAGTCCCTAGGAGTAACCCTACTGCGAGGTGGAAGCCTAATTCCACTCCCAACGTCCCTGGGGATAACCCTTCTTTTGAGGCTGAACCGCAGTTCGTCTTCCAAAGTCCCCAGGGGTACCCCTGCTTCTGAAACAGAACCTTAATTACACTCCAAAAGTCCCAAGGGGTATCCCAACTTCCCTGATGGAACCCTAGTTCCACTCGGGAAGTCCCTAGAGGTAACCCTACCTCCAGGGTGGAATCTTAATTCCACTCCCAGAGTCCCGAGGGGTACCCATAGTTCTGGGTCAGAAGCCTAATTCCACTCCTGAAGTCCCTAGGGGTACCCCTACTTCCAGGTGGAACCCTACTTCCACTTCCAAAGTCACTAGGGGTACACATAGTTGTCGGGCAGAACCCTAATTCCACTCCCAAAATCTCTTGGGGTAACCCTACTTCCAGGGCGGAAAGCTAATTCCACTCACAAACTCCATAGGGGTACTCCTACTTCCGGGACAGAACTCTAAATCCACACTGGAAGTCCCTGGGGATGTTCCTAGTTGCGGGGTGGAACCCCAGTTCTAAATGAGAAGTCCCTAGGGGTAACCCTACTTCCAGGGTGGAACAGCAATTCGACTTCCCAAGTCCCTAGGGGTACGCCTACTTCTGGGGCAGAACCCTAATTCCACTCTGGAAGTCCCTGGGGGTACCCCTACTTCTGGGGCGTAATCCTAATTCCACACCTAAAGTCCCTGAGAGTATTCTTAGTTCCAGGGCAGAACCCTAATTCCACTGGAAGTCCCTGGGGATATACCTAGTGCCGGGCGGAACCCTTATTCCACACTGGAAGTCTGTAGGATTAACCCTACTGCGAGGTGGAACCCTAATTCCACTTCCAAAGTCCATAGGGGTACCCCTTCTTTTGGGGTTGAACCACAATTTGACTTCTGAAGTTCCTATGGGTATGCCTGCTTCCAGAGCAGAAAGCTAATTCCACTCCCAAAGTCCCTAGGGGTACCCCTGCTTCCGAAGTGGAACCTTAATTCAACTCCTGAAGTTCCTAGGGGTAACTCTAGTTCCGGGGTGCAACCTTAAATCCACTCCCAAAGTCCCTAAAGGTATCCCAGCTTCTGGGGCGGAACCCTAATTCCACTCCCAAAGTCCCTAGGCGTAACCCTACTTCCGGGATGGAATCTTAATTACACTCCAGAAGTCCCAAGGGGTATCCAAACTTCCCTGGTGGAACCCTAATTCCACTTGGGAAGTCACTCAAGGTAACCCTACTTCCAGGGTGGGACCCTGATTCCACTCCCAAAGTCCCTAGGGGTACCCCTACTTCCAGGACAGAACTCTAAATCCACACTGGAAGTCCCTGGGGATGTTCCTAATTGCGGGGTGGAACCCTACATCTAAAAGGTAAGTCCCTAGGGGAAAACCTACATTCGAGGACTAACCCTAATTCCACTCCTGAGCTCCCTAGGTGTGTCCAAACGTCCGTGGCGGAGCACTTATTCCACATTGAAAGTCCCTTGGGGTAACCCTACTTCCTGGGCTGAACCCTAATTCCACTCCTGAAGTCCCTAGGGGTAACCCTGCTTCTGAAGAGGAACCTTAATTCAACTCCTGAAATCCCTAGGGGTATCCCAACTTCTGGGGTGGAACCTTAATTCCACTCTTCGAATCCTAGAGGTAACCCTACTTCCAGTCTGGAACCTTAATTCCACTCCCAAAGTCCCTAGAGGTAACCCTACTTCTGGGGTGGAATCCTAATTCCACTCCCGAAGTCTCTAGAGGTGTCCCAACTTCTGGGGCGGAACCTTAATTCCACTCCCGAAGTCCCTGGGGGTACCCCAAATTCCAGGGCGGAACAAAAGTTCTGCCCCGGAACCAAAGTTCCAGCTCACTAGTTCCACCCGGACCCATTTCGGTGACGGCAGCGGAACCAAAGTTCCGGCTCACTAGTTCCAGCCGGACCCATTTCGGTGACGGCAGCGGAACCAAAGTTCCGGCTCACTAGTTCCAGCCGGACTCATTTCGGTGACGGCAGCGGAACCAAAGTTCCGAGTAACTAGTTCCGGTCGGACTGGAGGGGGTTTTTTTGCTCTTTTTTTAAAAATATTTTTTTCTTCATTATTTTTTCCTTTTTTTAAAAAAAATTTTATTCCTTTTTTATTTTTCTACATTTTAAAAATATTTTTTCTCTTTTTCTTTTTTGTTATTCCTCTGGTTTGTTTTGTTTTGTTTTTTCTTTTTTCTTTTTTTTATGACTTTTGGAGTGGAATTAGGGTTCTGCCCCGCACATAGGGGTACCCTCAGGGACTTCCAGTGTGAAATTAGGGTTCCGTCCCGGAAGTAGGCATACCCCTAGGGACTTTGGGAGTGGAATTAAGGTTCTGCTTCGGAAGCAGGGGTACCCCTAGGGACTTCCAATGTGGAATTAGTGTTCCGCCACGGACGTTGGGATACCCCTAGGGAGCTCAGGAGTGGAGTTAGGGTTCTGTCCTCTAATGTAGGTTTACCCCTAGGGAGTTCTCTTTTAGATGTAGGGCTCCACCTCGCAACTATGAACATCCCCAGGGACTTCCAGTGTGGATTTAGAGTTCTGTCCCGGAAGTAGGGGTACCCCTAGGGACTTTGGGAGTGGAATTAGGGTTCCGCCCCAGAAGTAGGGATACCTCTAGGCACTTCAGGAGTGGAATTAAGGTTCTGCCCTGGAAGTAGGGTTACGCCTAGGGACTTCAGGAGTGGACTCAGGGTTTCGCCCCAGAAGTATTGATACCCTTAGGGACTTTGGGAGTGGCAGTAGGGTTCCACCCCAGAAGTAGGGTTACCTGAAAGGGACTTTGGGAATGGAATTACAGTATCACCCTGGAAGTAGGGTTACCCCTGAGGACTTCAGGAGTGAAATTAGGGTTTTGCCCCAGAAATGTGGGTGCCCCTAGGGACTTTGGGAGTAGAATTAGGGTTCTGCTAGGGAAGTTGGGATTCCCCAAGAGACTTTTGGATTGTAATAAAGATTCCGTCCCAGAAGTAGGGTTACCCCTAGGGACTTCAGGAGTTGAATTAAGGTTCCGCTTTGGAAGCAGGGGTACCCCTAGGGACTTCAGGAGTTGAATTAAGGTTCCGCTTTGGAAGCAGGGGTACTCCTAGGGATTTCGGGAGTGGAATTAGGGTTCCACCCCAGAACTATAGTACCCCTAGGGACTTTAGGGTGTGGAATTAGAGTTCTGCCCTGGAAGTAGAGTTACCTCTAGGGACTTTGGGAGTGGAACTAAGATTCCACCGTGGAAGTAGAGTTACTCCTAGGGAATTAGTGTTCTGCTGCAGAACTATGGGTACCCCTAGGGACTTTGGGAGTGGAAGTAGGGTTCCACTCTTGAACTAGGGTTACATCTAGGGACTTTGGGAGTGGGTTTAGGTTTCCTTCCCAGAAGCTGGGTTACCCCTAGCCACTTTGGGAGTGGAATTAGGATTCTGCCCCGGAACTAGGGTTACCCCTATGGACTTCTCGAGTGGAATTAGGGTTCTGCCAGGGAATTTGGGATACCTTTAGGGACTTTGGGAGTGTAATTAAGATTCCGTCCTGGAAGTAGGGATACCCCTAGGGACTTCGGGAGTGGAATTAGTGTTCCACCCCAGAAGTAGGGTTACCCCTAGGGACTTTTGGAGTGGAATTGGGGTTCTGCCCTGAAAGTAGAGTTACCCCTAGGGACTTTGGGAGTGGAATTGGTGTTCTGCCCTGAAAGTACAGTTACCCCTAGGGACTTTGGAGTGGAATTAGGGTTCTGCCCTGGAACTAGGGTTACCCCTAGGGACTTTGGGAGTGGATTTAGGTTCTGCTCTTGAAGTAGGGTTATGCCTATGGACTTCAGGAGTGGAATTAGGGTTCCACTCCTGAAGGATTTTGTTCAGGTTCTTGCAGCATTGTTAGGATTTTGTTCAGGTTCTTGCAGCATTGCTAGAGGTCGTGTGGCATTGCATGATGTCACTGGATCACTGTACTGGGTCATAGGATGTTGCACAAAGACGAAGGACATAGCAAGAGTCCGTGAACATTTGTATGGAAGCGTGAGATGTTGAACAAGACCGTGGGACATGGACAGAGACTTTGATGCTTTGCACGAGGTCCCTAGGATATTGTACGAAGTTATAGGACATGGCCCGAAGCCAGAGAAGGTCTTCAGACTTTGTACAGCACCTTGGAATTATGTACAGTTTCGTCCAGCATTGCCAGATGTCGTGTGGCATTCCATGACGTCGCTGGAACATTGTACAAGGTTGTAGGATGTTGCACAAAGCCACAGAAAATAGACAGTCTGTGAGATTTTTTTATGCAACTGTGAGATGTTGTACAGGACTGTGGGAGATGGACAGAGACATTGATGCTTTGCACGAGGTCCGTAGGAGATTTTTCTAAGTCGTAGGACATTACCCAAAGCCGGAGAGGGTCTTCAGAGTTTGTAGAAGTTTGTAGAAGACTGTGGGATTTTGTACAGGTTCCTGCAGCGTTGCCAGAGGTTGTGTGGCATTCCGTGATGTCACTGGGATATTGTACGAGGTTGTAGAATGTTGCACAAAGGCATAGGAAATAGACAGAGTCTGTGAGATTTTTTTTTTTTAAGCAACAACAAGTTGTACAGGACTGTGGGAGATAAACAGAGCTGTTGATGCTTTGCACAAGGTCCCTGGGAGATTGTACGAAGTCGGAGAACAGTGCACCAAGCCGGAGAGGGCCTTCAGATTGTGTAGAGGACTGTGGGAGATTGTACAGGTTCGTGCAGCGTTGCCAGAGGTCGTGTGCTATTGCATGACGTCGCTAGACCATTTTTTGAGGTGGTAGGATGTTGCACAAAGCCATAGGATATTACTAGAAGTTGTGAGAGTTTATACGCAACCGTGGGATATTGTACAAGACCGTGCAACTGGGTTGCTTTGCAAGAGGCCCATGGAAGATTGTACGAAGTCGTAGAAAGTTGCACGAATGCAGAGAGGGTCTTCAGAGTTTGTGAGAGTTTCTACCAGACTGTAGGATTTTTTACTGTTTCCTGTGATGTTGCCAGAGGTCAGGAGGCATTGCACGAGGTCTTTGAGCCATTGGACCAGCCTGCAGGACACACTGAACAAGGAGCATTTGTTTGCAGTTTCAGAGCCATGCCGGATTTACAGGCATTTTGGTTCCTACTGAATTCAAATGGTCCTTGCGAGCCAGGCAAGGGACAGAGCTGAAAGAAGTCTGGGTCTGTGAATGTGTTGTCAGATGGAGAAAAGATCCAGCAACAGCTTTCAAGCCTGGCTCATTTTGCCTTTTTTTTTGCGAGAAGCATTTGTTTGCGGTTTCAGAGCAGTGCGGGATTTACAGGCATTTTGGTTCCTACTGAATTCAAATGGTCCTTGCGAGCCAGGCAAGAGATGGAGCTTCAAGGAGTCTGGGTCTATGAATGTGTTGGCTCATTGAGAAACTCCTTACCCTATCTCTAAGGACTTAAACCTTATGTCCAAACCAGAGGGAACCCTAGTTTTTGGGTGTAACCCCTGTTTCACACTAAATCCTCTGGGTTTACCATACCTTTGGGGCAGAACTTCTCTTCCACACTGGAAGGTGTCAGGGTTAACATTTTCTCCGGGGAGTACCCTTTATTTCATACCACAAGTCCCCCTTAGTAACTGTATTTCTGGCACTGTATCCTTATTCCATATTGGAAGTTTCCTGGGGTAACCCTACTTTTGAGGTGGAATTAATATTACACACCAGACATCTCCCAGAGTTACCCTACTTCCAGGGTGGAACCCTTATTCCACCCTGAAAGTTCCCTGGGGTAGCTCTACTTCTGGTGCAAAACCCCTATTCAACACCGGAAGTCCCCGTGGGTAACCCTACTTCCGGGCCAGAACTCCTATTCCACGTTGGAAGTCCCTCAGGGTAACCCTATTTCTGGAGCGGAACCCCTATTCCACACTAGAAGTCCTCCAAAGTTACCCTACTTCTGGGGCTTACCGTTTATTCAACACCGGAAGTACCCAGGTGTAACCCTACTTCTGGGGCAGAACCCTATTCCACACTGGAAGTCTCCTGGTGTAACTCTGTTTCTGAGACAGAACCCGTATTCCACACCAGATGTCCCCCGGGATAACCCTAGTTTTTGGGTGGACCCTGTATTCCACACCGGGAGTCCCCCAGTGTAAGACTACTTCTGGGGTGGAACCCCTATTCCACAGTGGAAGTTGCTGTGGGTAACCCTACTTCCGGGACAGAATGGTAATTTGCACCGGAAGTCCCTGGAGGTAACTGTACTTCTGGGGCGGAACCCCATACCTGAAGTCTCTAGGAGTACCCCTAGTTGCGGGGTGAAACCCTAATTCCACCCTGGAAGTCCATGAGGGCACCTCTAGTTTCTTGGGGGAACCCTAATTCTGCCCTGGAATTTCCTGGAGGTACCCCTAGCTCCAGGGCGGAACCCTAATCCCATACCTGAAGTCTCTAGGAGTACCCCTAGTTCCGGGGTGAAACCCTAATTCCACCCTGGAAGTCCATGAGGGCACCTCTAGTTTCTTGGGGGAACCCTAATTCTGCCCTGGAATTTCCTGGAGGTACCCCTAGCTCCAGGGCGGAACCCTAATCCCATACCTGAAGTCTCTAGGAGTACCCCTAGTTCCGGGGTGAAACCCTAATTCCACCCTGGAAGTCCATGAGTGCACCTCTAGTTTCTTGGGGGAACCCTAATTCTGCCCTGGAATTTCCTGGAGGTACCTCTAGCTCCAGGGCGGAACCCTAATCCCATACCTGAAGTCTCTAGGAGTACCCCTAGTTCCGGGGTGAAACCCTAATTCCACCCTGGAAGTCCATCAGGGCACCACTAGTTTCTTGGGGGAACCCTAATTCTGCCCTGGAATTTCCTGGAGGTACCCCTAGCTCCAGGGCGGAACCCTAATCCCATACCTGAAGTCTCTAGCAGTACCCCTAGTTCCGAGGTGAAACCCTAATTCCACCCTGGAAGTCCATGAGGGCACCTCTAGTTTCTTGGGGGAACCCTAATTCTGCCCTGGAATTTCCTGGAGGTACCCCTAGCTCCAGGGCGAAACCCTAATCCCATACCTGAAGTCTCTAGGAGTACCCCTAGTTCCGGGGTGAAACCCTAATTCCACCCTGGAAGTCCATGAGGGCACCTCTAGTTTCTTGGGGGAACCCTAATTCTGCCCTGGAATTTCCTGGAGGTACCCCTAGCTCCACGGCGGAACCCTAATCCCATACCTGAAGTCTCTAGGAGTACCCCTAGTTCCGGGGTGAAACCCTAATTCCACCCTGGAAGTCCATGAGGGCACCTCTAGTTTCTTGGGGGAACCCTAATTCTGCCCTGGAATTTCCTGGAGGTACCCCTAGCTCCAGGGCGGAACCCTAATCCCATACCTGAAGTCTCTAGGAGTACCCCTAGTTGCGGGGTGAAACCCTAATTCCACCCTGGAAGTCCATGAGGGCACCTCTAGTTTCTTGGGGGAACCCTAATTCTGCCCTGGAATTTCCTGGAGGTACCCCTAGCTCCAGGGCGGAACCCTAATCCCATACCTGAAGTCTCTAGGAGTACCCCTAGTTCCGGGGTGAAACCCTAATTCCACCCTGGAAGTCCATGAGGGCACCTCTAGTTTCTTGGGGGAACCCTAATTCTGCCCTGGAATTTCCTGGAGGTACCCCGAGCTCCAGGGCGGAACCCTAATCCCATACCTGAAGTCTCTAGGAGTACCCCTAGTTGCGGGGTGAAACCCTAATTCCACCCTGGAAGTCCATGAGGGCACCTCTAGTTTCTTGGGGGAACCCTAATTCTGCCCTGGAATTTCCTGGAGGTACCCCTAGTTCCAGGGCGGAACCCTAATCCCATACCTGAAGTCTCTAGGAGTACCCCTAGTTCCGGGGTGAAACCCTAATTCCACCCTGGAAGTCCATGAGGGCACCTCTAGTTTCTTGGGGGAACCCTAATTCTGCCCTGGAATTTCCTGGAGGTACCCCTAGCTCCAGGGCGGAACCCTAATCCCATACCTGAAGTCTCTAGGAGTACCCCTAGTTGCGGGGTGAAACCCTAATTCCACCCTGGAAGTCCATGAGGGCACCTCTAGTTTCTTGGGGGAACCCTAATTCTGCCCTGGAATTTCCTGGAGGTACCCCTAGCTCCAGGAAAGGGGTGGAACCCCAGTTCTAAATGAGAAGTCCCTAGGGGTAACCCTACTTCCAGGGTGGAACAGCAATTCGACTTCCCAAGTCCCTAGGGGTACGCCTACTTCTGGGGCAGAACCCTAATTCCACTCTGGAAGTCCCTGGGGGTAACCCTGCTTCTGAAGCGGAACCTTAATTCAACTCCTGAAATCCCTAGGGGTATCCCAACTTCTGGGGTGGAACCTTAATTCCACTCTTCAAGTCCTAGAGGTAACCCTACTTCCAGTCTGGAACCTTAATTCCACTCCCAAAGTCCCTAGAGGGAACCCTACTTCCAGGGTGGAACCTTAATACCACACCCAAAGTCCCGAGGGGTATCCCAACTTCGGGGCAGAACCCTACTTCCACTCCTGAAGTCCCGTGGAGTACCCATAGTTCTGCGGCAGAATCCTAATTCCACTCCCAAAGTCTCTAGGGGTAACCCTACTTCCGGGGGGAAAACCTTTCAATACACTCGGGAAGTCACTAAGGGTAACCCTAGTTCCAGGGTGGAACCCTACTTCCACTCCCAAAGTCACTAGGGGTACCCATGGTTCTGTGGCAGAACCCTAATTACAATCCCAAAGTCCCTAGGGATAACCCTACTTCCAGGGTGACACTGTAATTCCATTCCCAAAGTCCCTAGAGGAAACCCTACTTCTGGGGTGGAATCCTAATTCCACTCCCGAAGTCCCTAGAGGTGTCCCAACTTCTGGGGCGGAACCCTAATTCCACTCCCAAAGTCCCTAGGGGCAACCCTACTTCCAGGGTGGAACCCTACTTCCACTCCCAAAGTCCCTAGGGCTACCTCTACTTCCGGGGCGGAACCTTAATTCCACTCCCGAAGTCCCTGGGGGTACCCCAAATTCCAGAGCGGAACAAAAGTTCTGCCCTGGAACCAAAGTTTCGGCTCACTAGTTCCACCCGGACCCATTTCGGTGACGGCAGCGGAACCAAAGTTCCGGCTCACTAGTTCCACCCGGACCTATTTCGGTGACGGCAGCGGAACCAAAGTTCCGGCTCACTAGTTCCACCCGGACCCATTTCGGTGACGGCAGCGGAACCAAAGTTCCGGCTCACTAGTTCCACCCGGACCCATTTCGGTGACGGCAGCGGAACCAAAGTTCCGGCTCACTAGTTCCACCCGGACCCATTTCGGTGACGGCAGCGGAACCAAAGTTCCGGCTCACTAGTTCCAGCCGGACTCATTTCGGTGACGGCAGCGGAACCAAAGTTCCGAGTAACTAGTTCCGGTCGGACTGGAGGGGGTTTTTTTTGCTCTTTTTTTAAAAATATTTTTTTCTTCATTATTTTTTCCTTTTTTTTTTTTAAATTTTATTCCTTTTTTATTTTTCTACATTTTAAAAATATTTTTTCTCTTTTTCTTTTTTGTTATTCCTCTGGTTTGTTTTGTTTTGGTTTTTCTTTTTTCTTTTTTTTATGACTTTTGGAGTGGAATTAGGGTTCTGCCCCGCACATAGGGGTACCCTCAGGGACTTCCAGTGTGAAATTAGGGTTCCGTCCCGGAAGTAGGCATACCCCTAGGGACTTTGGGAGTGGAATTAAGGTTCTGCTTCGGAAGCAGGGGTACCCCTAGGGACTTCCAATGTGGAATTAGTGTTCCGCCACGGACGTTGGGATACCCCTAGGGAGCTCAGGAGTGGAGTTAGGGTTCTGTCCTCTAATGTAGGTTTACCCCTAGGGAGTTCTCTTTTAGATGTAGGGCTCCACCTCGCAACTATGAACATCCCCAGGGACTTCCAGTGTGGATTTAGAGTTCTGTCCCGGAAGTAGGGGTACCCCTAGGGACTTTGGGAGTGGAATTAGGGTTCCGCCCCAGAAGTAGGGATACCTCTAGGCACTTCAGGAGTGGAATTAAGGTTCTGCCCTGGAAGTAGGGTTACGCCTAGGGACTTCAGGAGTGGACTCAGGGTTTCGCCCCAGAAGTATTGATACCCTTAGGGACTTTGGGAGTGGCAGTAGGGTTCCACCCCGGAAGTAGGGGTACTGCTAGGGACTTTGGGAGTGGAATTAGGATTCTGCCCCAGAACTATGGGTACCCCTAGGGACTTTGGGAGTAGAATTAGGGTTCTGCTAGGGAAGTTGGGATTCCCCAAGAGACTTTTGGATTGTAAATAAGATTCCGTCCCGGAAGTAGGGGTACCCCTAGGGACTTTTGGTGTGGAATTAGGATTCTGTTCTGGAAGTAGAGTCATGCCTAGGGACATTGGGAATGGAATTGGGGCTCTGCCCTGGAAGTAAGGTTACCCATAGGGACGTTGGGATTGGAATTAGGGTTCTGCTCCAGAACTATGGGCACCCCTAGGGACTTTGGAGTGGAATTAGCATTCCACCCTGTAACTAGGATTACCCCTAGGGACTTTGGGGGTGGATTTAGGTTTCCTTCCCAGAAGTTGGGATAGCCCAAGGGACTTTTGGAGTGTAATAAAGATTCCGTCCCGGAAGTAGGTTTACCCCTAGGGACTTCAGGAGTTGAATTAAGGTTCCGCTTTGGAAGCAGTTGTACCCCTAGGGATTTCGGGAGTGGAATTAGGGTTCCACCCCAGAAGTAGGGTTACCTTAAAGGGACTTTGGGAATGGAATTACAGTATCACCCTGGAAGTAGGGTTACCCCTGAGGACTTCAGGAGTGAAATTAGGGTTTTGCCCCAGAAACGTGGGTGCCCCTAGGGCCTTTGGGAGTGGAATTAGGGTTCCGCCCCAGAACTATAGTACCCCTAGGGACTTAGGGTGTGGAATTAGAGTTCTGCCCTGGAAGTAGAGTTACCTCTAGGGACTTTGGGAGTGGAACTAAGATTCCACCGTGGAAGTAGAGTTACTCCTAGGGAATTAGTGTTCTGCTGCAGAACTATGGGTACCCCTAGGGACTTTGGGAGTGGAAGTAGGGTTCCACTCTTGAACTAGGGTTACATCTAGGGACTTTGGGAGTGGGTTTAGGTTTCCTTCCCAGAAGTTGGGTTACCCCTAGCCACTTTGGGAGTGGAATTAGGATTCTGCCAGGGAATTTGGGATACCTTTAGGGACTTTGGGAGTGTAATTAAGATTCCGTCCTGGAAGTAGGGATACCCCTAGGGACTTCGGGAGTGGAATTAGTGTTCCACCCCAGAAGTAGGGTTACCCCTAGGGACTTCGGGAGTGGAATTAGGATTCCACCCCAGAAGTAGGGTTACCTCTAGGGACTTTGGGAATGGAATTACAGTGTCACCCTGGAAGTAGGGTTATCCCTAGGGACTTTGGGATTGTAATTAGGGTTCTGCCACAGAAACATGGGTACCCCTAGGGACTTTGGGAGTGGAAGTAGGGTTCCACTCTTGAACTAGGGTTACATCTAGGGACTTTGGGAGTGGGTTTAGGTTTCCTTCCCAGAAGCTGGGTTACCCCTAGCCACTTTGGGAGTGGAATTAGGATTCTGCCCCGGAACTAGGGTTACCCCTATGGACTTCTCGAGTGGAATTAGGGTTCTGCCAGGGAATTTGGGATACCTTTAGGGACTTTGGGAGTGTAATTAAGATTCCGTCCTGGAAGTAGGGATACCCCTATGGACTTCGGGAGTGGAATTAGTGTTCCACCCCAGAAGTAGGGTTACCCCTAGGGACTTCGGGAGTGGAATTAGGATTCCACCCCAGAAGTAGGGTTACTTCTAGGGACTTTGGGAATGGAATTACAGTGTCACCCTGGAAGTAGGGTTATCCCTAGGGACTTTGGGATTGTAATTAGGGTTCTGCCACAGAACCATGGGTACCCCTAGAGACTTTGGTAGTGGAATTAGGATTCTGCCGCAGAACTATGGGTACTCCTCGGGATTTCAGGAGTGGAAGTAGGGTTCTGCCCCGAAGTTGGGATACCCCTCGGGACTTTGGGTGTGGTATTAAGGTTCCACCCTGGAAGTAGGGTTCCCTCTAGGGACTTTGGGAGTGGAATTAAGGTTCCAGACTGGAAGTAGGGTTACCTCTAGGATTCGAAGAGTGGAATTAAGGTTCCACCCCAGAAGTTGGGATACCCCTAGGGATTTCAGGAGTTGAATTAAGGTTCCTCTTCAGAAGCAGGGTTACCCCTAGGGACTTCAGGAGTGGAATTAGGGTTCAGCCCAGGAAGTAGGGTTACCCCAAGGGACTTTCAATGTGGAATAAGTGCTCCGCCACGGACGTTTGGACACACCTAGGGAGCTCAGGAGTGGAATTAGGGTTAGTCCTCGAATGTAGGTTTTCCCCTAGGGACTTACCTTTTAGATGTAGGGTTCCACCCCGCAATTAGGAACATCCCCAGGGACTTCCAGTTTGGATTTAGAGTTCTGTCCTGGAAGTAGGGGTACCCCTAGGGACTTTGGGAGTGGAATCAGGGTCCCACCCTGGAAGTAGGGTTACCTTGAGTGACTTCCCAAGTGGAATTAGGGTTCCACCAGGGAAGTTTGGATACCCCTTGGGACTTCTGGAGTGTAATTAAGATTCCATCCCGGAAGTAGGGTTACGCCTAGGGACTTTGGGAGTGGAATTAGGGTTCCGCCCCAGAACTATAGTACCCCTAGGGACTTTAGGGTGTGGAATTAGAGTTCTGCCCTGGAAGTAGAGTTACCTCTAGGGACTTTGGGAGTGGAACTAAGATTCCACCGTGGAAGTAGAGTTACTCCTAGGGAATTAGTGTTCTGCTGCAGAACTATGGGTACCCCTAGGGACTTTGGGAGTGGAAGTAGGGTTCCACTCTTGAACTAGGGTTACATCTAGGGACTTTGGGAGTGGGTTTAGGTTTCCTTCCCAGAAGCTGGGTTACCCCTAGCCACTTTGGGAGTGGAATTAGGATTCTGCCCCGGAACTAGGGTTACCCCTATGGACTTCTCGAGTGGAATTAGGGTTCTGCCAGGGAATTTGGGATACCTTTAGGGACTTTGGGAGTGTAATTAAGATTCCGTCCTGGAAGTAGGGATACCCCTAGGGACTTCGGGAGTGGAATTAGTGTTCCACCCCAGAAGTAGGGTTACCCCTAGGGACTTTTGGAGTGGAATTGGGGTTCTGCCCTGAAAGTAGAGTTACCCCTAGGGACTTTGGGAGTGGAATTGGTGTTCTGCCCTGAAAGTACAGTTACCCCTAGGGACTTTGGAGTGGAATTAGGGTTCTGCCCTGGAACTAGGGTTACCCCTAGGGACTTTGGGAGTGGATTTAGGTTCTGCTCTTGAAGTAGGGTTATGCCTATGGACTTCAGGAGTGGAATTAGGGTTCCACTCCTGAAGGATTTTGTTCAGGTTCTTGCAGCATTGTTAGGATTTTGTTCAGGTTCTTGCAGCATTGCTAGAGGTCGTGTGGCATTGCATGATGTCACTGGATCACTGTACTGGGTCATAGGATGTTGCACAAAGACGAAGGACATAGCAAGAGTCCGTGAACATTTGTATGGAAGCGTGAGATGTTGAACAAGACCGTGGGACATGGACAGAGACTTTGATGCTTTGCACGAGGTCCCTAGGATATTGTACGAAGTTATAGGACATGGCCCGAAGCCAGAGAAGGTCTTCAGACTTTGTACAGCACCTTGGAATTATGTACAGTTTCGTCCAGCATTGCCAGATGTCGTGTGGCATTCCATGACGTCGCTGGAACATTGTACAAGGTTGTAGGATGTTGCACAAAGCCACAGAAAATAGACAGTCTGTGAGATTTTTTTATGCAACTGTGAGATGTTGTACAGGACTGTGGGAGATGGACAGAGACATTGATGCTTTGCACGAGGTCCGTAGGAGATTTTTCTAAGTCGTAGGACATTACCCAAAGCCAGAGAGGGTCTTCAGAGTTTGTAGAAGTTTGTAGAAGACTGTGGGATTTTGTACAGGTTCCTGCAGCGTTGCCAGAGGTTGTGTGGCATTCCGTGATGTCACTGGGATATTGTACGAGGTTGTAGAATGTTGCACAAAGGCATAGGAAATAGACAGAG
Source organism: Caprimulgus europaeus (assembly GCA_907165065.1). The sequence continues at coordinate 7,509,770 of OU015548.1, read as the reverse complement.
TCTGTGAGATTTTTTTTTTTTAAGCAACAACAAGTTGTACAGGACTGTGGGAGATAAACAGAGCTGTTGATGCTTTGCACAAGGTCCCTGGGAGATTGTACGAAGTCGGAGAACAGTGCACCAAGCCGGAGAGGGCCTTCAGATTGTGTAGAGGACTGTGGGAGATTGTACAGGTTCGTGCAGCGTTGCCAGAGGTCGTGTGCTATTGCATGACGTCGCTAGACCATTTTTTGAGGTGGTAGGATGTTGCACAAAGCCATAGGATATTACTAGAAGTTGTGAGAGTTTATACGCAACCGTGGGATATTGTACAAGACCGTGCAACTGGGTTGCTTTGCAAGAGGCCCATGGAAGATTGTACGAAGTCGTAGAAAGTTGCACGAATGCAGAGAGGGTCTTCAGAGTTTGTGAGAGTTTCTACCAGACTGTAGGATTTTTTACTGTTTCCTGTGATGTTGCCAGAGGTCAGGAGGCATTGCACGAGGTCTTTGAGCCATTGGACCAGCCTGCAGGACACACTGAACAAGGAGCATTTGTTTGCAGTTTCAGAGCCATGCCGGATTTACAGGCATTTTGGTTCCTACTGAATTCAAATGGTCCTTGCGAGCCAGGCAAGGGACAGAGCTGAAAGAAGTCTGGGTCTGTGAATGTGTTGTCAGATGGAGAAAAGATCCAGCAACAGCTTTCAAGCCTGGCTCATTTTGCCCTTTTTTTTTGCGAGAAGCATTTGTTTGCGGTTTCAGAGCAGTGCGGGATTTACAGGCATTTTGGTTCCTACTGAATTCAAATGGTCCTTGCGAGCCAGGCAAGAGATGGAGCTTCAAGGAGTCTGGGTCTATGAATGTGTTGGCTCATTGAGAAACTCCTTACCCTATCTCTAAGGACTTAAACCTTATGTCCAAACCAGAGGGAACCCTAGTTTTTGGGTGTAACCCCTGTTTCACACTAAATCCTCTGGGTTTACCATACCTTTGGGGCAGAACTTCTCTTCCACACTGGAAGGTGTCAGGGTTAACATTTTCTCCGGGGAGTACCCTTTATTTCATACCACAAGTCCCCCTTAGTAACTGTATTTCTGGTACTGTATCCTTATTCCATATTGGAAGTTTCCTGGGGTAACCCTACTTTTGAGGTGGAATTAATATTACACACCAGACATCTCCCAGAGTTACCCTACTTCCAGGGTGGAACCCTTATTCCACCCTGAAAGTTCCCTGGGGTAGCTCTACTTCTGGTGCAAAACCCCTATTCAACACCGGAAGTCCCCGTGGGTAACCCTACTTCCGGGCCAGAACTCCTATTCCACGTTGGAAGTCCCTCAGGGTAACCCTATTTCTGGAGCGGAACCCCTATTCCACACTAGAAGTCCTCCAAAGTTACCCTACTTCTGGGGCTTACCGTTTATTCAACACCGGAAGTCCCCAGGTGTAACCCTACTTCTGGGGCAGAACCCTATTCCACACTGGAAGTCTCCTGGTGTAACTCTGTTTCTGAGACAGAACCCGTATTCCACACCAGATGTCCCCCGGGATAACCCTAGTTTTTGGGTGGACCCTGTATTCCACACTGGGAGTCCCCCAGTGTAAGACTACTTCTGGGGTGGAACCCCTATTCCACAGTGGAAGTTGCTGTGGGTAACCCTACTTCCGGGACAGAATGGTAATTTGCACCGGAAGTCCCTGGAGGTAACTGTACTTCTGGGGCGTGAACCCCATACCTGAAGTCTCTAGGAGTACCCCTAGTTCCGGGGTGAAACCCTAATTCCACCCTGGAAGTCCATGAGGGCACCTCTAGTTTCTTGGGGGAACCCTAATTCTGCCCTGGAATTTCCTGGAGGTACCCCTAGTTCCAGGGCGGAACCCTAATCCCATACCTGAAGTCTCTAGGAGTACCCCTAGTTCCGGGGTGAAACCCTAATTCCACCCTGGAAGTCCATGAGGGCACCTCTAGTTTCTTGGGGGAACCCTAATTCTGCCCTGGAATTTCCTGGAGGTACCCCTAGCTCCAGGGCGGAACCCTAATCCCATACCTGAAGTCTCTAGGAGTACCCCTAGTTCCGGGGTGAAACCCTAATTCCACCCTGGAAGTCCATGAGGGCACCTCTAGTTTCTTGGGGGAACCCTAATTCTGCCCTGGAATTTCCTGGAGGTACCCCTAGCTCCAGGGCGGAACCCTAATCCCATACCTGAAGTCTCTAGGAGTACCCCTAGTTCCGGGGTGAAACCCTAATTCCACCCTGGAAGTCCATGAGGGCACCTCTAGTTTCTTGGGGGAACCCTAATTCTGCCCTGGAATTTCCTGGAGGTACCCCTAGCTCCAGGGCGGAACCCTAATCCCATACCTGAAGTCTCTAGGAGTACCCCTAGTTCCGGGGTGAAACCCTAATTCCACCCTGGAAGTCCATGAGGGCACCTCTAGTTTCTTGGGGGAACCCTAATTCTGCCCTGGAATTTCCTGGAGGTACCCCTAGCTCCAGGGCGGAACCCTAATCCCATACCTGAAGTCTCTAGGAGTACCCCTAGTTCCGGGGTGAAACCCTAATTCCACCCTGGAAGTCCATGAGGGCACCTCTAGTTTCTTGGGGGAACCCTAATTCTGCCCTGGAATTTCCTGGAGGTACCCCTAGCTCCAGGGCGGAACCCTAATCCCATACCTGAAGTCTCTAGGAGTACCCCTAGTTGCGGGGTGAAACCCTAATTCCACCCTGGAAGTCCATGAGGGCACCTCTAGTTTCTTGGGGGAACCCTAATTCTGCCCTGGAATTTCCTGGAGGTACCCCTAGCTCCAGGAAAGGGGTGGAACCCCAGTTCTAAATGAGAAGTCCCTAGGGGTAACCCTACTTCCAGGGTGGAACAGCAATTCGACTTCCCAAGTCCCTAGGGGTACGCCTACTTCTGGGGCAGAACCCTAATTCCACTCTGGAAGTCCCTGGGGGTAACCCTGCTTCTGAAGCGGAACCTTAATTCAACTCCTGAAATCCCTAGGGGTATCCCAACTTCTGGGGTGGAACCTTAATTCCACTCTTCAAGTCCTAGAGGTAACCCTACTTCCAGTCTGGAACCTTAATTCCACTCCCAAAGTCCCTAGAGGGAACCCTACTTCCAGGGTGGAACCTTAATACCACACCCAAAGTCCCGAGGGGTATCCCAACTTCGGGGCAGAACCCTACTTCCACTCCTGAAGTCCCGTGGAGTACCCATAGTTCTGCGGCAGAATCCTAATTCCACTCCCAAAGTCTCTAGGGGTAACCCTACTTCCGGGGGGAAAACCTTTCAATACACTCGGGAAGTCACTAAGGGTAACCCTAGTTCCAGGGTGGAACCCTACTTCCACTCCCAAAGTCACTAGGGGTACCCATGGTTCTGTGGCAGAACCCTAATTACAATCCCAAAGTCCCTAGGGATAACCCTACTTCCAGGGTGACACTGTAATTCCATTCCCAAAGTCCCTAGAGGAAACCCTACTTCTGGGGTGGAATCCTAATTCCACTCCCGAAGTCCCTAGAGGTGTCCCAACTTCTGGGGCGGAACCCTAATTCCACTCCCAAAGTCCCTAGGGGCAACCCTACTTCCAGGGTGGAACCCTACTTCCACTCCCAAAGTCCCTAGGGCTACCTCTACTTCCGGGGCGGAACCTTAATTCCACTCCCGAAGTCCCTGGGGGTACCCCAAATTCCAGAGCGGAACAAAAGTTCTGCCCCGGAACCAAAGTTTCGGCTCACTAGTTCCACCCGGACCCATTTCGGTGACGGCAGCGGAACCAAAGTTCCGGCTCACTAGTTCCACCCGGACCCATTTCGGTGACGGCAGCGGAACCAAAGTTCCGAGTAACTAGTTCCGGTCGGACTGGAGGGGGTTTTTTTGCTCTTTTTTTAAAAATATTTTTTTCTTCATTATTTTTTCCTTTTTTTTTTTTTCAAATTTTATTCCTTTTTTATTTTTCTACATTTTAAAAATATTTTTTCTCTTTTTCTTTTTTGTTATTCCTCTGGTTTGTTTTGTTTTGTTTTTTCTTTTTTCTTTTTTTTATGACTTTTGGAGTGGAATTAGGGTTCTGCCCCGCACATAGGGGTACCCTCAGGGACTTCCAGTGTGAAATTAGGGTTCCGTCCCGGAAGTAGGCATACCCCTAGGGACTTTGGGAGTGGAATTAAGGTTCTGCTTCGGAAGCAGGGGTACCCCTAGGGACTTCCAATGTGGAATTAGTGTTCCGCCACGGACGTTGGGATACCCCTAGGGAGCTCAGGAGTGGAGTTAGGGTTCTGTCCTCTAATGTAGGTTTACCCCTAGGGAGTTCTCTTTTAGATGTAGGGCTCCACCTCGCAACTATGAACATCCCCAGGGACTTCCAGTGTGGATTTAGAGTTCTGTCCCGGAAGTAGGGGTACCCCTAGGGACTTTGGGAGTGGAATTAGGGTTCCGCCCCAGAAGTAGGGATACCTCTAGGCACTTCAGGAGTGGAATTAAGGTTCTGCCCTGGAAGTAGGGTTACGCCTAGGGACTTCAGGAGTGGACTCAGGGTTTCGCCCCAGAAGTATTGATACCCTTAGGGACTTTGGGAGTGGCAGTAGGGTTCCACCCCAGAAGTAGGGTTACCTGAAAGGGACTTTGGGAATGGAATTACAGTATCACCCTGGAAGTAGGGTTACCCCTGAGGACTTCAGGAGTGAAATTAGGGTTTTGCCCCAGAAATGTGGGTGCCCCTAGGGACTTTGGGAGTAGAATTAGGGTTCTGCTAGGGAAGTTGGGATTCCCCAAGAGACTTTTGGATTGTAATAAAGATTCCGTCCCAGAAGTAGGGTTACCCCTAGGGACTTCAGGAGTTGAATTAAGGTTCCGCTTTGGAAGCAGGGGTACCCCTAGGGATTTCGGGAGTGGAATTAGGGTTCCACCCCAGAAGTAGGGTTACCTTAAAGGGACTTTGGGAATGGAATTACAGTATCACCCTGGAAGTAGGGTTACCCCTGAGGACTTCAGGAGTGAAATTAGGGTTTTGCCCCAGAGATGTGGGTGCCCCTAGGGCCTTTGGGAGTGGAATTAGGGTTCCGCCACAGAACTATAGTACCCCTAGGGACTTTAGGGTGTGGAATTAGAGTTCTGCCCTGGAAGTAGAGTTACCTCTAGGGACTTTGGGAGTGGAACTAAGATTCCACCGTGGAAGTAGAGTTACTCCTAGGGAATTAGTGTTCTGCTGCAGAACTATGGGTACCCCTAGGGACTTTGGGAGTGGAAGTAGGGTTCCACTCTTGAACTAGGGTTACATCTAGGGACTTTGGGAGTGGGTTTAGGTTTCCTTCCCAGAAGCTGGGTTACCCCTAGCCACTTTGGGAGTGGAATTAGGATTCTGCCCCGGAACTAGGGTTACCCCTATGGACTTCTCGAGTGGAATTAGGGTTCTGCCAGGGAATTTGGGATACCTTTAGGGACTTTGGGAGTGTAATTAAGATTCCGTCCTGGAAGTAGGGATACCCCTAGGGACTTCGGGAGTGGAATTAGTGTTCCACCCCAGAAGTAGGGTTACCCCTAGGGACTTTTGGAGTGGAATTGGGGTTCTGCCCTGAAAGTAGAGTTACCCCTAGGGACTTTGGGAGTGGAATTGGTGTTCTGCCCTGAAAGTACAGTTACCCCTAGTGACTTTGGGAGTGGAATTAGGGTTCTGCCCTGGAACTAGGGTTACCCCTAGGGACTTTGGGAGTGGATTTAGGTTCTGCTCTTGAAGTAGGGTTATGCCTATGGACTTCAGGAGTGGAATTAGGGTTCCACTCCTGAAGGATTTTGTTCAGGTTCTTGCAGCATTGTTAGGATTTTGTTCAGGTTCTTGCAGCATTGCTAGAGGTCGTGTGGCATTGCATGATGTCACTGGATCACTGTACTGGGTCATAGGATGTTGCACAAAGACGAAGGACATAGCAAGAGTCCGTGAACATTTGTATGGAAGCGTGAGATGTTGAACAAGACCGTGGGACATGGACAGAGACTTTGATGCTTTGCACGAGGTCCCTAGGATATTGTACGAAGTTATAGGACATGGCCCGAAGCCAGAGAAGGTCTTCAGACTTTGTACAGCACCTTGGAATTATGTACAGTTTCGTCCAGCATTGCCAGATGTCGTGTGGCATTCCATGACGTCGCTGGAACATTGTACAAGGTTGTAGGATGTTGCACAAAGCCACAGAAAATAGACAGTCTGTGAGATTTTTTTATGCAACTGTGAGATGTTGTACAGGACTGTGGGAGATGGACAGAGACATTGATGCTTTGCACGAGGTCCGTAGGAGATTTTTCTAAGTCGTAGGACATTACCCAAAGCCGGAGAGGGTCTTCAGAGTTTGTAGAAGTTTGTAGAAGACTGTGGGATTTTGTACAGGTTCCTGCAGCGTTGCCAGAGGTTGTGTGGCATTCCGTGATGTCACTGGGATATTGTACGAGGTTGTAGAATGTTGCACAAAGGCATAGGAAATAGACAGAGTCTGTGAGATTTTTTTTTTTTAAGCAACAACAAGTTGTACAGGACTGTGGGAGATAAACAGAGCTGTTGATGCTTTGCACAAGGTCCCTGGGAGATTGTACGAAGTCGGAGAACAGTGCACCAAGCCGGAGAGGGCCTTCAGATTGTGTAGAGGACTGTGGGAGATTGTACAGGTTCGTGCAGCGTTGCCAGAGGTCGTGTGCTATTGCATGACGTCGCTAGACCATTTTTTGAGGTGGTAGGATGTTGCACAAAGCCATAGGATATTACTAGAAGTTGTGAGAGTTTATACGCAACCGTGGGATATTGTACAAGACCGTGCGACTGGGTTGCTTTGCAAGAGGCCCATGGAAGATTGTACGAAGTCGTAGAAAGTTGCACGAATGCAGAGAGGGTCTTCAGAGTTTGTGAGAGTTTCTACCAGACTGTAGGATTTTTTACTGTTTCCTGTGATGTTGCCAGAGGTCAGGAGGCATTGCACGAGGTCTTTGAGCCATTGGACCAGCCTGCAGGACACACTGAACAAGGAGCATTTGTTTGCAGTTTCAGAGCCATGCCGGATTTACAGGCATTTTGGTTCCTACTGAATTCAAATGGTCCTTGCGAGCCAGGCAAGGGACAGAGCTGAAAGAAGTCTGGGTCTGTGAATGTGTTGTCAGATGGAGAAAAGATCCAGCAACAGCTTTCAAGCCTGGCTCATTTTGCCTTTTTTTTTGCGAGAAGCATTTGTTTGCGGTTTCAGAGCAGTGCGGGATTTACAGGCATTTTGGTTCCTACTGAATTCAAATGGTCCTTGCGAGCCAGGCAAGAGATGGAGCTTCAAGGAGTCTGGGTCTATGAATGTGTTGGCTCATTGAGAAACTCCTTACCCTATCTCTAAGGACTTAAACCTTATGTCCAAACCAGAGGGAACCCTAGTTTTTGGGTGTAACCCCTGTTTCACACTAAATCCTCTGGGTTTACCATACCTTTGGGGCAGAACTTCTCTTCCACACTGGAAGGTGTCAGGGTTAACATTTTCTCCGGGGAGTACCCTTTATTTCATACCACAAGTCCCCCTTAGTAACTGTATTTCTGGTACTGTATCCTTATTCCATATTGGAAGTTTCCTGGGGTAACCCTACTTTTGAGGTGGAATTAATATTACACACCAGACATCTCCCAGAGTTACCCTACTTCCAGGGTGGAACCCTTATTCCACCCTGAAAGTTCCCTGGGGTAGCTCTACTTCTGGTGCAAAACCCCTATTCAACACCGGAAGTCCCCGTGGGTAACCCTACTTCCGGGCCAGAACTCCTATTCCACGTTGGAAGTCCCTCAGGGTAACCCTATTTCTGGAGCGGAACCCCTATTCCACACTAGAAGTCCTCCAAAGTTACCCTACTTCTGGGGCTTACCGTTTATTCAACACCGGAAGTCCCCAGGTGTAACCCTACTTCTGGGGCAGAACCCTATTCCACACTGGAAGTCTCCTGGTGTAACTCTGTTTCTGAGACAGAACCCGTATTCCACACCAGATGTCCCCCGGGATAACCCTAGTTTTTGGGTGGACCCTGTATTCCACACCGGGAGTCCCCCAGTGTAAGACTACTTCTGGGGTGGAACCCCTATTCCATAGTGGAAGTTGCTGTGGGTAACCCTACTTCCGGGACAGAATGGTAATTTGCACCGGAAGTCCCTGGAGGTAACTGTACTTCTGGGGCGTGAACCCCATACCTGAAGTCTCTAGGAGTACCCCTAGTTCCGGGGTGAAACCCTAATTCCACCCTGGAAGTCCATGAGTGCACCTCTAGTTTCTTGGGGGAACCCTAATTCTGCCCTGGAATTTCCTGGAGGTACCCCTAGCTCCAGGGCGGAACCCTAATCCCATACCTGAAGTCTCTAGGAGTACCCCTAGTTCCGGGGTGAAACCCTAATTCCACCCTGGAAGTCCATGAGGGCACCTCTAGATTCTTGGGGGAACCCTAATTCTGCCCTGGAATTTCCTGGAGGTACCTCTAGCTCCAGGGCGGAACCCTAATCCCATACCTGAAGTCTCTAGGAGTACCCCTAGTTCCGGGGTGAAACCCTAATTCCACCCTAGAAGTCCATGAGGGCACCTCTAGTTTCTTGGGGGAACCCTAATTCTGCCCTGGAATTTCCTGGAGGTACCCCTAGCTCCAGGGCGGAACCCTAATCCCATACCTGAAGTCTCTAGGAGTACCCCTAGTTCTGGGGTGAAACCCTAATTCCACCCTGGAAGTCCATGAGGGCACCTCTAGTTTCTTGGGGGAACCCTAATTCTGCCCTGGAATTTCCTGGAGGTACCCCTAGCTCCAGGGCGGAACCCTAATCCCATACCTGAAGTCTCTAGGAGTACCCCTAGTTCCGGGGTGAAACCCTAATTCCACCCTGGAAGTCCATGAGGGCACCTCTAGTTTCTTGGGGGAACCCTAATTCTGCCCTGGAATTTCCTGGAGGTACCCCTAGCTCCAGGGCGGAACCCTAATCCCATACCTGAAGTCTCTAGGAGTACCCCTAGTTCCGGGGTGAAACCCTAATTCCACCCTGGAAGTCCATGAGGGCACCTCTAGTTTCTTGGGGGAACCCTAATTCTGCCCTGGAATTTCCTGGAGGTACCCCTAGCTCCAGGGCGGAACCCTAATCCCATACCTGAAGTCTCTAGGAGTACCCCTAGTTCCGGGGTGAAACCCTAATTCCACCCTGGAAGTCCATCAGGGCACCTCTAGTTTCTTGGGGGAACCCTAATTCTGCCCTGGAATTTCCTGGAGGTACCCCTAGCTCCAGGGCGGAACCCTAATCCCATACCTGAAGTCTCTAGGAGTACCCCTAGTTCCGGGGTGAAACCCTAATTCCACCCTGGAAGTCCATGAGGGCACCTCTAGTTTCTTGGGGGAACCCTAATTCTGCCCTGGAATTTCCTGGAGGTACCCCTAGCTCCAGGGTGGAACCCTAATCCCATACCTGAAGTCTCTAGGAGTACCCCTAGTTCCGGGGTGAAACCCTAATTCCATCCTGGAAGTCCATGAGGGCACCTCTAGTTTCTTGGGGGAACCCTAATTCTGCCCTGGAATTTCCTGGAGGTACCCCTAGTTCCAGGGCGGAACCCTAATCCCATACCTGAAGTTTCTAGGAGTACCCCTAGTTCTGGGGTGAAACCCTAATTCCACCCTGGAAGTCCATGAGGGCACCTCTAGTTTCTTGGGGGAACCCTAATTCTGCCCTGGAATTTCCTGGAGGTACCTCTAGCTCCAGGGAGGAACCCTAATCCCATACCTGAAGTCTCTAGGAGTACCCCTAGTTCCGGGGTGAAACCCTAATTCCACCCTGGAAGTCCATGAGGGCACCTCTAGTTTCTTGGGGGAACCCTAATTCTGCCCTGGAATTTCCTGGAGGTACCCCTAGTTCCAGGGCGGAACCCTAATCCCATACCTGAAGTCTCCAGCAGTACCCCTAGTTCCGGGGTGAAACCCTAATTCCACCCTGGAAGTCCATGAGGGCACCTCTAGTTTCTTGGGGGAACCCTAATTCTGCCCTGGAATTTCCTGGAGGTACCCCTAGCTCCACGGCGGAACCCTAATCCCATACCTGAAGTCTCTAGGAGTACCCCTAGTTGCGGGGTGAAACCCTAATTCCACCCTGGAAGTCCATGAGGGCACCTCTAGTTTCTTGGGGGAACCCTAATTCTGCCCTGGAATTTCCTGGAGGTACCCCTAGCTCCAGGAAAGGGGTGGAACCCCAGTTCTAAATGAGAAGTCCCTAGGGGTAACCCTACTTCCAGGGTGGAACAGCAATTCGACTTCCCAAGTCCCTAGGGGTACGCCTACTTCTGGGGCAGAACCCTAATTCCACTCTGGAAGTCCCTGGGGGTAACCCTGCTTCTGAAGCGGAACCTTAATTCAACTCCTGAAATCCCTAGGGGTATCCCAACTTCTGGGGTGGAACCTTAATTCCACTCTTCAAGTCCTAGAGGTAACCCTACTTCCAGTCTGGAACCTTAATTCCACTCCCAAAGTCCCTAGAGGGAACCCTACTTCCAGGGTGGAACCTTAATACCAAACCCAAAGTCCCGAGGGGTATCCCAACTTCGGGGCAGAACCCTACTTCCACTCCTGAAGTCCCGTGGAGTACCCATAGTTCTGCGGCAGAATCCTAATTCCACTCCCAAAGTCTCTAGGGGTAACCCTACTTCCGGGGGGAAAACCTTTCAATACACTCGGGAAGTCACTAAGGGTAACCCTAGTTCCAGGGTGGAACCCTACTTCCACTCCCAAAGTCACTAGGGGTACCCATGGTTCTGTGGCAGAACCCTAATTACAATCCCAAAGTCCCTAGGGATAACCCTACTTCCAGGGTGACACTGTAATTCCATTCCCAAAGTCCCTAGAGGAAACCCTACTTCTGGGGTGGAATCCTAATTCCACTCCCGAAGTCCCTAGAGGTGTCCCAACTTCTGGGGCGGAACCCTAATTCCACTCCCAAAGTCCCTAGGGGCAACCCTACTTCCAGGGTGGAACCCTGCTTCCACTCCCAAAGTCCCTAGGGCTACCTCTACTTCCGGGGCGGAACCTTAATTCCACTCCCGAAGTCCCTGGGGGTACCCCAAATTCCAGGGCGGAACAAAAGTTCTGCCCCGGAACCAAAGTTCCGGCTCACTAGTTCCACCCGGACCCATTTCGGTGACGGCAGCGGAACCAAAGTTCCGGCTCACTAGTTCCACCCGGACCCATTTCGGTGACGGCAGCGGAACCAAAGTTCCGAGTAACTAGTTCCGGTCGGACTGGAGGGGGTTTTTTTGCTCTTTTTTTAAAAATATTTTTTTCTTCATTATTTTTTCCTTTTTTTTTTTTTTAAATTTTATTCCTTTTTTATTTTTCTACATTTTAAAAATATTTTTTCTCTTTTTCTTTTTTGTTATTCCTCTGGTTTGTTTTGTTTTGTTTTTTCTTTTTTCTTTTTTTTATGACTTTTGGAGTGGAATTAGGGTTCTGCCCCGCACATAGGGGTACCCTCAGGGACTTCCAGTGTGAAATTAGGGTTCCGTCCCGGAAGTAGGCATACCCCTAGGGACTTTGGGAGTGGAATTAAGGTTCTGCTTCGGAAGCAGGGGTACCCCTAGGGACTTCCAATGTGGAATTAGTGTTCCGCCACGGACGTTGGGATACCCCTAGGGAGCTCAGGAGTGGAGTTAGGGTTCTGTCCTCTAATGTAGGTTTACCCCTAGGGAGTTCTCTTTTAGATGTAGGGCTCCACCTCGCAACTATGAACATCCCCAGGGACTTCCAGTGTGGATTTAGAGTTCTGTCCCGGAAGTAGAGGTATCCCTAGGGACTTTGGGAGTGGAATTAGGGTTCCGCCCCAGAAGTAGGGATACCTCTAGGCACTTCAGGAGTGGAATTAAGGTTCTGCCCTGGAAGTAGGGTTACGCCTAGGGACTTCAGGAGTGGACTCAGGGTTTCGCCCCAGAAGTATTGATACCCTTAGGGACTTTGGGAGTGGCAGTAGGGTTCCACCCCAGAAGTAGGGTTACCTGAAAGGGACTTTGGGAATGGAATTACAGTATCACCCTGGAAGTAGGGTTACCCCTGAGGACTTCAGGAGTGAAATTAGGGTTTTGCCCCAGAAATGTGGGTGCCCCTAGGGACTTTGGGAGTAGAATTAGGGTTCTGCTAGGGAAGTTGGGATTCCCCAAGAGACTTTTGGATTGTAATAAAGATTCCGTCCCAGAAGTAGGGTTACCCCTAGGGACTTCAGGAGTTGAATTAAGGTTCCGCTTTGGAAGCAGGGGTACCCCTAGGGACTTCAGGAGTTGAATTAAGGTTCCGCTTTGGAAGCAGGGGTACCCCTAGGGCCTTTGGGAGTGGAATTAGGGTTCCACCCCAGAACTATAGTACCCCTAGGGACTTTAGGGTGTGGAATTAGAGTTCTGCCCTGGAAGTAGAGTTACCTCTAGGGACTTTGGGAGTGGAACTAAGATTCCACCGTGGAAGTAGAGTTACTCCTAGGGAATTAGTGTTCTGCTGCAGAACTATGGGTACCCCTAGGGACTTTGGGAGTGGAAGTAGGGTTCCACTCTTGAACTAGGGTTACATCTAGGGACTTTGGGAGTGGGTTTAGGTTTCCTTCCCAGAAGCTGGGTTACCCCTAGCCACTTTGGGAGTGGAATTAGGATTCTGCCCCGGAACTAGGGTTACCCCTATGGACTTCTCGAGTGGAATTAGGGTTCTGCCAGGGAATTTGGGATACCTTTAGGGACTTTGGGAGTGTAATTAAGATTCCGTCCTGGAAGTAGGGATACCCCTAGGGACTTCGGGAGTGGAATTAGTGTTCCACCCCAGAAGTAGGGTTACCCCTAGGGACTTTTGGAGTGGAATTGGGGTTCTGCCCTGATAGTAGAGTTACCCCTAGGGACTTTGGGAGTGGAATTGGTGTTCTGCCCTGAAAGTACAGTTACCCCTAGGGACTTTGGAGTGGAATTAGGGTTCTGCCCTGGAACTAGGGTTACCCCTAGGGACTTTGGGAGTGGATTTAGGTTCTGCTCTTGAAGTAGGGTTATGCCTATGGACTTCAGGAGTGGAATTAGGGTTCCACTCCTGAAGGATTTTGTTCAGGTTCTTGCAGCATTGTTAGGATTTTGTTCAGGTTCTTGCAGCATTGCTAGAGGTCGTGTGGCATTGCATGATGTCACTGGATCACTGTACTGGGTCATAGGATGTTGCACAAAGACGAAGGACATAGCAAGAGTCCGTGAACATTTGTATGGAAGCGTGAGATGTTGAACAAGACCGTGGGACATGGACAGAGACTTTGATGCTTTGCACGAGGTCCCTAGGATATTGTACGAAGTTATAGGACATGGCCCGAAGCCAGAGAAGGTCTTCAGACTTTGTACAGCACCTTGGAATTATGTACAGTTTCGTCCAGCATTGCCAGATGTCGTGTGGCATTCCATGACGTCGCTGGAACATTGTACAAGGTTGTAGGATGTTGCACAAAGCCACAGAAAATAGACAGTCTGTGAGATTTTTTTATGCAACTGTGAGATGTTGTACAGGACTGTGGGAGATGGACAGAGACATTGATGCTTTGCACGAGGTCCGTAGGAGATTTTTCTAAGTCGTAGGACATTACCCAAAGCCGGAGAGGGTCTTCAGAGTTTGTAGAAGTTTGTAGAAGACTGTGGGATTTTGTACAGGTTCCTGCAGCGTTGCCAGAGGTTGTGTGGCATTCCGTGATGTCACTGGGATATTGTACGAGGTTGTAGAATGTTGCACAAAGGCATAGGAAATAGACAGAGTCTGTGAGATTTTTTTTTTTTAAGCAACAACAAGTTGTACAGGACTGTGGGAGATAAACAGAGCTGTTGATGCTTTGCACAAGGTCCCTGGGAGATTGTACGAAGTCGGAGAACAGTGCACCAAGCCGGAGAGGGCCTTCAGATTGTGTAGAGGACTGTGGGAGATTGTACAGGTTCGTGCAGCGTTGCCAGAGGTCGTGTGCTATTGCATGACGTCGCTAGACCATTTTTTGAGGTGGTAGGATGTTGCACAAAGCCATAGGATATTACTAGAAGTTGTGAGAGTTTATACGCAACCGTGGGATATTGTACAAGACCGTGCGACTGGGTTGCTTTGCAAGAGGCCCATGGAAGATTGTACGAAGTCGTAGAAAGTTGCACGAATGCAGAGAGGGTCTTCAGAGTTTGTGAGAGTTTCTACCAGACTGTAGGATTTTTTACTGTTTCCTGTGATGTTGCCAGAGGTCAGGAGGCATTGCACGAGGTCTTTGAGCCATTGGACCAGCCTGCAGGACACACTGAACAAGGAGCATTTGTTTGCAGTTTCAGAGCCATGCCGGATTTACAGGCATTTTGGTTCCTACTGAATTCAAATGGTCCTTGCGAGCCAGGCAAGGGACAGAGCTGAAAGAAGTCTGGGTCTGTGAATGTGCTGTCAGATGGAGAAAAGATCCAGCAACAGCTTTCAAGCCTGGCTCATTTTGCCTTTTTTTTTGCGAGAAGCATTTGTTTGCGGTTTCAGAGCAGTGCGGGATTTACAGGCATTTTGGTTCCTACTGAATTCAAATGGTCCTTGCGAGCCAGGCAAGAGATGGAGCTTCAAGGAGTCTGGGTCTATGAATGTGTTGGCTCATTGAGAAACTCCTTACCCTATCTCTAAGGACTTAAACCTTATGTCCAAACCAGAGGGAACCCTAGTTTTTGGGTGTAACCCCTGTTTCACACTAAATCCTCTGGGTTTACCATACCTTTGGGGCAGAACTTCTCTTCCACACTGGAAGGTGTCAGGGTTAACATTTTCTCCGGGGAGTACCCTTTATTTCATACCACAAGTCCCCCTTAGTAACTGTATTTCTGGTACTGTATCCTTATTCCATATTGGAAGTTTCCTGGGGTAACCCTACTTTTGAGGTGGAATTAATATTACACACCAGACATCTCCCAGAGTTACCCTACTTCCAGGGTGGAACCCTTATTCCACCCTGAAAGTTCCCTGGGGTAGCTCTACTTCTGGTGCAAAACCCCTATTCAACACCAGAAGTCCCCGTGGGTAACCCTACTTCCGGGCCAGAACTCCTATTCCACGTTGGAAGTCCCTCAGGGTAACCCTATTTCTGGAGCGGAACCCCTATTCCACACCAGAAGTCCTCCAAAGTTACCCTACTTCTGGGGCTTACCGTTTATTCAACACCGGAAGTCCCCAGGTGTAACCCTACTTCTGGGGCAGAACCCTATTCCACACTGGAAGTCTCCTGGTGTAACTCTGTTTCTGAGACAGAACCCGTATTCCACACCAGATGTCCCCCGGGATAACCCTAGTTTTTGGGTGGACCCTGTATTCCACACCGGGAGTCCCCCAGTGTAAGACTACTTCTGGGGTGGAACCCCTATTCCACAGTGGAAGTTGCTGTGGGTAACCCTACTTCCGGGACAGAATGGTAATTTGCACCGGAAGTCCCTGGAGGTAACTGTACTTCTGGGGCGTGAACCCCATACCTGAAGTCTCTAGGAGTACCCCTAGTTCCGGGGTGAAACCCTAATTCCACCCTGGAAGTCCATGAGGGCACCTCTAGTTTCTTGGGGGAACCCTAATTCTGCCCTGGAATTTCCTGGAGGTACCCCTAGTTCCAGGGCGGAACCCTAATCCCATACCTGAAGTCTCTAGGAGTACCCCTAGTTCCGGGGTGAAACCCTAATTCCACCCTGGAAGTCCATGAGGGCACCTCTAGTTTCTTGGGGGAACCCTAATTCTGCCCTGGAATTTCCTGGAGGTACCCCTAGCTCCAGGGCGGAACCCTAATCCCATACCTGAAGTCTCTAGGAGTACCCCTAGTTCCGGGGTGAAACCCTAATTCCATCCTGGAAGTCCATGAGGGCACCTCTAGTTTCTTGGGGGAACCCTAATTCTGCCCTGGAATTTCCTGGAGGTACCCCTAGCTCCAGGGCGGAACCCTAATCCCATACCTGAAGTCTCTAGGAGTACCCCTAGTTCCGGGGTGAAACCCTAATTCCACCCTGGAAGTCCATGAGGGCACCTCTAGTTTCTTGGGGGAACCCTAATTCTGCCCTGGAATTTCCTGGAGGTACCCCTAGCTCCAGGGCGGAACCCTAATCCCATACCTGAAGTCTCTAGGAGTACCCCTAGTTCCGGGGTGAAACCCTAATTCCACCCTGGAAGTCCATGAGGGCACCTCTAGTTTCTTGGGGGAACCCTAATTCTGCCCTGGAATTTCCTGGAGGTACCCCTAGTTCCAGGGCGGAACCCTAATCCCATACCTGAAGTCTCTAGGAGTACCCCTAGTTCCGGGGTGAAACCCTAATTCCACCCTGGAAGTCCATGAGGGCACCTCTAGTTTCTTGGGGGAACCCTAATTCTGCCCTGGAATTTCCTGGAGGTACCCCTAGCTCCAGGGCGGAACCCTAATCCCATACCTGAAGTCTCTAGGAGTACCCCTAGTTCCGGGGTGAAACCCTAATTCCACCCTGGAAGTCCATGAGGGCACCTCTAGTTTCTTGGGGGAACCCTAATTCTGCCCTGGAATTTCCTGGAGGTACCCCTAGCTCCAGGGCGGAACCCTAATCCCATACCTGAAGTCTCTAGGAGTACCCCTAGTTCCGGGGTGAAACCCTAATTCCACCCTGGAAGTCCATCAGGGCACCTCTAGTTTCTTGGGGGAACCCTAATTCTGCCCTGGAATTTCCTGGAGGTACCCCTAGCTCCAGGGCGGAACCCTAATCCCATACCTGAAGTCTCTAGGAGTACCCCTAGTTCCGGGGTGAAACCCTAATTCCACCCTGGAAGTCCATGAGGGCACCTCTAGTTTCTTGGGGGAACCCTAATTCTGCCCTGGAATTTCCTGGAGGTACCCCTAGCTCCAGGGCGGAACCCTAATCCCATACCTGAAGTCTCTAGGAGTACCCCTAGTTCCGGGGTGAAACCCTAATTCCACCCTGGAAGTCCATGAGGGCACCTCTAGTTTCTTGGGGGAACCCTAATTCTGCCCTGGAATTTCCTGGAGGTACCCCTAGCTCCAGGGCGGAACCCTAATCCCATACCTGAAGTCTCTAGGAGTACCCCTAGTTCCGGGCTGAAACCCTAATTCCACCCTGGAAGTCCATGAGGGCACCTCTAGTTTCTTGGGGGAACCCTAATTCTGCCCTGGAATTTCCTGGAGGTACCCCTAGCTCCAGGGCGGAACCCTAATCCCATACCTGAAGTCTCTAGGAGTACCCCTAGTTCCGGGGTGAAACCCTAATTCCACCCTGGAAGTCCATGAGGGCACCTCTAGTTTCTTGGGGGAACCCTAATTCTGCCCTGGAATTTCCTGGAGGTACCCCTAGTTCCAGGGCGGAACCCTAATCCCATACCTGAAGTCTCTAGGAGTACCCCTAGTTCCGGGGTGAAACCCTAATTCCACCCTGGAAATCCATCAGGGCACCTCTAGTTTCTTGGGGGAACCCTAATTCTGCCCTGGAATTTCCTGGAGGTACCCCTAGCTCCAGGGCGGAACCCTAATCCCATACCTGAAGTCTCTAGGAGTACCCCTAGTTCCGGGGTGAAACCCTAATTCCACCCTGGAAGTCCATGAGGGCACCTCTAGTTTCTTGGGGGAACCCTAATTCTGCCCTGGAATTTCCTGGAGGTACCCCTAGCTCCAGGGCGGAACCCTAATCCCATACCTGAAGTCTCTAGGAGTACCCCTAGTTCCGGGGTGAAACCCTAATTCCACCCTGGAAGTCCATCAGGGCACCTCTAGTTTCTTGGGGGAACCCTAATTCTGCCCTGGAATTTCCTGGAGGTACCCCTAGCTCCAGGGCGGAACCCTAATCCCATACCTGAAGTCTCTAGGAGTACCCCTAGTTCCGGGGTGAAACCCTAATTCCACCCTGGAAGTCCATGAGGGCACCTCTAGTTTCTTGGGGGAACCCTAATTCTGCCCTGGAATTTCCTGGAGGTACCCCTAGCTCCAGGGCGGAACCCTAATCCCATACCTGAAGTCTCTAGGAGTACCCCTAGTTCCGGGGTGAAACCCTAATTCCACCCTGGAAGTCCATGAGGGCACCTCTAGTTTCTTGGGGGAACCCTAATTCTGCCCTGGAATTTCCTGGAGGTACCCCTAGCTCCAGGGCGGAACCCTAATCCCATACCTGAAGTCTCTAGGAGTACCCCTAGTTCCGGGCTGAAACCCTAATTCCACCCTGGAAGTCCATGAGGGCACCTCTAGTTTCTTGGGGGAACCCTAATTCTGCCCTGGAATTTCCTGGAGGTACCCCTAGCTCCAGGGCGGAACCCTAATCCCATACCTGAAGTCTCTAGGAGTACCCCTAGTTCCGGGGTGAAACCCTAATTCCATCCTGGAAGTCCATGAGGGCACCTCTAGTTTCTTGGGGGAACCCTAATTCTGCCCTGGAATTTCCTGGAGGTACCCCTAGTTCCAGGGCGGAACCCTAATTCCATACCTGAAGTCTCTAGGAGTACCCCTAGTTCCGGGGTGAAACCCTAATTCCACCCTGGAAGTCCATGAGGGCACCTCTAGTTTCTTGGGGGAACCCTAATTCTGCCCTGGAATTTCCTGGAGGTACCCCTAGCTCCAGGGCGGAACCCTAATCCCATACCTGAAGTCTCTAGGAGTACCCCTAGTTCCGGGGTGAAACCCTAATTCCACCCTGGAAGTCCATGAGGGCACCTCTAGTTTCTTGGGGGAACCCTAATTCTGCCCTGGAATTTCCTGGAGGTACCCCTAGCTCCAGGGCGGAACCCTAATCCCATACCTGAAGTCTCTAGGAGTACCCCTAGTTCCGGGGTGAAACCCTAATTCCACCCTGGAAGTCCATGAGGGCACCTCTAGTTTCTTGGGGGAACCCTAATTCTGCCCCGGAATTTCCTGGAGGTACCCCTAGTTCCAGGGCGGAACCCTAATCCCATACCTTAAGTCTCTAGGAGTACCCCTAGTTCCGGGGTGAAACCCTAATTCCACCCTGGAAGTCCATGAGGGCACCTCTAGTTTCTTGGGGGAACCCTAATTCTGCCCTGGAATTTCCTGGAGGTACCCCTAGCTCCAGGGCGGAACCCTAATCCCATACCTGAAGTCTCTAGGAGTACCCCTAGTTCCGGGGTGAAACCCTAATTCCACCCTGGAAGTCCATGAGGGCACCTCTAGTTTCTTGGGGGAACCCTAATTCTGCCCTGGAATTTCCTGGAGGTACCCCTAGTTCCAGGGCGGAACCCTAATCCCATACCTGAAGTCTCTAGGAGTACCCCTAGTTCCGGGCTGAAACCCTAATTCCACCCTGGAAGTCCATGAGGGCACCTCTAGTTTCTTGGGGGAACCCTAATTCTGCCCTGGAATTTCCTGGAGGTACCCCTAGCTCCAGGGCGGAACCCTAATCCCATACCTGAAGTCTCTAGGAGTACCCCTAGTTCCGGGGTGAAACCCTAATTCCATCCTGGAAGTCCATGAGGGCACCTCTAGTTTCTTGGGGGAACCCTAATTCTGCCCTGGAATTTCCTGGAGGTACCCCTAGTTCCAGGGCAGAACCCTAATTCCATACCTGAAGTCTCTAGGAGTACCCCTAGTTCCGGGGTGAAACCCTAATTCCACCCTGGAAGTCCATGAGGGCACCTCTAGTTTCTTGGGGGAACCCTAATTCTGCCCTGGAATTTCCTGGAGGTACCCCTAGCTCCAGGGCGGAACCCTAATCCCATACCTGAAGTCTCTAGGAGTACCCCTAGTTCCGGGGTGAAACCCTAATTCCACCCTGGAAGTCCATGAGGGCACCTCTAGTTTCTTGGGGGAACCCTAATTCTGCCCTGGAATTTCCTGGAGGTACCCCTAGCTCCAGGGCGGAACCCTAATCCCATACCTGAAGTCTCTAGGAGTACCCCTAGTTCCGGGGTGAAACCCTAATTCCACCCTGGAAGTCCATGAGGGCACCTCTAGTTTCTTGGGGGAACCCTAATTCTGCCCCGGAATTTCCTGGAGGTACCCCTAGTTCCAGGGCGGAACCCTAATCCCATGCCTTAAATCTCTAGGAGTACCCCTAGTTCCGGGGTGAAACCCTAATTCCACCCTGGAAGTCCATGAGGGCACCTCTAGTTTCTTGGGGGAACCCTAATTCTGCCCTGGAATTTCCTGGAGGTACCCCTAGCTCCAGGGCGGAACCCTAATCCCATACCTGAAGTCTCTAGGAGTACCCCTAGTTCCGGGGTGAAACCCTAATTCCACCCTGGAAGTCCATGAGGGCACCTCTAGTTTCTTGGGGGAACCCTAATTCTGCCCTGGAAATTCCTGGAGGTACCCCTAGCTCCAGGGCGGAACCCTAATCCCATACCTGAAGTCTCTAGGAGTACCCCTAGTTCCGGGCTGAAACCCTAATTCCACCCTGGAAGTCCATGAGGGCACCTCTAGTTTCTTGGGGGAACCCTAATTCTGCCCTGGAATTTCCTGGAGGTACCCCTAGCTCCAGGGCGGAACCCTAATCCCATACCTGAAGTCTCTAGGAGTACCCCTAGTTCCGGGGTGAAACCCTAATTCCATCCTGGAAGTCCATGAGGGCACCTCTAGTTTCTTGGGGGAACCCTAATTCTGCCCTGGAATTTCCTGGAGGTACCCCTAGTTCCAGGGCAGAACCCTAATTCCATACCTGAAGTCTCTAGGAGTACCCCTAGTTCCGGGGTGAAACCCTAATTCCACCCTGGAAGTCCATGAGGGCACCTCTAGTTTCTTGGGGGAACCCTAATTCTGCCCTGGAATTTCCTGGAGGTACCCCTAGCTCCAGGGCGGAACCCTAATCCCATACCTGAAGTCTCTAGGAGTACCCCTAGTTCGGGGGTGAAACCCTAATTCCACCCTGGAAGTCCATGAGGGCACCTCTAGTTTCTTGGGGGAACCCTAATTCTGCCCTGGAATTTCCTGGAGGTACCCCTAGCTCCAGGGCGGAACCCTAATCCCATACCTGAAGTCTCTAGGAGTACCCCTAGTTCCGGGGTGAAACCCTAATTCCACCCTGGAAGTCCACGAGGGCACCTCTAGTTTCTTGGGGGAACCCTAATTCTGCCCGGAATTTCCTGGAGGTACCCCTAGTTCCAGGGCGGAACCCTAATCCCATACCTTAAGTCTCTAGGAGTACCCCTAGTTCCGGGGTGAAACCCTAATTCCACCCTGGAAGTCCATGAGGGCACCTCTAGTTTCTTGGGGGAACCCTAATTCTGCCCTGGAATTTCCTGGAGGTACCCCTAGCTCCAGGGCGGAACCCTAATCCCATACCTGAAGTCTCTAGGAGTACCCCTAGTTCCGGGGTGAAACCCTAATTCCACCCTGGAAGTCCATGAGGGCACCTCTAGTTTCTTGGGGGAACCCTAATTCTGCCCTGGAATTTCCTGGAGGTACCCCTAGCTCCAGGGCGGAACCCTAATCCCATACCTGAAGTCTCTAGCAGTACCCCTAGTTCCGGGGTGAAACCCTAATTCCACACTGGAAGTCCATGAGGGCACCTCTAGTTTCTTGGGGGAACCCTAATTCTGCCCTGGAATTTCCTGGAGGTACCCCTAGCTCCAGGGCGGAACCCTAATCCCATACCTGAAGTCTCTAGGAGTACCCCTAGTTCCGGGATGAAACCCTAATTCCATCCTGGAAGTCCATGAGGGCACCTCTAGTTTCTTGGGGGAACCCTAATTCTGCCCTGGAATTTCCTGGAGGTACCCCTAGCTCCAGGGCAGAACCCTAATCCCATACCTGAAGTCTCTAGGAGTACCCCTAGTTCCGGGGTGAAACCCTAATTCCACCCTGGAAGTCCATGAGGGCACCTCTAGTTTCTTGGGGGAACCCTAATTCTGCCCTGGAATTTCCTGGAGGTACCCCTAGTTCCAGGGCGGAACCCTAATTCCACCCTGGAAGTCCATGAGGGCACCTCTAGTTTCTTGGGGGAACCCTGATTCTGCCCTGGAATTTCCTGGAGGTACGCCTAGCTCCAGGGTGGAACCCTAATCCCATACCTGAAGTCTCTAGGAGTACCCCTAGTTCCGGGGTGAAACCCTAATTCCACCCTGGAAGTCCATGAGGGCACCTCTAGTTTCTTGGGGGAACCCTGATTCTGTCCTGGAATTTCCTGGAGGTACGCCTAGCTCAAGGGCGGAACCCTAATCCCATACCTGAAGTCTCTAGGAGTACCCCTAGTTCCGGGGTGAAACCCTAATTCCACCCTGGAAGTCCATGAGGGCACCTCTAGTTTCTTGGGGGAACCCTAATTCTGCCCTGGAATTTCCTGGAGCTACCCCTAGCTCGAGGGCGGAACCCTAATCCCATACCTGAAGTCTCTAGGAGTACCCCTAGTTCCGGGGTGAAACCCTAATTCCACCCTGGAAGTCCATCAGGGCACCTCTAGTTTCTTGGGGAAACCCTAATTCTGCCCTGGAATTTCCTGGAGGTACCCCTAGTTCCAGGGCGGAACCCTAATCCCATACCTAAAGTCTCCAGGAGTACCACAAATTCCGGGGTGAAACCCTAATTCCACCCTGGAAGTCCATGAGGGCACCTCTAGTTTCTTGGGGGAACCCTAATTCTGCCCTGGAATTTCCTGGAGGTACCCCTAGTTCCAGGGCGGAACCCTAATCCCATACCTGAAGTCTCTAGGAGTACCCCTAGTTCCGGGGTGAAACCCTAATTCCACCCTGGAAGTCCATGAGGGCACCTCTAGTTTCTTGGGGGAACCCTAATTCTGCCCTGGAATTTCCTGGAGGTACCCCTAGCTCCAGGGCGGAACCCTAATCCCATACCTGAAGTCTCTAGGAGTACCCCTAGTTCCGGGCTGAAACCCTAATTCCACCCTGGAAGTCCATGAGGGCACCTCTAGTTTCTTGGGGGAACCCTAATTCTGCCCTGGAATTTCCTGGAGGTACCCCTAGCTCCAGGGCGGAACCCTAATCCCATACCTGAAGTCTCTAGGAGTACCCCTAGTTCCGGGGTGAAACCCTAATTCCACCCTGGAAGTCCATGAGGGCACCTCTAGTTTCTTGGGGGAACCCTAATTCTGCCCTGGAATTTCCTGGAGGTACCCCTAGTTCCACGGCAGAACCCTAATCCCATACCTGAAGTCTCTAGGAGTACCCCTAGTTCCGGGGTGAAACACTAATTCCACCCTGGAAGTCCATGAGGGCACCTCTAGTTTCTTGGGGGAACCCTGATTCTGCCCTGGAATTTCCTGGAGGTACCCCTAGCTCCAGGGCGGAACCCTAATCCCATACCTGAAGTCTCTAGGAGTACCCCTAGTTCCGGGGTGAAACCCTAATTCCACCCTGGAAGTCCATGAGGGCACCTCTAGTTTCTTGAGGGAACCCTAATTCTGCCCTGGAATTTCCTGGAGATACCCCTAGCTCCAGGGCGGAACCCTAATCCCATACCTGAAGTCTCTAGGAGTACCCCTAGGTCCGGGGTGAAACCCTAATTCCACCCTGGAAGTCCATGAGGGCACCTCTAGTTTCTTGGGGGAACCCTAATTCTGCCCTGGAATTTCCTGGAGGTACCCCTAGCTCCAGGGCGGAACCCTAATCCCATACCTGAAGTCTCTAGGAGTACCCCTAGTTCCGGGGTGAAACCCTAATTCCATCCTGGAAGTCCATGAGGGCACCTCTAGTTTCTTGGGGGAACCCTAATTCTGCCCTGGAATTTCCTGGAGGTACCCCTAGCTCCAGGGCGGAACCCTAATCCCATACCTGAAGTCTCTAGGAGTACCCATATTTCCGGGGTGAAACCCTAATTCCACCCTGGAAGTCCATGAGGGCACCTCTAGTTTCTTGGGGGAACCCTAATTCTGCCCTGGAATTTCCTGGAGGTACCCCTAGCTCCAGGGCGGAACCCTAATCCCATACCTGAAGTCTCTAGGAGTACCCCTAGTTCCGGGGTGAAACCCTAATTCCATCCTGGAAGTCCATGAGGGCACCTCTAGTTTCTTGGGGGAACCCTAATTCTGCCCTGGAATTTCCTGGAGGTACCCCTAGTTCCAGGGCGGAACCCTAATCCCATACCTGAAGTTTCTAGGAGTACCCCTAGTTCCGGGGTGAAACCCTAATTCCACCCTGGAAGTCCCTGAGGGCACCTCTAGTTTCTTGGGGGAACCCTAATTCTGCCCTGGAATTTCCTGGAGGTACCTCTAGCTCCAGGGAGGAACCCTAATCCCATACCTGAAGTCTCTAGGAGTACCCCTAGGTCCGGGGTGAAACCCTAATTCCACCCTGGAAGTCCATGAGGGCACCTCTAGTTTCTTGGGGGAACCCTAATTCTGCCCTGGAATTTCCTGGAGGTACCCCGAGCTCCAGGGCGGAACCCTAATCCCATACCTGAAGTCTCCAGCAGTACCCCTAGTTCCGGGGTGAAACCCTAATTCCACCCTGGAAGTCCATGAGGGCACCTCTAGTTTCTTGGGGGAACCCTAATTCTGCCCTGGAATTTCCTGGAGGTACCCCTAGCTCCAGGGCGGAACCCTAATCCCATACCTGAAGTCTCTAGGAGTACCCCTAGTTGCGGGGTGAAACCCTAATTCCACCCTGGAAGTCCATGAGGGCACCTCTAGTTTCTTGGGGGAACCCTAATTCTGCCCTGGAATTTCCTGGAGGTACCCCTAGCTCCAGGAAAGGGGTGGAACCCCAGTTCTAAATGAGAAGTCCCTAGGGGTAACCCTACTTCCAGGGTGGAACAGCAATTCGACTTCCCAAGTCCCTAGTGGTACGCCTACTTCTGGGGCAGAACCCTAATTCCACTCTGGAGGTCCCTGGGGGTAACCCTGCTTCTGAAGCGGAACCTTAATTCAACTCCTGAAATCCCTAGGGGTATCCCAACTTCTGGGGTGGAACCTTAATTCCACTCTTCAAGTCCTAGAGGTAACCCTACTTCCAGTCTGGAACCTTAATTCCACTCCCAAAGTCCCTAGAGGGAACCCTACTTCCAGGGTGGAACCTTAATACCAAACCCAAAGTCCCGAGGGGTATCCCAACTTCGGGGCAGAACCCTACTTCCACTCCTGAAGTCCCGTGGAGTACCCATAGTTCTGCGGCAGAATCCTAATTCCACTCCCAAAGTCTCTAGGGGTAACCCTACTTCCGGGGGGAAAACCTTTCAATACACTCGGGAAGTCACTAAGGGTAACCCTAGTTCCAGGGTGGAACCCTACTTCCACTCCCAAAGTCACTAGGGGTACCCATGGTTCTGTGGCAGAACCCTAATTACAATCCCAAAGTCCCTAGGGATAACCCTACTTCCAGGGTGACACTGTAATTCCATTCCCAAAGTCCCTAGAGGTAACCCTACTTCTGGGGTGGAATCCTAATTCCACTCCCGAAGTCCCTAGAGGTGTCCCAACTTCTGGGGCGGAACCCTAATTCCACTCCCAAAGTCCCTAGGGGCAACCCTACTTCCAGGGTGGAACCCTGCTTCCACTCCCAAAGTCCCTAGGGCTACCTCTACTTCCGGGGCGGAACCTTAATTCCACTCCCGAAGTCCCTGGGGGTACCCCAAATTCCAGGGCGGAACAAAAGTTCTGCCCCGGAACCAAAGTTCCGGCTCACTAGTTCCACCCGGACCCATTTCGGTGACGGCAGCGGAACCAAAGTTCCGGCTCACTAGTTCCACCCGGACCCATTTCGGTGACGGCAGCGGAACCAAAGTTCCGGCTCACTAGTTCCAGCCGGACCCATTTCGGTGACGGCAGCGGAACTAAAGTTCCGGCTCACTAGTTCCACCCGGACCCATTTCGGTGACGGCAGCGGAACCAAAGTTCCGGCTCACTAGTTCCACCCGGACCCATTTCGGTGACGGCAGCGGAACCAAAGTTCCGGCTCACTAGTTCCAGCCGGACTCATTTCGGTGACGGCAGCGGAACCAAAGTTCCGAGTAACTAGTTCCGGTCGGACTGGAGGGGGTTTTTTTGCTCTTTTTTTAAAAATATTTTTTTCTTCATTATTTTTTCCTTTTTTTTTTTTTCAAATTTTATTCCTTTTTTATTTTTCTACATTTTAAAAATATTTTTTCTCTTTTTCTTTTTTGTTATTCCTCTGGTTTGTTTTGTTTTGTTTTTTCTTTTTTCTTTTTTTTATGACTTTTGGAGTGGAATTAGGGTTCTGCCCCGGAAGTAGGGGTACCCTCAGGGACTTCCAGTGTGAAATTAGGGTTCCGTCCCGGAAGTAGGCGTACCCCTAGGGACTTTGGGAGTGGAATTAAGGTTCTGCTTTGGAAGCAGGGGTACCCCTAGGGACTTCCAATGTGGAATTAGTGTTCCGCCACGGACGTTGGGATACCCCTAGGGAGCTCAGGAGTGGAGTTAGGGTTCTGTCCTCTAATGTAGGTTTACCCCTAGGGAGTTCTCTTTTAGATGTAGGGCTCCACCTCGCAACTATGAACATCCCCAGGGACTTCCAGTGTGGATTTAGAGTTCTGTCCCGGAAGTAGGGGTACCCCTAGGGACTTTGGGAGTGGAATTAGGGTTCCGCCCCAGAAGTAGGGATACCTCTAGGCACTTCAGGAGTGGAATTAAGGTTCTGCCCTGGAAGTAGGGTTACGCCTAGGGACTTCAGGAGTGGACTCAGGGTTTCGCCCCAGAAGTATTGATACCCTTAGGGACTTTGGGAGTGGCAGTAGGGTTCCACCCCAGAAGTAGGGTTACCTGAAAGGGACTTTGGGAATGGAATTACAGTATCACCCTGGAAGTAGGGTTACCCCTGAGGACTTCAGGAGTGAAATTAGGGTTTTGCCCCAGAAATGTGGGTGCCCCTAGGGACTTTGGGAGTAGAATTAGGGTTCTGCTAGGGAAGTTGGGATTCCCCAAGAGACTTTTGGATTGTAATAAAGATTCCGTCCCAGAAGTAGGGTTACCCCTAGGGACTTCAGGAGTTGAATTAAGGTTCCGCTTTGGAAGCAGGGGTACCCCTAGGGACTTCAGGAGTTGAATTAAGGTTCCGCTTTGGAAGCAGGGGTACCCCTAGGGCCTTTGGGAGTGGAATTAGGGTTCCACCCCAGAACTATAGTACCCCTAGGGACTTTAGGGTGTGGAATTAGAGTTCTGCCCTGGAAGTAGAGTTACCTCTAGGGACTTTGGGAGTGGAACTAAGATTCCACCGTGGAAGTAGAGTTACTCCTAGGGAATTAGTGTTCTGCTGCAGAACTATGGGTACCCCTAGGGACTTTGGGAGTGGAAGTAGGGTTCCACTCTTGAACTAGGGTTACATCTAGGGACTTTGGGAGTGGGTTTAGGTTTCCTTCCCAGAAGCTGGGTTACCCCTAGCCACTTTGGGAGTGGAATTAGGATTCTGCCCCGGAACTAGGGTTACCCCTAGGGACTTCTCGAGTGGAATTAGGGTTCTGCCAGGGAATTTGGGATACCTTTAGGGACTTTGGGAGTGTAATTAAGATTCCGTCCTGGAAGTAGGGATACCCCTAGGGACTTCGGGAGTGGAATTAGTGTTCCACCCCAGAAGTAGGGTTACCCCTAGGGACTTTTGGAGTGGAATTGGGGTTCTGCCCTGATAGTAGAGTTACCCCTAGGGACTTTGGGAGTGGAATTGGTGTTCTGCCCTGAAAGTACAGTTACCCCTAGGGACTTTGGAGTGGAATTAGGGTTCTGCCCTGGAACTAGGGTTACCCCTAGGGACTTTGGGAGTGGATTTAGGTTCTGCTCTTGAAGTAGGGTTATGCCTATGGACTTCAGGAGTGGAATTAGGGTTCCACTCCTGAAGGATTTTGTTCAGGTTCTTGCAGCATTGTTAGGATTTTGTTCAGGTTCTTGCAGCATTGCTAGAGGTCGTGTGGCATTGCATGATGTCACTGGATCACTGTACTGGGTCATAGGATGTTGCACAAAGACGAAGGACATAGCAAGAGTCCGTGAACATTTGTATGGAAGCGTGAGATGTTGAACAAGACCGTGGGACATGGACAGAGACTTTGATGCTTTGCACGAGGTCCCTAGGATATTGTACGAAGTTATAGGACATGGCCCGAAGCCAGAGAAGGTCTTCAGACTTTGTACAGCACCTTGGAATTATGTACAGTTTCGTCCAGCATTGCCAGATGTCGTGTGGCATTCCATGACGTCGCTGGAACATTGTACAAGGTTGTAGGATGTTGCACAAAGCCACAGAAAATAGACGGTCTGTGAGATTTTTTTATGCAACTGTGAGATGTTGTACAGGACTGTGGGAGATGGACAGAGACATTGATGCTTTGCACGAGGTCCATAGGAGATTTTTCTAAGTCGTAGGACATTACCCAAAGCCGGAGAGGGTCTTCAGAGTTTGTAGAAGTTTGTAGAAGACTGTGGGATTTTGTACAGGTTCCTGCAGCGTTGCCAGAGGTCGTGTGGCATTCCGTGATGTCACTGGGATATTGTACGAGGTTGTAGAATGTTGCACAAAGGCATAGGAAATAGACAGAGTCTGTGAGATTTTTTTTTTTTAAGCAACAACAAGTTGTACAGGACTGTGGGAGATAAACAGAGCTGTTGATGCTTTGCACAAGGTCCCTGGGAGATTGTACGAAGTCGGAGAACAGTGCACCAAGCCGGAGAGGGCCTTCAGATTGTGTAGAGGACTGTGGGAGATTGTACAGGTTCGTGCAGCGTTGCCAGAGGTCGTGTGCTATTGCATGACGTCGCTAGACCATTTTTTGAGGTGGTAGGATGTTGCACAAAGCCATAGGATATTACTAGAAGTTGTGAGAGTTTATACGCAACCGTGGGATATTGTACAAGACCGTGCGACTGGGTTGCTTTGCAAGAGGCCCATGGAAGATTGTACGAAGTCGTAGAAAGTTGCACGAATGCAGAGAGGGTCTTCAGAGTTTGTGAGAGTTTCTACCAGACTGTAGGATTTTTTACTGTTTCCTGTGATGTTGCCAGAGGTCAGGAGGCATTGCACGAGGTCTTTGAGCCATTGGACCAGCCTGCAGGACACACTGAACAAGGAGCATTTGTTTGCAGTTTCAGAGCCATGCCGGATTTACAGGCATTTTGGTTCCTACTGAATTCAAATGGTCCTTGCGAGCCAGGCAAGGGACAGAGCTGAAAGAAGTCTGGGTCTGTGAATGTGTTGTCAGATGGAGAAAAGATCCAGCAACAGCTTTCAAGCCTGGCTCATTTTGCCTTTTTTTTTGCGAGAAGCATTTGTTTGCGGTTTCAGAGCAGTGCGGGATTTACAGGCATTTTGGTTCCTACTGAATTCAAATGGTCCTTGCGAGCCAGGCAAGAGATGGAGCTTCAAGGAGTCTGGGTCTATGAATGTGTTGGCTCATTGAGAAACTCCTTACCCTATCTCTAAGGACTTAAACCTTATGTCCAAACCAGAGGGAACCCTAGTTTTTGGGTGTAACCCCTGTTTCACACTAAATCCTCTGGGTTTACCATACCTTTGGGGCAGAACTTCTCTTCCACACTGGAAGGTGTCAGGGTTAACATTTTCTCCGGGGTGTACCCTTTATTTCATACCACAAGTCCCCCTTAGTAACTGTATTTCTGGTACTGTATCCTTATTCCATATTGGAAGTTTCCTGGGGTAACCCTACTTTTGAGGTGGAATTAATATTACACACCAGACATCTCCCAGAGTTACCCTACTTCCAGGGTGGAACCCTTATTCCACCCTGAAAGTTCCCTGGGGTAGCTCTACTTCTGGTGCAAAACCCCTATTCAACACCAGAAGTCCCCGTGGGTAACCCTACTTCCGGGCCAGAACTCCTATTCCACGTTGGAAGTCCCTCAGGGTAACCCTATTTCTGGAGCGGAACCCCTATTCCACACCAGAAGTCCTCCAAAGTTACCCTACTTCTGGGGCTTACCGTTTATTCAACACCGGAAGTCCCCAGGTGTAACCCTACTTCTGGGGCAGAACCCTATTCCACACTGGAAGTCTCCTGGTGTAACTCTGTTTCTGAGACAGAACCCGTATTCCACACCAGATGTCCCCCGGGATAACCCTAGTTTTTGGGTGGACCCTGTATTCCACACCGGGAGTCCCCCAGTGTAAGACTACTTCTGGGGTGGAACCCCTATTCCACAGTGGAAGTTGCTGTGGGTAACCCTACTTCCGGGACAGAATGGTAATTTGCACCGGAAGTCCCTGGAGGTAACTGTACTTCTGGGGCGTGAACCCCATACCTGAAGTCTCTAGGAGTACCCCTAGTTCCGGGGTGAAACCCTAATTCCACCCTGGAAGTCCATGAGGGCACCTCTAGTTTCTTGGGGGAACCCTAATTCTGCCCTGGAATTTCCTGGAGGTACCCCTAGTTCCAGGGCGGAACCCTAATCCCATACCTGAAGTCTCTAGGAGTACCCCTAGTTCCGGGGTGAAACCCTAATTCCACCCTGGAAGTCCATGAGGGCACCTCTAGTTTCTTGGGGGAACCCTAATTCTGCCCTGGAATTTCCTGGAGGTACCCCTAGCTCCAGGGCGGAACCCTAATCCCATACCTGAAGTCTCTAGGAGTACCCCTAGTTCCGGGGTGAAACCCTAATTCCATCCTGGAAGTCCATGAGGGCACCTCTAGTTTCTTGGGGGAACCCTAATTCTGCCCTGGAATTTCCTGGAGGTACCCCTAGCTCCAGGGCGGAACCCTAATCCCATACCTGAAGTCTCTAGGAGTACCCCTAGTTCCGGGGTGAAACCCTAATTCCACCCTGGAAGTCCATGAGGGCACCTCTAGTTTCTTGGGGGAACCCTAATTCTGCCCTGGAATTTCCTGGAGGTACCCCTAGCTCCAGGGCGGAACCCTAATCCCATACCTGAAGTCTCTAGGAGTACCCCTAGTTCCGGGGTGAAACCCTAATTCCACCCTGGAAGTCCATGAGGGCACCTCTAGTTTCTTGGGGGAACCCTAATTCTGCCCTGGAATTTCCTGGAGGTACCCCTAGTTCCAGGGCGGAACCCTAATCCCATACCTGAAGTCTCTAGGAGTACCCCTAGTTCCGGGGTGAAACCCTAATTCCACCCTGGAAGTCCATCAGGGCACCTCTAGTTTCTTGGGGGAACCCTAATTCTGCCCTGGAATTTCCTGGAGGTACCCCTAGCTCCAGGGCGGAACCCTAATCCCATACCTGAAGTCTCTAGGAGTACCCCTAGTTCCGGGGTGAAACCCTAATTCCACCCTGGAAGTCCATGAGGGCACCTCTAGTTTCTTGGGGGAACCCTAATTCTGCCCTGGAATTTCCTGGAGGTACCCCTAGCTCCAGGGCGGAACCCTAATCCCATACCTGAAGTCTCTAGGAGTACCCCTAGTTCCGGGGTGAAACCCTAATTCCACCCTGGAAGTCCATCAGGGCACCTCTAGTTTCTTGGGGGAACCCTAATTCTGCCCTGGAATTTCCTGGAGGTACCCCTAGCTCCAGGGCGGAACCCTAATCCCATACCTGAAGTCTCTAGGAGTACCCCTAGTTCCGGGGTGAAACCCTAATTCCACCCTGGAAGTCCATGAGGGCACCTCTAGTTTCTTGGGGGAACCCTAATTCTGCCCTGGAA
The DNA here is from genome assembly GCA_907165065.1 of Caprimulgus europaeus. The sequence goes on along the minus strand of OU015548.1, from coordinate 7,478,292 downwards.
TTTCCTGGAGGTACCCCTAGCTCCAGGGCGGAACCCTAATCCCATACCTGAAGTCTCTAGGAGTACCCCTAGTTCCGGGGTGAAACCCTAATTCCACCCTGGAAGTCCATGAGGGCACCTCTAGTTTCTTGGGGGAACCCTAATTCTGCCCTGGAATTTCCTGGAGGTACCCCTAGCTCCAGGGCGGAACCCTAATCCCATACCTGAAGTCTCTAGGAGTACCCCTAGTTCCGGGGTGAAACCCTAATTCCACCCTGGAAGTCCATGAGGGCACCTCTAGTTTCTTGGGGGAACCCTAATTCTGCCCTGGAATTTCCTGGAGGTACCCCTAGCTCCAGGGCGGAACCCTAATCCCATACCTGAAGTCTCTAGGAGTACCCCTAGTTCCGGGGTGAAACCCTAATTCCACCCTGGAAGTCCATGAGGGCACCTCTAGTTTCTTGGGGGAACCCTAATTCTGCCCTGGAATTTCCTGGAGGTACCCCTAGTTCCAGGGCGGAACCCTAATCCCATACCTGAAGTCTCTAGGAGTACCCCTAGTTCCGGGGTGAAACCCTAATTCCACCCTGGAAGTCCATCAGGGCACCTCTAGTTTCTTGGGGGAACCCTAATTCTGCCCTGGAATTTCCTGGAGGTACCCCTAGCTCCAGGGCGGAACCCTAATCCCATACCTGAAGTCTCTAGGAGTACCCCTAGTTCCGGGGTGAAACCCTAATTCCACCCTGGAAGTCCATGAGGGCACCTCTAGTTTCTTGGGGGAACCCTAATTCTGCCCTGGAATTTCCTGGAGGTACCCCTAGCTCCAGGGCGGAACCCTAATCCCATACCTGAAGTCTCTAGGAGTACCCCTAGTTCCGGGGTGAAACCCTAATTCCACCCTGGAAGTCCATGAGGGCACCTCTAGTTTCTTGGGGGAACCCTAATTCTGCCCTGGAATTTCCTGGAGGTACCCCTAGCTCCAGGGCGGAACCCTAATCCCATACCTGAAGTCTCTAGGAGTACCCCTAGTTCCGGGGTGAAACCCTAATTCCACCCTGGAAGTCCATGAGGGCACCTCTAGTTTCTTGGGGGAACCCTAATTCTGCCCTGGAATTTCCTGGAGGTACCCCTAGCTCCAGGGCGGAACCCTAATCCCATACCTGAAGTCTCTAGGAGTACCCCTAGTTCCGGGGTGAAACCCTAATTCCACCCTGGAAGTCCATGAGGGCACCTCTAGTTTCTTGGGGGAACCCTAATTCTGCCCTGGAATTTCCTGGAGGTACCCCTAGTTCCAGGGCGGAACCCTAATCCCATACCTGAAGTCTCTAGGAGTACCCCTAGTTCCGGGGTGAAACCCTAATTCCACCCTGGAAGTCCATGAGGGCACCTCTAGTTTCTTGGGGGAACCCTAATTCTGCCCTGGAATTTCCTGGAGGTACCCCTAGTTCCAGGGCGGAACCCTAATCCCATACCTGAAGTCTCTAGGAGTACCCCTAGTTCCGGGGTGAAACCCTAATTCCACCCTGGAAGTCCATGAGGGCACCTCTAGTTTCTTGGGGGAACCCTAATTCTGCCCTGGAATTTCCTGGAGGTACCCCTAGTTCCAGGGCAGAACCCTAATCCCATACCTGAAGTCTCTAGGAGTACCCCTAGTTCCGGGGTGAAACCCTAATTCCACCCTGGAAGTCCATGAGGGCACCTCTAGTTTCTTGGGGGAACCCTAATTCTGCCCTGGAATTTCCTGGAGGTACCCCTAGCTCCAGGGCGGAACCCTAATCCCATACCTGAAGTCTCTAGGAGTACCCCTAGTTCCGGGGTGAAACCCTAATTCCACCCTGGAAGTCCATGAGGGCACCTCTAGTTTCTTGGGGGAACCCTAATTCTGCCCTGGAATTTCCTGGAGGTACCCCTAGCTCCAGGGCGGAACCCTAATCCCATACCTGAAGTCTCTAGGAGTACCCCTAGTTCCGGGGTGAAACCCTAATTCCACCCTGGAAGTCCATGAGGGCACCTCTAGTTTCTTGGGGGAACCCTAATTCTGCCCCGGAATTTCCTGGAGGTACCCCTAGTTCCAGGGCGGAACCCTAATCCCATACCTTAAGTCTCTAGGAGTACCCCTAGTTCCGGGGTGAAACCCTAATTCCACCCTGGAAGTCCATGAGGGCACCTCTAGTTTCTTGGGGGAACCCTAATTCTGCCCTGGAATTTCCTGGAGGTACCCCTAGCTCCAGGGCGGAACCCTAATCCCATACCTGAAGTCTCTAGGAGTACCCCTAGTTCCGGGGTGAAACCCTAATTCCACCCTGGAAGTCCATGAGGGCACCTCTAGTTTCTTGGGGGAACCCTAATTCTGCCCTGGAATTTCCTGGAGGTACCCCTAGCTCCAGGGCGGAACCCTAATCCCATACCTGAAGTCTCTAGGAGTACCCCTAGTTCCGGGGTGAAACCCTAATTCCACCCTGGAAGTCCATGAGGGCACCTCTAGTTTCTTGGGGGAACCCTAATTCTGCCCTGGAATTTCCTGGAGGTACCCCTAGTTCCAGGGCGGAAACCTAATTCCACCCTGGAAGTCCATGAGGGCACCTCTAGTTTATTGGGGGAACCCTGATTCTGCCCTGGAATTTCCTGGAGGTACGCCTAGCTCCAGGGTGGAACCCTAATCCCATACCTGAAGTCTCTAGGAGTACCCCTAGTTCCGGGGTGAAACCCTAATTCCACCCTGGAAGTCCATGAGGGCACCTCTAGTTTCTTGGGGGAACCCTGATTCTGTCCTGGAATTTCCTGGAGGTACGCCTAGCTCAAGGGCGGAACCCTAATCCCATACCTGAAGTCTCTAGGAGTACCCCTAGTTCCGGGGTGAAACCCTAATTCCACCCTGGAAGTCCATGAGGGCACCTCTAGTTTCTTGGGGGAACCCTAATTCTGCCCTGGAATTTCCTGGAGGTACCCCTAGCTCGAGGGCGGAACCCTAATCCCATACCTGAAGTCTCTAGGAGTACCCCTAGTTCCGGGGTGAATCCCTAATTCCACCCTGGAAGTCCATGAGGGCACCTCTAGTTTCTTGGGGAAACCCTAATTCTGCCCTGGAATTTCCTGGAGGTACCCCTAGTTCCAGGGCGGAACCCTAATCCCATACCTAAAGTCTCTAGGAGTACCCCAAGTTCCGGGGTGAAACCCTAATTCCACCCTGGAAGTCCATGAGGGCACCTCTAGTTTCTTGGGGGAACCCTAATTCTGCCCTGGAATTTCCTGGAGGTACCCCTAGCTCCAGGGCGGAACCCTAATCCCATACCTGAAGTCTCTAGGAGTACCCCTAGTTCCGGGGTGAAACCCTAATTCCACCCTGGAAGTCCATGAGGGCACCTCTAGTTTCTTGGGGGAACCCTAATTCTGCCCTGGAATTTCCTGGAGGTACCCCTAGCTCCAGGGCAGAACCCTAATCCCATACCTGAAGTCTCTAGGAGTACCCCTAGTTCCGGGGTGAAACCCTAATTCCACCCTGGAAGTCCATGAGGGCACCTCTAGTTTCTTGGGGGAACCCTAATTCTGCCCTGGAATTTCCTGGAGGTACCCCTAGTTCCAGGGCGGAACCCTAATTCCACCCTGGAAGTCCATGAGGGCACCTCTAGTTTCTTGGGGGAACCCTGATTCTGCCCTGGAATTTCCTGGAGGTACCCCTAGCTCCAGGGTGGAACCCTAATCCCATACCTGAAGTCTCTAGGAGTACCCCTAGTTCCGGGGTGAAACCCTAATTCCACCCTGGAAGTCCATGAGGGCACCTCTAGTTTCTTGGGGGAACCCTGATTCTGTCCTGGAATTTCCTGAAGGTACGCCTAGCTCAAGGGCGGAACCCTAATCCCATACCTGAAGTCTCTAGGAGTACCCCTAGTTCCGGGGTGAAACCCTAATTCCACCCTGGAAGTCCATGAGGGCACCTCTAGTTTCTTGGGGGAACCCTAATTCTGCCCTGGAATTTCCTGGAGGTACCCCTAGCTCGAGGGCGGAACCCTAATCCCATACCTGAAGTCTCTAGGAGTACCCCTAGTTCCGGGGTGAAACCCTAATTCCACCCTGGAAGTCCATGAGGGCACCTCTAGTTTCTTGGGGAAACCCTAATTCTGCCCTGGAATTTCCTGGAGGTACCCCTAGTTCCAGGGCGGAACCCTAATCCCATACCTAAAGTCTCTAGGAGTACCCCAAGTTCCGGGGTGAAACCCTAATTCCACCCTGGAAGTCCATGAGGGCACCTCTAGTTTCTTGGGGGAACCCTAATTCTGCCCTGGAATTTCCTGGAGGTACCCCTAGCTCCAGGGCGGAACCCTAATCCCATACCTGAAGTCTCTAGGAGTACCCCTAGTTCCGGGGTGAAACCCTAATTCCACCCTGGAAGTCCATGAGGGCACCTCTAGTTTCTTGGGGGAACCCTAATTCTGCCCTGGAATTTCCTGGAGGTACCCCTAGCTCCAGGGCGGAACCCTAATCCCATACCTGAAGTCTCTAGGAGTACCCCTAGTTCCGGGGTGAAACCCTAATTCCACCCTGGAAGTCCATGAGGGCACCTCTAGTTTCTTGGGGGAACCCTAATTCTGCCCTGGAATTTCCTGGAGGTACCCCTAGCTCCAGGGCGGAACCCTAATCCCATACCTGAAGTCTCTAGGAGTACCCCTAGTTCCGGGGTGAAACCCTAATTCCACCCTGGAAGTCCATGAGGGCACCTCTAGTTTCTTGGGGGAACCCTAATTCTGCCCTGGAATTTCCTGGAGGTACCCCTAGTTCCAGGGCAGAACCCTAATCCCATACCTGAAGTCTCTAGGAGTACCCCTAGTTCCGGGGTGAAACACTAATTCCACCCTGGAAGTCCATGAGGGCACCTCTAGTTTCTTGGAGGAACCCTAATTCTGCCCTGGAATTTCCTGGAGGTACCCCTAGCTCCAGGGCGGAACCCTAATCCCATACATGAAGTCTCTAGGAGTACCCCTAGTTCCGGGGTGAAACCCTAATTCCACCCTGGAAGTCCATGAGGGCACCTCTAGTTTCTTGGGGGAACCCTAATTCTGCCCTGGAATTTCCTGGAGGTACCCCTAGCTCCAGGGCGGAAGCCTAATCCCATACCTGAAGTCTCTAGGAGTACCCCTAGTTCCGGGGTGAAACCCTAATTCCACCCTGGAAGTCCATGAGGGCACCTCTAGTTTCTTGGGGGAACCCTAATTCTGCCCTGGAATTTCCTGGAGGTACCCCTAGCTCCAGGGCGGAACCCTAATCCCATACCTGAAGTCTCTAGGAGTACCCCTAGTTCCGGGGTGAAACCCTAATTCCACCCTGGAAGTCCATGAGGGCACCTCTAGTTTCTTGGGGGAACCCTAATTCTGCCCTGGAATTTCCTGGAGGTACCCCTAGCTCCAGGGCGGAACCCTAATCCCATACCTGAAGTCTCTAGGAGTACCCCTAGGTCCGGGGTGAAACCCTAATTCCACCCTGGAAGTCCATGAGGGCACCTCTAGTTTCTTGGGGGAACCCTAATTCTGCCCTGGAATTTCCTGGAGGTACCCCTAGTTCCAGGGCGGAACCCTAATCCCATGCCTGAAGTCTCTAGGAGTACCCCTAGTTCCGGGTTGAAACCCTAATTCCACCCTGGAAGTCCATGAGGGCACCTCTAGTTTCTTGGGGGAACCCTAATTCTGCCCTGGAATTTCCTGGAGGTACCCCTAGCTCCAGGGCGGAACCCTAATCCCATACCTGAAGTCTCTAGGAGTACCCCTAGTTCCGGGGTGAAACCCTAATTCCACCCTGGAAGTCCATGAGGGCACCTCTAGTTTCTTGGGGGAACCCTAATTCTGCCCTGGAATTTCCTGGAGGTACCCCTAGCTCCAGGGCGGAACCCTAATCCCATACCTGAAGTCTCTAGGAGTACCCCTAGTTCCGGGGTGAAACCCTAATTCCACCCTGGAAGTCCATGAGGGCACCTCTAGTTTCTTGGGGGAACCCTAATTCTGCCCCGGAATTTCCTGGAGGTACCCCTAGTTCCAGGGCGGAACCCTAATCCCATACCTGAAGTCTCTAGGAGTACCCCTAGTTCCGGGGTGAAACCCTAATTCCACCCTGGAAGTCCATGAGGGCACCTCTAGTTTCTTGGGGGAACCCTAATTCTGCCCTGGAATTTCCTGGAGGTACCCCTAGTTCCAGGGCGGAACCCTAATCCCATACCTGAAGTCTCTAGGAGTACCCCTAGTTCCGGGGTGAAACCCTAATTCCACCCTGGAAGTCCATGAGGGCACCTCTAGTTTCTTGGGGGAACCCTAATTCTGCCCTGGAATTTCCTGGAGGTACCCCTAGCTCCAGGGCGGAACCCTAATCCCATACCTGAAGTCTCTAGCAGTACCCCTAGTTCCGGGGTGAAACCCTAATTCCACCCTGGAAGTCCATGAGGGCACCTCTAGTTTCTTGGGGGAACCCTAATTCTGCCCTGGAATTTCCTGGAGGTACCCCTAGCTCCAGGGCGGAACCCTAATCCCATACCTGAAGTCTCTAGGAGTACCCCTAGTTCCGGGATGAAACCCTAATTCCATCCTGGAAGTCCATGAGGGCACCTCTAGTTTCTTGTGGGAACCCTAATTCTGCCCTGGAATTTCCTGGAGGTACCCCTAGCTCCAGGGCGGAACCCTAATCCCATACCTGAAGTCTCTAGGAGTACCCCTAGTTCCGGGGTGAAACCCTAATTCCACCCTGGAAGTCCATGAGGGCACCTCTAGTTTCTTGGGGGAACCCTAATTCTGCCCTGGAATTTCCTGGAGGTACCCCTAGTTCCAGGGCGGAACCCTAATTCCACCCTGGAAGTCCATGAGGGCACCTCTAGTTTCTTGGGGGAACCCTGATTCTGCCCTGGAATTTCCTGGAGGTACGCCTAGTTCCAGGGTGGAACCCTAATCCCATACCTGAAGTCTCTAGGAGTACCCCTAGTTCCGGGGTGAAACCCTAATTCCACCCTGGAAGTCCATGAGGGCACCTCTAGTTTCTTGGGGGAACCCTGATTCTGTCCTGGAATTTCCTGGAGGTACGCCTAGCTCCAGGGCGGAACCCTAATCCCATACCTGAAGTCTCTAGGAGTACCCCTAGTTCCGGGGTGAAACCCTAATTCCACCCTGGAAGTCCATGAGGGCACCTCTAGTTTCTTGGGGGAACCCTAATTCTGCCCTGGAATTTCCTGGAGCTACCCCTAGCTCCAGGGCGGAACCCTAATCCCATACCTGAAGTCTCTAGGAGTACCCCTAGTTCCGGGGTGAAACCCTAATTCCACCCTGGAAGTCCATGAGGGCACCTCTAGTTTCTTGGGGAAACCCTAATTCTGCCCTGGAATTTCCTGGAGGTACCCCTAGTTCCAGGGCGGAACCCTAATCCCATACCTAAAGTCTCTAGGAGTACCCCAAGTTCCGGGGTGAAACCCTAATTCCACCCTGGAAGTCCATGAGGGCACCTCTAGTTTCTTGGGGGAACCCTAATTCTGCCCTGGAATTTCCTGGAGGTACCCCTAGTTCCAGGGCGGAACCCTAATCCCATACCTGAAGTCTCTAGGAGTACCCCTAGTTCCGGGGTGAAACCCTAATTCCACCCTGGAAGTCCATGAGGGCACCTCTAGTTTCTTGGGGGAACCCTAATTCTGCCCTGGAATTTCCTGGAGGTACCCCTAGCTCCAGGGCGGAACCCTAATCCCATACCTGAAGTCTCTAGGAGTACCCCTAGTTCCGGGGTGAAACCCTAATTCCACCCTGGAAGTCCATGAGGGCACCTCTAGTTTCTTGGGGGAACCCTAATTCTGCCCTGGAATTTCCTGGAGGTACCCCTAGCTCCAGGGCGGAACCCTAATCCCATACCTGAAGTCTCTAGGAGTACCCCTAGTTCCGGGGTGAAACCCTAATTCCACCCTGGAAGTCCATGAGGGCACCTCTAGTTTCTTGGAGGAACCCTAATTCTGCCCTGGAATTTCCTGGAGGTACCCCTAGTTCCAGGGCGGAACCCTAATCCCATACCTGAAGTCTCTAGGAGTACCCCTAGTTCCGGGGTGAATCCCTAATTCCACCCTGGAAGTCCATGAGGGCACCTCTAGTTTCTTGGGGGAACCCTAATTCTGCCCTGGAATTTCCTGGAGGTACCCCTAGCTCCAGGGCAGAACCCTAATCCCATACCTGAAGTCTCTAGGAGTACCCTTAGTTCCGGGGTGAAACACTAATTCCACCCTGGAAGTCCATGAGGGCACCTCTAGTTTCTTGGGGGAACCCTAATTCTGCCCTGGAATTTCCTGGAGGTACCCCTAGCTCCAGGGCGGAACCCTAATCCCATACATGAAGTCTCTAGGAGTACCCCTAGTTCCGGGGTGAAACCCTAATTCCACCCTGGAAGTCCATGAGGGCACCTCTAGTTTCTTGGGGGAACCCTAATTCTGCCCTGGAATTTCCTGGAGGTACCCCTAGTTCCAGGGCGGAACCCTAATCCCATACCTGAAGTCTCTAGGAGTACCCCTAGTTCCGGGGTGAAACCCTAATTCCACCCTGGAAGTCCATGAGGGCACCTCTAGTTTCTTGGGGGAACCCTGATTCTGCCCTGGAATTTCCTGGAGGTACCCCTAGCTCCAGGGCGGAACCCTAATCCCATACCTGAAGTCTCTAGGAGTACCCCTAGTTCCGGGGTGAAACCCTAATTCCACCCTGGAAGTCCATGAGGGCACCTCTAGTTTCTTGGGGGAACCCTAATTCTGCCCTGGAATTTCCTGGAGGTACCCCTAGCTCCAGGGCAGAACCCTAATCCCATACCTGAAGTCTCTAGGAGTACCCCTAGTTCCGGGGTGAAACACTAATTCCACCCTGGAAGTCCATGAGGGCACCTCTAGTTTCTTGGAGGAACCCTAATTCTGCCCTGGAATTTCCTGGAGGTACCCCTAGCTCCAGGGCGGAACCCTAATCCCATACATGAAGTCTCTAGGAGTACCCCTAGTTCCGGGGTGAAACCCTAATTCCACCCTGGAAGTCCATGAGGGCACCTCTAGTTTCTTGGGGGAACCCTAATTCTGCCCTGGAATTTCCTGGAGGTACCCCTAGCTCCAGGGCGGAAGCCTAATCCCATACCTGAAGTCTCTAGGAGTACCCCTAGTTCCGGGGTGAAACCCTAATTCCACCCTGGAAGTCCATGAGGGCACCTCTAGTTTCTTGGGGGAACCCTAATTCTGCCCTGGAATTTCCTGGAGGTACCCCTAGCTCCAGGGCGGAACCCTAATCCCATACCTGAAGTCTCTAGGAGTACCCCTAGTTCCGGGGTGAAACCCTAATTCCACCCTGGAAGTCCATGAGGGCACCTCTAGTTTCTTGGGGGAACCCTAATTCTGCCCTGGAATTTCCTGGAGGTACCCCTAGCTCCAGGGCGGAACCCTAATCCCATACCTGAAGTCTCTAGGAGTACCCCTAGTTCCGGGGTGAAACCCTAATTCCACCCTGGAAGTCCATGAGGGCACCTCTAGTTTCTTGGGGGAACCCTAATTCTGCCCTGGAATTTCCTGGAGGTACCCCTAGTTCCAGGGCGGAACCCTAATCCCATGCCTGAAGTCTCTAGGAGTACCCCTAGTTCCGGGTTGAAACCCTAATTCCACCCTGGAAGTCCATGAGGGCACCTCTAGTTTCTTGGGGGAACCCTAATTCTGCCCTGGAATTTCCTGGAGGTACCCCTAGCTCCAGGGCGGAACCCTAATCCCATACCTGAAGTCTCTAGGAGTACCCCTAGTTCCGGGGTGAAACCCTAATTCCACCCTGGAAGTCCATGAGGGCACCTCTAGTTTCTTGGGGGAACCCTAATTCTGCCCTGGAATTTCCTGGAGGTACCCCTAGCTCCAGGGCGGAACCCTAATCCCATACCTGAAGTCTCTAGGAGTACCCCTAGTTCCGGGGTGAAACCCTAATTCCACCCTGGAAGTCCATGAGGGCACCTCTAGTTTCTTGGGGGAACCCTAATTCTGCCCCGGAATTTCCTGGAGGTACCCCTAGTTCCAGGGCGGAACCCTAATCCCATACCTGAAGTCTCTAGGAGTACCCCTAGTTCCGGGGTGAAACCCTAATTCCACCCTGGAAGTCCATGAGGGCACCTCTAGTTTCTTGGGGGAACCCTAATTCTGCCCTGGAATTTCCTGGAGGTACCCCTAGTTCCAGGGCGGAACCCTAATCCCATACCTGAAGTCTCTAGGAGTACCCCTAGTTCCGGGGTGAAACCCTAATTCCACCCTGGAAGTCCATGAGGGCACCTCTAGTTTCTTGGGGGAACCCTAATTCTGCCCTGGAATTTCCTGGAGGTACCCCTAGCTCCAGGGCGGAACCCTAATCCCATACCTGAAGTCTCTAGCAGTACCCCTAGTTCCGGGGTGAAACCCTAATTCCACCCTGGAAGTCCATGAGGGCACCTCTAGTTTCTTGGGGGAACCCTAATTCTGCCCTGGAATTTCCTGGAGGTACCCCTAGCTCCAGGGCGGAACCCTAATCCCATACCTGAAGTCTCTAGGAGTACCCCTAGTTCCGGGATGAAACCCTAATTCCACCCTGGAAGTCCATGAGGGCACCTCTAGTTTCTTGTGGGAACCCTAATTCTGCCCTGGAATTTCCTGGAGGTACCCCTAGCTCCAGGGCGGAACCCTAATCCCATACCTGAAGTCTCTAGGAGTACCCCTAGTTCCGGGGTGAAACCCTAATTCCACCCTGGAAGTCCATGAGGGCACCTCTAGTTTCTTGGGGGAACCCTAATTCTGCCCTGGAATTTCCTGGAGGTACCCCTAGTTCCAGGAGTACCCCTAGTTCCGGGGGAAACCCTAATTCCACCCTGGAAGTCCATGAGGGCACCTCTAGTTTCTTGGGGGAACCCTGATTCTGCCCTGGAATTTCCTGGAGGTACGCCTAGCTCCAGGGCGGAACCCTAATCCCATACCTGAAGTCTCTAGGAGTACCCCTAGTTCCGGGGTGAAACCCTAATTCCACCCTGGAAGTCCATGAGGGCACCTCTAGTTTCTTGGGGGAACCCTGATTCTGTCCTGGAATTTCCTGGAGGTACGCCTAGCTCCAGGGCGGAACCCTAATCCCATACCTGAAGTCTCTAGGAGTACCCCTAGTTCCGGGGTGAAACCCTAATTCCACCCTGGAAGTCCATGAGGGCACCTCTAGTTTCTTGGGGGAACCCTAATTCTGCCCTGGAATTTCCTGGAGCTACCCCTAGCTCCAGGGCGGAACCCTAATCCCATACCTGAAGTCTCTAGGAGTACCCCTAGTTCCGGGGTGAAACCCTAATTCCACCCTGGAAGTCCATGAGGGCACCTCTAGTTTCTTGGGGAAACCCTAATTCTGCCCTGGAATTTCCTGGAGGTACCCCTAGTTCCAGGGCGGAACCCTAATCCCATACCTGAAGTCTCTAGGAGTACCCCAAGTTCCGGGGTGAAACCCTAATTCCACCCTGGAAGTCCATGAGGGCACCTCTAGTTTCTTGGGGGAACCCTAATTCTGCCCTGGAATTTCCTGGAGGTACCCCTAGTTCCAGGGCGGAACCCTAATCCCATACCTGAAGTCTCTAGGAGTACCCCTAGTTCCGGGGTGAAACCCTAATTCCACCCTGGAAGTCCATGAGGGCACCTCTAGTTTCTTGGGGGAACCCTAATTCTGCCCTGGAATTTCCTGGAGGTACCCCTAGCTCCAGGGCGGAACCCTAATCCCATACCTGAAGTCTCTAGGAGTACCCCTAGTTCCGGGGTGAAACCCTAATTCCACCCTGGAAGTCCATGAGGGCACCTCTAGTTTCTTGGGGGAACCCTAATTCTGCCCTGGAATTTCCTGGAGGTACCCCTAGCTCCAGGGCGGAACCCTAATCCCATACCTGAAGTCTCTAGGAGTACCCCTAGTTCCGGGGTGAAACCCTAATTCCACCCTGGAAGTCCATGAGGGCACCTCTAGTTTCTTGGGGGAACCCTAATTCTGCCCTGGAATTTCCTGGAGGTACCCCTAGCTCCAGGGCGGAACCCTAATCCCATACCTGAAGTCTCTAGGAGTACCCCTAGTTCCGGGGTGAAACCCTAATTCCACCCTGGAAGTCCATGAGGGCACCTCTAGTTTCTTGGGGGAACCCTAATTCTGCCCTGGAATTTCCTGGAGGTACCCCTAGCTCCAGGGCGGAACCCTAATCCCATACCTGAAGTCTCTAGGAGTACCCCTAGTTCCGGGGTGAAACCCTAATTCCACCCTGGAAGTCCATGAGGGCACCTCTAGTTTCTTGGGGGAACCCTAATTCTGCCCTGGAATTTCCTGGAGGTACCCCTAGTTCCAGGGCGGAACCCTAATCCCATACCTGAAGTCTCTAGGAGTACCCCTAGTTCCGGGGTGAAACCCTAATTCCACCCTGGAAGTCCATGAGGGCACCTCTAGTTTCTTGGGGGAACCCTAATTCTGCCCTGGAATTTCCTGGAGGTACCCCTAGCTCCAGGGCGGAACCCTAATCCCATACCTGAAGTCTCTAGGAGTACCCCTAGTTCCGGGGTGAAACCCTAATTCCACCCTGGAAGTCCATGAGGGCACCTCTAGTTTCTTGGGGGAACCCTAATTCTGCCCTGGAATTTCCTGGAGGTACCCCTAGCTCCAGGGCGGAACCCTAATCCCATACCTGAAGTCTCTAGGAGTACCCCTAGTTCCGGGGTGAAACCCTAATTCCACCCTGGAAGTCCATGAGGGCACCTCTAGTTTCTTGGGGGAACCCTAATTCTGCCCTGGAATTTCCTGGAGGTACCCCTAGCTCCAGGGCGGAACCCTAATCCCATACCTGAAGTCTCTAGGAGTACCCCTAGTTCCGGGGTGAAACCCTAATTCCACCCTGGAAGTCCATGAGGGCACCTCTAGTTTCTTGGGGGAACCCTAATTCTGCCCTGGAATTTCCTGGAGGTACCCCTAGCTCCAGGGCGGAACCCTAATCCCATACCTGAAGTCTCTAGGAGTACCCCTAGTTCCGGGGTGAAACCCTAATTCCACCCTGGAAGTCCATGAGGGCACCTCTAGTTTCTTGGGGGAACCCTAATTCTGCCCTGGAATTTCCTGGAGGTACCCCTAGCTCCAGGGCGGAACCCTAATCCCATACCTGAAGTCTCTAGGAGTACCCCTAGTTCCGGGGTGAAACCCTAATTCCACCCTGGAAGTCCATGAGGGCACCTCTAGTTTCTTGGGGGAACCCTAATTCTGCCCTGGAATTTCCTGGAGGTACCCCTAGCTCCAGGGCGGAACCCTAATCCCATACCTGAAGTCTCTAGGAGTACCCCTAGTTCCGGGGTGAAACCCTAATTCCACCCTGGAAGTCCATGAGGGCACCTCTAGTTTCTTGGGGGAACCCTAATTCTGCCCTGGAATTTCCTGGAGGTACCCCTAGCTCCAGGGCGGAACCCTAATCCCATACCTGAAGTCTCTAGGAGTACCCCTAGTTCCGGGGTGAAACCCTAATTCCACCCTGGAAGTCCATGAGGGCACCTCTAGTTTCTTGGGGGAACCCTAATTCTGCCCTGGAATTTCCTGGAGGTACCCCTAGCTCCAGGGCGGAACCCTAATCCCATACCTGAAGTCTCTAGGAGTACCCCTAGTTCCGGGGTGAAACCCTAATTCCACCCTGGAAGTCCATGAGGGCACCTCTAGTTTCTTGGGGGAACCCTAATTCTGCCCTGGAATTTCCTGGAGGTACCCCTAGCTCCAGGGCGGAACCCTAATCCCATACCTGAAGTCTCTAGGAGTACCCCTAGTTCCGGGGTGAAACCCTAATTCCACCCTGGAAGTCCATGAGGGCACCTCTAGTTTCTTGGGGGAACCCTAATTCTGCCCTGGAATTTCCTGGAGGTACCCCTAGCTCCAGGGCGGAACCCTAATCCCATACCTGAAGTCTCTAGGAGTACCCCTAGTTCCGGGGTGAAACCCTAATTCCACCCTGGAAGTCCATGAGGGCACCTCTCGTTTCTTGGGGGAACCCTAATTCTGCCCTGGAATTTCCTGGAGGTACCCCTAGCTCCAGGGCGGAACCCTAATCCCATACCTGAAGTCTCTAGGAGTACCCCTAGTTCCGGGGTGAAACCCTAATTCCACCCTGGAAGTCCATGAGGGCACCTCTAGTTTCTTGGGGGAACCCTAATTCTGCCCTGGAATTTCCTGGAGGTACCCCTAGCTCCAGGGCGGAACCCTAATCCCATACCTGAAGTCTCTAGGAGTACCCCTAGTTCCGGGGTGAAACCCTAATTCCACCCTGGAAGTCCATGAGGGCACCTCTAGTTTCTTGGGGGAACCCTAATTCTGCCCTGGAATTTCCTGGAGGTACCCCTAGCTCCAGGGCGGAACCCTAATCCCATACCTGAAGTCTCTAGGAGTACCCCTAGTTCCGGGGTGAAACCCTAATTCCACCCTGGAAGTCCATGAGGGCACCTCTAGTTTCTTGGGGGAACCCTAATTCTGCCCTGGAATTTCCTGGAGGTACCCCTAGCTCCAGGGCGGAACCCTAATCCCATACCTGAAGTCTCTAGGAGTACCCCTAGTTCCGGGGTGAAACCCTAATTCCACCCTGGAAGTCCATGAGGGCACCTCTAGTTTCTTGGGGGAACCCTAATTCTGCCCTGGAATTTCCTGGAGGTACCCCTAGCTCCAGGGCGGAACCCTAATCCCATACCTGAAGTCTCTAGGAGTACCCCTAGTTCCGGGGTGAAACCCTAATTCCACCCTGGAAGTCCATGAGGGCACCTCTAGTTTCTTGGGGGAACCCTAATTCTGCCCTGGAATTTCCTGGAGGTACCCCTAGCTCCAGGGCGGAACCCTAATCCCATACCTGAAGTCTCTAGGAGTACCCCTAGTTCCGGGGTGAAACCCTAATTCCACCCTGGAAGTCCATGAGGGCACCTCTAGTTTCTTGGGGGAACCCTAATTCTGCCCTGGAATTTCCTGGAGGTACCCCTAGCTCCAGGGCGGAACCCTAATCCCATACCTGAAGTCTCTAGGAGTACCCCTAGTTCCGGGGTGAAACCCTAATTCCACCCTGGAAGTCCATGAGGGCACCTCTAGTTTCTTGGGGGAACCCTAATTCTGCCCTGGAATTTCCTGGAGGTACCCCTAGCTCCAGGGCGGAACCCTAATCCCATACCTGAAGTCTCTAGGAGTACCCCTAGTTCCGGGGTGAAACCCTAATTCCACCCTGGAAGTCCATGAGGGCACCTCTAGTTTCTTGGGGGAACCCTAATTCTGCCCTGGAATTTCCTGGAGGTACCCCTAGCTCCAGGGCGGAACCCTAATCCCATACCTGAAGTCTCTAGGAGTACCCCTAGTTCCGGGGTGAAACCCTAATTCCACCCTGGAAGTCCATGAGGGCACCTCTAGTTTCTTGGGGGAACCCTAATTCTGCCCTGGAATTTCCTGGAGGTACCCCTAGCTCCAGGGCGGAACCCTAATCCCATACCTGAAGTCTCTAGGAGTACCCCTAGTTCCGGGGTGAAACCCTAATTCCACCCTGGAAGTCCATGAGGGCACCTCTAGTTTCTTGGGGGAACCCTAATTCTGCCCTGGAATTTCCTGGAGGTACCCCTAGCTCCAGGGCGGAACCCTAATCCCATACCTGAAGTCTCTAGGAGTACCCCTAGTTCCGGGGTGAAACCCTAATTCCACCCTGGAAGTCCATGAGGGCACCTCTAGTTTCTTGGGGGAACCCTAATTCTGCCCTGGAATTTCCTGGAGGTACCCCTAGCTCCAGGGCGGAACCCTAATCCCATACCTGAAGTCTCTAGGAGTACCCCTAGTTCCGGGGTGAAACCCTAATTCCACCCTGGAAGTCCATGAGGGCACCTCTAGTTTCTTGGGGGAACCCTAATTCTGCCCTGGAATTTCCTGGAGGTACCCCTAGCTCCAGGGCGGAACCCTAATCCCATACCTGAAGTCTCTAGGAGTACCCCTAGTTCCGGGGTGAAACCCTAATTCCACCCTGGAAGTCCATGAGGGCACCTCTAGTTTCTTGGGGGAACCCTAATTCTGCCCTGGAATTTCCTGGAGGTACCCCTAGCTCCAGGGCGGAACCCTAATCCCATACCTGAAGTCTCTAGGAGTACCCCTAGTTCCGGGGTGAAACCCTAATTCCACCCTGGAAGTCCATGAGGGCACCTCTAGTTTCTTGGGGGAACCCTAATTCTGCCCTGGAATTTCCTGGAGGTACCCCTAGCTCCAGGGCGGAACCCTAATCCCATACCTGAAGTCTCTAGGAGTACCCCTAGTTCCGGGGTGAAACCCTAATTCCACCCTGGAAGTCCATGAGGGCACCTCTAGTTTCTTGGGGGAACCCTAATTCTGCCCTGGAATTTCCTGGAGGTACCCCTAGCTCCAGGGCGGAACCCTAATCCCATACCTGAAGTCTCTAGGAGTACCCCTAGTTCCGGGGTGAAACCCTAATTCCACCCTGGAAGTCCATGAGGGCACCTCTAGTTTCTTGGGGGAACCCTAATTCTGCCCTGGAATTTCCTGGAGGTACCCCTAGCTCCAGGGCGGAACCCTAATCCCATACCTGAAGTCTCTAGGAGTACCCCTAGTTCCGGGGTGAAACCCTAATTCCACCCTGGAAGTCCATGAGGGCACCTCTAGTTTCTTGGGGGAACCCTAATTCTGCCCTGGAATTTCCTGGAGGTACCCCTAGCTCCAGGGCGGAACCCTAATCCCATACCTGAAGTCTCTAGGAGTACCCCTAGTTCCGGGGTGAAACCCTAATTCCACCCTGGAAGTCCATGAGGGCACCTCTAGTTTCTTGGGGGAACCCTAATTCTGCCCTGGAATTTCCTGGAGGTACCCCTAGCTCCAGGGCGGAACCCTAATCCCATACCTGAAGTCTCTAGGAGTACCCCTAGTTCCGGGGTGAAACCCTAATTCCACCCTGGAAGTCCATGAGGGCACCTCTAGTTTCTTGGGGGAACCCTAATTCTGCCCTGGAATTTCCTGGAGGTACCCCTAGCTCCAGGGCGGAACCCTAATCCCATACCTGAAGTCTCTAGGAGTACCCCTAGTTCCGGGGTGAAACCCTAATTCCACCCTGGAAGTCCATGAGGGCACCTCTAGTTTCTTGGGGGAACCCTAATTCTGCCCTGGAATTTCCTGGAGGTACCCCTAGCTCCAGGGCGGAACCCTAATCCCATACCTGAAGTCTCTAGGAGTACCCCTAGTTCCGGGGTGAAACCCTAATTCCACCCTGGAAGTCCATGAGGGCACCTCTAGTTTCTTGGGGGAACCCTAATTCTGCCCTGGAATTTCCTGGAGGTACCCCTAGCTCCAGGGCGGAACCCTAATCCCATACCTGAAGTCTCTAGGAGTACCCCTAGTTCCGGGGTGAAACCCTAATTCCACCCTGGAAGTCCATGAGGGCACCTCTAGTTTCTTGGGGGAACCCTAATTCTGCCCTGGAATTTCCTGGAGGTACCCCTAGTTCCAGGGCGGAACCCTAATTCCACCCTGGAAGTCCATGAGGGCACCTCTAGTTTCTTGGGGGAACCCTGATTCTGCCCTGGAATTTCCTGGAGGTACCCCTAGCTCCAGGGTGGAACCCTAATCCCATACCTGAAGTCTCTAGGAGTACCCCTAGTTCCGGGGTGAAACCCTAATTCCACCCTGGAAGTCCATGAGGGCACCTCTAGTTTCTTGGGGGAACCCTGATTCTGTCCTGGAATTTCCTGGAGGTACCCTAGCTCCAGGGCGGAACCCTAATCCCATACCTGAAGTCTCTAGGAGTACCCCTAGTTCCGGGGTGAAACCCTAATTCCACCCTGGAAGTCCATGAGGGCACCTCTAGTTTCTTGGGGGAACCCTAATTCTGCCCTGGAATTTCCTGGAGGTACCCCTAGCTCCAGGGCGGAACCCTAATCCCATACCTGAAGTCTCTAGGAGTACCCCTAGTTCCGGGGTGAAACCCTAATTCCACCCTGGAAGTCCATGAGGGCACCTCTAGTTTCTTGGGGGAACCCTAATTCTGCCCTGGAATTTCCTGGAGGTACCCCTAGCTCCAGGGCGGAACCCTAATCCCATACCTGAAGTCTCTAGGAGTACCCCTAGTTCCGGGGTGAAACCCTAATTCCACCCTGGAAGTCCATGAGGGCACCTCTAGTTTCTTGGGGGAACCCTAATTCTGCCCTGGAATTTCCTGGAGGTACCCCTAGCTCCAGGGCGGAACCCTAATCCCATACCTGAAGTCTCTAGGAGTACCCCTAGTTCCGGGGTGAAACCCTAATTCCACCCTGGAAGTCCATGAGGGCACCTCTAGTTTCTTGGGGGAACCCTAATTCTGCCCTGGAATTTCCTGGAGGTACCCCTAGCTCCAGGGCGGAACCCTAATCCCATACCTGAAGTCTCTAGGAGTACCCCTAGTTCCGGGGTGAAACCCTAATTCCACCCTGGAAGTCCATGAGGGCACCTCTAGTTTCTTGGGGGAACCCTAATTCTGCCCTGGAATTTCCTGGAGGTACCCCTAGCTCCAGGGCGGAACCCTAATCCCATACCTGAAGTCTCTAGGAGTACCCCTAGTTCCGGGGTGAAACCCTAATTCCACCCTGGAAGTCCATGAGGGCACCTCTAGTTTCTTGGGGGAACCCTAATTCTGCCCTGGAATTTCCTGGAGGTACCCCTAGCTCCAGGGCGGAACCCTAATCCCATACCTGAAGTCTCTAGGAGTACCCCTAGTTCCGGGGTGAAACCCTAATTCCACCCTGGAAGTCCATGAGGGCACCTCTAGTTTCTTGGGGGAACCCTAATTCTGCCCTGGAATTTCCTGGAGGTACCCCTAGCTCCAGGGCGGAACCCTAATCCCATACCTGAAGTCTCTAGGAGTACCCCTAGTTCCGGGGTGAAACCCTAATTCCACCCTGGAAGTCCATGAGGGCACCTCTAGTTTCTTGGGGGAACCCTAATTCTGCCCTGGAATTTCCTGGAGGTACCCCTAGCTCCAGGGCGGAACCCTAATCCCATACCTGAAGTCTCTAGGAGTACCCCTAGTTCCGGGGTGAAACCCTAATTCCACCCTGGAAGTCCATGAGGGCACCTCTAGTTTCTTGGGGGAACCCTAATTCTGCCCTGGAATTTCCTGGAGGTACCCCTAGCTCCAGGGCGGAACCCTAATCCCATACCTGAAGTCTCTAGGAGTACCCCTAGTTCCGGGGTGAAACCCTAATTCCACCCTGGAAGTCCATGAGGGCACCTCTAGTTTCTTGGGGGAACCCTAATTCTGCCCTGGAATTTCCTGGAGGTACCCCTAGCTCCAGGGCGGAACCCTAATCCCATACCTGAAGTCTCTAGGAGTACCCCTAGTTCCGGGGTGAAACCCTAATTCCACCCTGGAAGTCCATGAGGGCACCTCTAGTTTCTTGGGGGAACCCTAATTCTGCCCTGGAATTTCCTGGAGGTACCCCTAGCTCCAGGGCGGAACCCTAATCCCATACCTGAAGTCTCTAGGAGTACCCCTAGTTCCGGGGTGAAACCCTAATTCCACCCTGGAAGTCCATGAGGGCACCTCTAGTTTCTTGGGGGAACCCTAATTCTGCCCTGGAATTTCCTGGAGGTACCCCTAGCTCCAGGGCGGAACCCTAATCCCATACCTGAAGTCTCTAGGAGTACCCCTAGTTCCGGGGTGAAACCCTAATTCCACCCTGGAAGTCCATGAGGGCACCTCTAGTTTCTTGGGGGAACCCTAATTCTGCCCTGGAATTTCCTGGAGGTACCCCTAGTTCCAGGGCGGAACCCTAATCCCATACCTGAAGTCTCTAGGAGTACCCCTAGTTCCGGGGTGAAACCCTAATTCCACCCTGGAAGTCCATGAGGGCACCTCTAGTTTCTTGGGGGAACCCTAATTCTGCCCTGGAATTTCCTGGAGGTACCCCTAGCTCCAGGGCGGAACCCTAATCCCATACCTGAAGTCTCTAGGAGTACCCCTAGTTCCGGGGTGAAACCCTAATTCCACCCTGGAAGTCCATGAGGGCACCTCTAGTTTCTTGGGGGAACCCTAATTCTGCCCTGGAATTTCCTGGAGGTACCCCTAGCTCCAGGGCGGAACCCTAATCCCATACCTGAAGTCTCTAGGAGTACCCCTAGTTCCGGGGTGAAACCCTAATTCCACCCTGGAAGTCCATGAGGGCACCTCTAGTTTCTTGGGGGAACCCTGATTCTGCCCTGGAATTTCCTGGAGGTACCCCTAGCTCCAGGGCGGAACCCTAATCCCATACCTGAAGTCTCTAGGAGTACCCCTAGTTCCGGGGTGAAACCCTAATTCCACCCTGGAAGTCCATGAGGGCACCTCTAGTTTCTTGGGGGAACCCTAATTCTGCCCTGGAATTTCCTGGAGGTACCCCTAGCTCCAGGGCGGAACCCTAATCCCATACCTGAAGTCTCTAGGAGTACCCCTAGTTCCGGGGTGAAACCCTAATTCCACCCTGGAAGTCCATGAGGGCACCTCTAGTTTCTTGGGGGAACCCTAATTCTGCCCTGGAATTTCCTGGAGGTACCCCTAGCTCCAGGGCGGAACCCTAATCCCATACCTGAAGTCTCTAGGAGTACCCCTAGTTCCGGGGTGAAACCCTAATTCCACCCTGGAAGTCCATGAGGGCACCTCTAGTTTCTTGGGGGAACCCTAATTCTGCCCTGGAATTTCCTGGAGGTACCCCTAGCTCCAGGGCGGAACCCTAATCCCATACCTGAAGTCTCTAGGAGTACCCCTAGTTCCGGGGTGAAACCCTAATTCCACCCTGGAAGTCCATGAGGGCACCTCTAGTTTCTTGGGGGAACCCTAATTCTGCCCTGGAATTTCCTGGAGGTACCCCTAGCTCCAGGGCGGAACCCTAATCCCATACCTGAAGTCTCTAGGAGTACCCCTAGTTCCGGGGTGAAACCCTAATTCCACCCTGGAAGTCCATGAGGGCACCTCTAGTTTCTTGGGGGAACCCTAATTCTGCCCTGGAATTTCCTGGAGGTACCCCTAGCTCCAGGGCGGAACCCTAATCCCATACCTGAAGTCTCTAGGAGTACCCCTAGTTCCGGGGTGAAACCCTAATTCCACCCTGGAAGTCCATGAGGGCACCTCTAGTTTCTTGGGGGAACCCTAATTCTGCCCTGGAATTTCCTGGAGGTACCCCTAGCTCCAGGGCGGAACCCTAATCCCATACCTGAAGTCTCTAGGAGTACCCCTAGTTCCGGGGTGAAACCCTAATTCCACCCTGGAAGTCCATGAGGGCACCTCTAGTTTCTTGGGGGAACCCTAATTCTGCCCTGGAATTTCCTGGAGGTACCCCTAGCTCCAGGGCGGAACCCTAATCCCATACCTGAAGTCTCTAGGAGTACCCCTAGTTCCGGGGTGAAACCCTAATTCCACCCTGGAAGTCCATGAGGGCACCTCTAGTTTCTTGGGGGAACCCTAATTCTGCCCTGGAATTTCCTGGAGGTACCCCTAGCTCCAGGGCGGAACCCTAATCCCATACCTGAAGTCTCTAGGAGTACCCCTAGTTCCGGGGGTGAAACCCTAATTCCACCCTGGAAGTCCATGAGGGCACCTCTAGTTTCTTGGGGGAACCCTGATTCTGCCCTGGAATTTCCTGGAGGTACCCATAGTTCCAGGGCGGAACCCTAATTCCACCCTGGAAGTCCATGAGGGCACCTCTAGTTTCTTGGGGGAACCCTGATTCTGCCCTGGAATTTCCTGGAGGTACCCCTAGCTTCCAGGGCGGAACCCTAATCCCATACCTGAAGTCTCTAGGAGTACCCCTAGTTCCGGGGTGAAAACCCTAATTCCACCCTGGAAGTCCATGAGGGCACCTCTAGTTTCTTGGGGGAACCCTAATTCTGCCCTGGAATTTCCTGGAGGTACCCCTAGCTCCAGGGCGGAACCCTAATCCCATACCTGAAGTCTCTAGGAGTACCCCTAGTTCCGGGGTGAAACCCTAATTCCACCCTGGAAGTCCATGAGGGCACCTCTAGTTTCTTGGGGGAACCCTAATTCTGCCCTGGAATTTCCTGGAGGTACCCCTAGCTCCAGGGCGGAACCCTAATCCCATACCTGAAGTCTCTAGGAGTACCCCTAGTTCCGGGGTGAAACCCTAATTCCACCCTGGAAGTCCATGAGGGCACCTCTAGTTTCTTGGGGGAACCCTAATTCTGCCCTGGAATTTCCTGGAGGTACCCCTAGCTCCAGGGCGGAACCCTAATCCCATACCTGAAGTCTCTAGGAGTACCCCTAGTTCCGGGGTGAAACCCTAATTCCACCCTGGAAGTCCATGAGGGCACCTCTAGTTTCTTGGGGGAACCCTAATTCTGCCCTGGAATTTCCTGGAGGTACCCCTAGCTCCAGGGCGGAACCCTAATCCCATACCTGAAGTCTCTAGGAGTACCCCTAGTTCCGGGGTGAAACCCTAATTCCACCCTGGAAGTCCATGAGGGCACCTCTAGTTTCTTGGGGGAACCCTAATTCTGCCCTGGAATTTCCTGGAGGTACCCCTAGCTCCAGGGCGGAACCCTAATCCCATACCTGAAGTCTCTAGGAGTACCCCTAGTTCCGGGGTGAAACCCTAATTCCACCCTGGAAGTCCATGAGGGCACCTCTAGTTTCTTGGGGGAACCCTAATTCTGCCCTGGAATTTCCTGGAGGTACCCCTAGCTCCAGGGCGGAACCCTAATCCCATACCTGAAGTCTCTAGGAGTACCCCTAGTTCCGGGGTGAAACCCTAATTCCACCCTGGAAGTCCATGAGGGCACCTCTAGTTTCTTGGGGGAACCCTAATTCTGCCCTGGAATTTCCTGGAGGTACCCCTAGCTCCAGGGCGGAACCCTAATCCCATACCTGAAGTCTCTAGGAGTACCCCTAGTTCCGGGGTGAAACCCTAATTCCACCCTGGAAGTCCATGAGGGCACCTCTAGTTTCTTGGGGGAACCCTAATTCTGCCCTGGAATTTCCTGGAGGTACCCCTAGCTCCAGGGCGGAACCCTAATCCCATACCTGAAGTCTCTAGGAGTACCCCTAGTTCCGGGGTGAAACCCTAATTCCACCCTGGAAGTCCATGAGGGCACCTCTAGTTTCTTGGGGGAACCCTAATTCTGCCCTGGAATTTCCTGGAGGTACCCCTAGCTCCAGGGCGGAACCCTAATCCCATACCTGAAGTCTCTAGGAGTACCCCTAGTTCCGGGGTGAAACCCTAATTCCACCCTGGAAGTCCATGAGGGCACCTCTAGTTTCTTGGGGGAACCCTAATTCTGCCCTGGAATTTCCTGGAGGTACCCCTAGCTCCAGGGCGGAACCCTAATCCCATACCTGAAGTCTCTAGGAGTACCCCTAGTTCCGGGGTGAAACCCTAATTCCACCCTGGAAGTCCATGAGGGCACCTCTAGTTTCTTGGGGGAACCCTAATTCTGCCCTGGAATTTCCTGGAGGTACCCCTAGCTCCAGGGCGGAACCCTAATCCCATACCTGAAGTCTCTAGGAGTACCCCTAGTTCCGGGGTGAAACCCTAATTCCACCCTGGAAGTCCATGAGGGCACCTCTAGTTTCTTGGGGGAACCCTAATTCTGCCCTGGAATTTCCTGGAGGTACCCCTAGCTCCAGGGCGGAACCCTAATCCCATACCTGAAGTCTCTAGGAGTACCCCTAGTTCCGGGGTGAAACCCTAATTCCACCCTGGAAGTCCATGAGGGCACCTCTAGTTTCTTGGGGGAACCCTAATTCTGCCCTGGAATTTCCTGGAGGTACCCCTAGCTCCAGGGCGGAACCCTAATCCCATACCTGAAGTCTCTAGGAGTACCCCTAGTTCCGGGGTGAAACCCTAATTCCACCCTGGAAGTCCATGAGGGCACCTCTAGTTTCTTGGGGGAACCCTAATTCTGCCCTGGAATTTCCTGGAGGTACCCCTAGCTCCAGGGCGGAACCCTAATCCCATACCTGAAGTCTCTAGGAGTACCCCTAGTTCCGGGGTGAAACCCTAATTCCACCCTGGAAGTCCATGAGGGCACCTCTAGTTTCTTGGGGGAACCCTAATTCTGCCCTGGAATTTCCTGGAGGTACCCCTAGCTCCAGGGCGGAACCCTAATCCCATACCTGAAGTCTCTAGGAGTACCCCTAGTTCCGGGGTGAAACCCTAATTCCACCCTGGAAGTCCATGAGGGCACCTCTAGTTTCTTGGGGGAACCCTAATTCTGCCCTGGAATTTCCTGGAGGTACCCCTAGCTCCAGGGCGGAACCCTAATCCCATACCTGAAGTCTCTAGGAGTACCCCTAGTTCCGGGGTGAAACCCTAATTCCACCCTGGAAGTCCATGAGGGCACCTCTAGTTTCTTGGGGGAACCCTAATTCTGCCCTGGAATTTCCTGGAGGTACCCCTAGCTCCAGGGCGGAACCCTAATCCCATACCTGAAGTCTCTAGGAGTACCCCTAGTTCCGGGGTGAAACCCTAATTCCACCCTGGAAGTCCATGAGGGCACCTCTAGTTTCTTGGGGGAACCCTAATTCTGCCCTGGAATTTCCTGGAGGTACCCCTAGCTCCAGGGCGGAACCCTAATCCCATACCTGAAGTCTCTAGGAGTACCCCTAGTTCCGGGGTGAAACCCTAATTCCACCCTGGAAGTCCATGAGGGCACCTCTAGTTTCTTGGGGGAACCCTAATTCTGCCCTGGAATTTCCTGGAGGTACCCCTAGCTCCAGGGCGGAACCCTAATCCCATACCTGAAGTCTCTAGGAGTACCCCTAGTTCCGGGGTGAAACCCTAATTCCACCCTGGAAGTCCATGAGGGCACCTCTAGTTTCTTGGGGGAACCCTAATTCTGCCCTGGAATTTCCTGGAGGTACCCCTAGCTCCAGGGCGGAACCCTAATCCCATACCTGAAGTCTCTAGGAGTACCCCTAGTTCCGGGGTGAAACCCTAATTCCACCCTGGAAGTCCATGAGGGCACCTCTAGTTTCTTGGGGGAACCCTAATTCTGCCCTGGAATTTCCTGGAGGTACCCCTAGCTCCAGGGCGGAACCCTAATCCCATACCTGAAGTCTCTAGGAGTACCCCTAGTTCCGGGGTGAAACCCTAATTCCACCCTGGAAGTCCATGAGGGCACCTCTAGTTTCTTGGGGGAACCCTAATTCTGCCCTGGAATTTCCTGGAGGTACCCCTAGCTCCAGGGCGGAACCCTAATCCCATACCTGAAGTCTCTAGGAGTACCCCTAGTTCCGGGGTGAAACCCTAATTCCACCCTGGAAGTCCATGAGGGCACCTCTAGTTTCTTGGGGGAACCCTAATTCTGCCCTGGAATTTCCTGGAGGTACCCCTAGCTCCAGGGCGGAACCCTAATCCCATACCTGAAGTCTCTAGGAGTACCCCTAGTTCCGGGGTGAAACCCTAATTCCACCCTGGAAGTCCATGAGGGCACCTCTAGTTTCTTGGGGGAACCCTAATTCTGCCCTGGAATTTCCTGGAGGTACCCCTAGCTCCAGGGCGGAACCCTAATCCCATACCTGAAGTCTCTAGGAGTACCCCTAGTTCCGGGGTGAAACCCTAATTCCACCCTGGAAGTCCATGAGGGCACCTCTAGTTTCTTGGGGGAACCCTAATTCTGCCCTGGAATTTCCTGGAGGTACCCCTAGCTCCAGGGCGGAACCCTAATCCCATACCTGAAGTCTCTAGGAGTACCCCTAGTTCCGGGGTGAAACCCTAATTCCACCCTGGAAGTCCATGAGGGCACCTCTAGTTTCTTGGGGGAACCCTAATTCTGCCCTGGAATTTCCTGGAGGTACCCCTAGCTCCAGGGCGGAACCCTAATCCCATACCTGAAGTCTCTAGGAGTACCCCTAGTTCCGGGGTGAAACCCTAATTCCACCCTGGAAGTCCATGAGGGCACCTCTAGTTTCTTGGGGGAACCCTAATTCTGCCCTGGAATTTCCTGGAGGTACCCCTAGCTCCAGGGCGGAACCCTAATCCCATACCTGAAGTCTCTAGGAGTACCCCTAGTTCCGGGGTGAAACCCTAATTCCACCCTGGAAGTCCATGAGGGCACCTCTAGTTTCTTGGGGGAACCCTAATTCTGCCCTGGAATTTCCTGGAGGTACCCCTAGCTCCAGGGCGGAACCCTAATCCCATACCTGAAGTCTCTAGGAGTACCCCTAGTTCCGGGGTGAAACCCTAATTCCACCCTGGAAGTCCATGAGGGCACCTCTAGTTTCTTGGGGGAACCCTAATTCTGCCCTGGAATTTCCTGGAGGTACCCCTAGCTCCAGGGCGGAACCCTAATCCCATACCTGAAGTCTCTAGGAGTACCCCTAGTTCCGGGGTGAAACCCTAATTCCACCCTGGAAGTCCATGAGGGCACCTCTAGTTTCTTGGGGGAACCCTAATTCTGCCCTGGAATTTCCTGGAGGTACCCCTAGCTCCAGGGCGGAACCCTAATCCCATACCTGAAGTCTCTAGGAGTACCCCTAGTTCCGGGGTGAAACCCTAATTCCACCCTGGAAGTCCATGAGGGCACCTCTAGTTTCTTGGGGGAACCCTAATTCTGCCCTGGAATTTCCTGGAGGTACCCCTAGCTCCAGGGCGGAACCCTAATCCCATACCTGAAGTCTCTAGGAGTACCCCTAGTTCCGGGGTGAAACCCTAATTCCACCCTGGAAGTCCATGAGGGCACCTCTAGTTTCTTGGGGGAACCCTAATTCTGCCCTGGAATTTCCTGGAGGTACCCCTAGCTCCAGGGCGGAACCCTAATCCCATACCTGAAGTCTCTAGGAGTACCCCTAGTTCCGGGGTGAAACCCTAATTCCACCCTGGAAGTCCATGAGGGCACCTCTAGTTTCTTGGGGGAACCCTAATTCTGCCCTGGAATTTCCTGGAGGTACCCCTAGCTCCAGGGCGGAACCCTAATCCCATACCTGAAGTCTCTAGGAGTACCCCTAGTTCCGGGGTGAAACCCTAATTCCACCCTGGAAGTCCATGAGGGCACCTCTAGTTTCTTGGGGGAACCCTAATTCTGCCCTGGAATTTCCTGGAGGTACCCCTAGCTCCAGGGCGGAACCCTAATCCCATACCTGAAGTCTCTAGGAGTACCCCTAGTTCCGGGGTGAAACCCTAATTCCACCCTGGAAGTCCATGAGGGCACCTCTAGTTTCTTGGGGGAACCCTAATTCTGCCCTGGAATTTCCTGGAGGTACCCCTAGCTCCAGGGCGGAACCCTAATCCCATACCTGAAGTCTCTAGGAGTACCCCTAGTTCCGGGGTGAAACCCTAATTCCACCCTGGAAGTCCATGAGGGCACCTCTAGTTTCTTGGGGGAACCCTAATTCTGCCCTGGAATTTCCTGGAGGTACCCCTAGCTCCAGGGCGGAACCCTAATCCCATACCTGAAGTCTCTAGGAGTACCCCTAGTTCCGGGGTGAAACCCTAATTCCACCCTGGAAGTCCATGAGGGCACCTCTAGTTTCTTGGGGGAACCCTAATTCTGCCCTGGAATTTCCTGGAGGTACCCCTAGCTCCAGGGCGGAACCCTAATCCCATACCTGAAGTCTCTAGGAGTACCCCTAGTTCCGGGGTGAAACCCTAATTCCACCCTGGAAGTCCATGAGGGCACCTCTAGTTTCTTGGGGGAACCCTGATTCTGCCCTGGAATTTCCTGGAGGTACCCCTAGCTCCAGGGCGGAACCCTAATCCCATACCTGAAGTCTCTAGGAGTACCCCTAGTTCCGGGGTGAAACCCTAATTCCACCCTGGAAGTCCATGAGGGCACCTCTAGTTTCTTGGGGGAACCCTAATTCTGCCCTGGAATTTCCTGGAGGTACCCCTAGCTCCAGGGCGGAACCCTAATCCCATACCTGAAGTCTCTAGGAGTACCCCTAGTTCCGGGGTGAAACCCTAATTCCACCCTGGAAGTCCATGAGGGCACCTCTAGTTTCTTGAGTTCCGGGGTGAAACCCTAATTCCACCCTGGAAGTCCATGAGGGCACCTCTAGTTTCTTGGGGGAACCCTAATTCTGCCCTGGAATTTCCTGGAGGTACCCCTAGCTCCAGGGCGGAACCCTAATCCCATACCTGAAGTCTCTAGGAGTACCCCTAGTTCCGGGGTGAAACCCTAATTCCACCCTGGAAGTCCATGAGGGCACCTCTAGTTTCTTGGGGGAACCCTAATTCTGCCCTGGAATTTCCTGGAGGTACCCCTAGCTCCAGGGCGGAACCCTAATCCCATACCTGAAGTCTCTAGGAGTACCCCTAGTTCCGGGGTGAAACCCTAATTCCACCCTGGAAGTCCATGAGGGCACCTCTAGTTTCTTGGGGGAACCCTAATTCTGCCCTGGAATTTCCTGGAGGTACCCCTAGCTCCAGGGCGGAACCCTAATCCCATACCTGAAGTCTCTAGGAGTACCCCTAGTTCCGGGGTGAAACCCTAATTCCACCCTGGAAGTCCATGAGGGCACCTCTAGTTTCTTGGGGGAACCCTAATTCTGCCCTGGAATTTCCTGGAGGTACCCCTAGCTCCAGGGCGGAACCCTAATCCCATACCTGAAGTCTCTAGGAGTACCCCTAGTTCCGGGGTGAAACCCTAATTCCACCCTGGAAGTCCATGAGGGCACCTCTAGTTTCTTGGGGGAACCCTAATTCTGCCCTGGAATTTCCTGGAGGTACCCCTAGCTCCAGGGCGGAACCCTAATCCCATACCTGAAGTCTCTAGGAGTACCCCTAGTTCCGGGGTGAAACCCTAATTCCACCCTGGAAGTCCATGAGGGCACCTCTAGTTTCTTGGGGGAACCCTAATTCTGCCCTGGAATTTCCTGGAGGTACCCCTAGCTCCAGGGCGGAACCCTAATCCCATACCTGAAGTCTCTAGGAGTACCCCTAGTTCCGGGGTGAAACCCTAATTCCACCCTGGAAGTCCATGAGGGCACCTCTAGTTTCTTGGGGGAACCCTAATTCTGCCCTGGAATTTCCTGGAGGTACCCCTAGCTCCAGGGCGGAACCCTAATCCCATACCTGAAGTCTCTAGGAGTACCCCTAGTTCCGGGGTGAAACCCTAATTCCACCCTGGAAGTCCATGAGGGCACCTCTAGTTTCTTGGGGGAACCCTAATTCTGCCCTGGAATTTCCTGGAGGTACCCCTAGCTCCAGGGCGGAACCCTAATCCCATACCTGAAGTCTCTAGGAGTACCCCTAGTTCCGGGGTGAAACCCTAATTCCACCCTGGAAGTCCATGAGGGCACCTCTAGTTTCTTGGGGGAACCCTAATTCTGCCCTGGAATTTCCTGGAGGTACCCCTAGCTCCAGGGCGGAACCCTAATCCCATACCTGAAGTCTCTAGGAGTACCCCTAGTTCCGGGGTGAAACCCTAATTCCACCCTGGAAGTCCATGAGGGCACCTCTAGTTTCTTGGGGGAACCCTAATTCTGCCCTGGAATTTCCTGGAGGTACCCCTAGCTCCAGGGCGGAACCCTAATCCCATACCTGAAGTCTCTAGGAGTACCCCTAGTTCCGGGGTGAAACCCTAATTCCACCCTGGAAGTCCATGAGGGCACCTCTAGTTTCTTGGGGGAACCCTAATTCTGCCCTGGAATTTCCTGGAGGTACCCCTAGCTCCAGGGCGGAACCCTAATCCCATACCTGAAGTCTCTAGGAGTACCCCTAGTTCCGGGGTGAAACCCTAATTCCACCCTGGAAGTCCATGAGGGCACCTCTAGTTTCTTGGGGGAACCCTAATTCTGCCCTGGAATTTCCTGGAGGTACCCCTAGCTCCAGGGCGGAACCCTAATCCCATACCTGAAGTCTCTAGGAGTACCCCTAGTTCCGGGGTGAAACCCTAATTCCACCCTGGAAGTCCATGAGGGCACCTCTAGTTTCTTGGGGGAACCCTAATTCTGCCCTGGAATTTCCTGGAGGTACCCCTAGCTCCAGGGCGGAACCCTAATCCCATACCTGAAGTCTCTAGGAGTACCCCTAGTTCCGGGGTGAAACCCTAATTCCACCCTGGAAGTCCATGAGGGCACCTCTAGTTTCTTGGGGGAACCCTAATTCTGCCCTGGAATTTCCTGGAGGTACCCCTAGCTCCAGGGCGGAACCCTAATCCCATACCTGAAGTCTCTAGGAGTACCCCTAGTTCCGGGGTGAAACCCTAATTCCACCCTGGAAGTCCATGAGGGCACCTCTAGTTTCTTGGGGGAACCCTAATTCTGCCCTGGAATTTCCTGGAGGTACCCCTAGCTCCAGGGCGGAACCCTAATCCCATACCTGAAGTCTCTAGGAGTACCCCTAGTTCCGGGGTGAAACCCTAATTCCACCCTGGAAGTCCATGAGGGCACCTCTAGTTTCTTGGGGGAACCCTAATTCTGCCCTGGAATTTCCTGGAGGTACCCCTAGCTCCAGGGCGGAACCCTAATCCCATACCTGAAGTCTCTAGGAGTACCCCTAGTTCCGGGGTGAAACCCTAATTCCACCCTGGAAGTCCATGAGGGCACCTCTAGTTTCTTGGGGGAACCCTAATTCTGCCCTGGAATTTCCTGGAGGTACCCCTAGCTCCAGGGCGGAACCCTAATCCCATACCTGAAGTCTCTAGGAGTACCCCTAGTTCCGGGGTGAAACCCTAATTCCACCCTGGAAGTCCATGAGGGCACCTCTAGTTTCTTGGGGGAACCCTAATTCTGCCCTGGAATTTCCTGGAGGTACCCCTAGCTCCAGGGCGGAACCCTAATCCCATACCTGAAGTCTCTAGGAGTACCCCTAGTTCCGGGGTGAAACCCTAATTCCACCCTGGAAGTCCATGAGGGCACCTCTAGTTTCTTGGGGGAACCCTAATTCTGCCCTGGAATTTCCTGGAGGTACCCCTAGCTCCAGGGCGGAACCCTAATCCCATACCTGAAGTCTCTAGGAGTACCCCTAGTTCCGGGGTGAAACCCTAATTCCACCCTGGAAGTCCATGAGGGCACCTCTAGTTTCTTGGGGGAACCCTAATTCTGCC
Source organism: Caprimulgus europaeus (assembly GCA_907165065.1). The sequence continues at coordinate 7,447,330 of OU015548.1, read as the reverse complement.
CTGGAATTTCCTGGAGGTACCCCTAGCTCCAGGGCGGAACCCTAATCCCATACCTGAAGTCTCTAGGAGTACCCCTAGTTCCGGGGTGAAACCCTAATTCCACCCTGGAAGTCCATGAGGGCACCTCTAGTTTCTTGGGGGAACCCTAATTCTGCCCTGGAATTTCCTGGAGGTACCCCTAGCTCCAGGGCGGAACCCTAATCCCATACCTGAAGTCTCTAGGAGTACCCCTAGTTCCGGGGTGAAACCCTAATTCCACCCTGGAAGTCCATGAGGGCACCTCTAGTTTCTTGGGGGAACCCTAATTCTGCCCTGGAATTTCCTGGAGGTACCCCTAGCTCCAGGGCGGAACCCTAATCCCATACCTGAAGTCTCTAGGAGTACCCCTAGTTCCGGGGTGAAACCCTAATTCCACCCTGGAAGTCCATGAGGGCACCTCTAGTTTCTTGGGGGAACCCTAATTCTGCCCTGGAATTTCCTGGAGGTACCCCTAGCTCCAGGGCGGAACCCTAATCCCATACCTGAAGTCTCTAGGAGTACCCCTAGTTCCGGGGTGAAACCCTAATTCCACCCTGGAAGTCCATGAGGGCACCTCTAGTTTCTTGGGGGAACCCTAATTCTGCCCTGGAATTTCCTGGAGGTACCCCTAGCTCCAGGGCGGAACCCTAATCCCATACCTGAAGTCTCTAGGAGTACCCCTAGTTCCGGGGTGAAACCCTAATTCCACCCTGGAAGTCCATGAGGGCACCTCTAGTTTCTTGGGGGAACCCTAATTCTGCCCTGGAATTTCCTGGAGGTACCCCTAGCTCCAGGGCGGAACCCTAATCCCATACCTGAAGTCTCTAGGAGTACCCCTAGTTCCGGGGTGAAACCCTAATTCCACCCTGGAAGTCCATGAGGGCACCTCTAGTTTCTTGGGGGAACCCTAATTCTGCCCTGGAATTTCCTGGAGGTACCCCTAGCTCCAGGGCGGAACCCTAATCCCATACCTGAAGTCTCTAGGAGTACCCCTAGTTCCGGGGTGAAACCCTAATTCCACCCTGGAAGTCCATGAGGGCACCTCTAGTTTCTTGGGGGAACCCTAATTCTGCCCTGGAATTTCCTGGAGGTACCCCTAGCTCCAGGGCGGAACCCTAATCCCATACCTGAAGTCTCTAGGAGTACCCCTAGTTCCGGGGTGAAACCCTAATTCCACCCTGGAAGTCCATGAGGGCACCTCTAGTTTCTTGGGGGAACCCTAATTCTGCCCTGGAATTTCCTGGAGGTACCCCTAGCTCCAGGGCGGAACCCTAATCCCATACCTGAAGTCTCTAGGAGTACCCCTAGTTCCGGGGTGAAACCCTAATTCCACCCTGGAAGTCCATGAGGGCACCTCTAGTTTCTTGGGGGAACCCTAATTCTGCCCTGGAATTTCCTGGAGGTACCCCTAGCTCCAGGGCGGAACCCTAATCCCATACCTGAAGTCTCTAGGAGTACCCCTAGTTCCGGGGTGAAACCCTAATTCCACCCTGGAAGTCCATGAGGGCACCTCTAGTTTCTTGGGGGAACCCTAATTCTGCCCTGGAATTTCCTGGAGGTACCCCTAGCTCCAGGGCGGAACCCTAATCCCATACCTGAAGTCTCTAGGAGTACCCCTAGTTCCGGGGTGAAACCCTAATTCCACCCTGGAAGTCCATGAGGGCACCTCTAGTTTCTTGGGGGAACCCTAATTCTGCCCTGGAATTTCCTGGAGGTACCCCTAGCTCCAGGGCGGAACCCTAATCCCATACCTGAAGTCTCTAGGAGTACCCCTAGTTCCGGGGTGAAACCCTAATTCCACCCTGGAAGTCCATGAGGGCACCTCTAGTTTCTTGGGGGAACCCTATTCTGCCCTGGAATTTCCTGGAGGTACCCCTAGCTCCAGGGCGGAACCCTAATCCCATACCTGAAGTCTCTAGGAGTACCCCTAGTTCCGGGGTGAAACCCTAATTCCACCCTGGAAGTCCATGAGGGCACCTCTAGTTTCTTGGGGGAACCCTAATTCTGCCCTGGAATTTCCTGGAGGTACCCCTAGCTCCAGGGCGGAACCCTAATCCCATACCTGAAGTCTCTAGGAGTACCCCTAGTTCCGGGGTGAAACCCTAATTCCACCCTGGAAGTCCATGAGGGCACCTCTAGTTTCTTGGGGGAACCCTAATTCTGCCCTGGAATTTCCTGGAGGTACCCCTAGCTCCAGGGCGGAACCCTAATCCCATACCTGAAGTCTCTAGGAGTACCCCTAGTTCCGGGGTGAAACCCTAATTCCACCCTGGAAGTCCATGAGGGCACCTCTAGTTTCTTGGGGGAACCCTAATTCTGCCCTGGAATTTCCTGGAGGTACCCCTAGCTCCAGGGCGGAACCCTAATCCCATACCTGAAGTCTCTAGGAGTACCCCTAGTTCCGGGGTGAAACCCTAATTCCACCCTGGAAGTCCATGAGGGCACCTCTAGTTTCTTGGGGGAACCCTAATTCTGCCCTGGAATTTCCTGGAGGTACCCCTAGCTCCAGGGCGGAACCCTAATCCCATACCTGAAGTCTCTAGGAGTACCCCTAGTTCCGGGGTGAAACCCTAATTCCACCCTGGAAGTCCATGAGGGCACCTCTAGTTTCTTGGGGGAACCCTAATTCTGCCCTGGAATTTCCTGGAGGTACCCCTAGCTCCAGGGCGGAACCCTAATCCCATACCTGAAGTCTCTAGGAGTACCCCTAGTTCCGGGGTGAAACCCTAATTCCACCCTGGAAGTCCATGAGGGCACCTCTAGTTTCTTGGGGGAACCCTAATTCTGCCCTGGAATTTCCTGGAGGTACCCCTAGCTCCAGGGCGGAACCCTAATCCCATACCTGAAGTCTCTAGGAGTACCCCTAGTTCCGGGGTGAAACCCTAATTCCACCCTGGAAGTCCATGAGGGCACCTCTAGTTTCTTGGGGGAACCCTAATTCTGCCCTGGAATTTCCTGGAGGTACCCCTAGCTCCAGGGCGGAACCCTAATCCCATACCTGAAGTCTCTAGGAGTACCCCTAGTTCCGGGGTGAAACCCTAATTCCACCCTGGAAGTCCATGAGGGCACCTCTAGTTTCTTGGGGGAACCCTAATTCTGCCCTGGAATTTCCTGGAGGTACCCCTAGCTCCAGGGCGGAACCCTAATCCCATACCTGAAGTCTCTAGGAGTACCCCTAGTTCCGGGGTGAAACCCTAATTCCACCCTGGAAGTCCATGAGGGCACCTCTAGTTTCTTGGGGGAACCCTAATTCTGCCCTGGAATTTCCTGGAGGTACCCCTAGCTCCAGGGCGGAACCCTAATCCCATACCTGAAGTCTCTAGGAGTACCCCTAGTTCCGGGGTGAAACCCTAATTCCACCCTGGAAGTCCATGAGGGCACCTCTAGTTTCTTGGGGGAACCCTAATTCTGCCCTGGAATTTCCTGGAGGTACCCCTAGCTCCAGGGCGGAACCCTAATCCCATACCTGAAGTCTCTAGGAGTACCCCTAGTTCCGGGGTGAAACCCTAATTCCACCCTGGAAGTCCATGAGGGCACCTCTAGTTTCTTGGGGGAACCCTAATTCTGCCCTGGAATTTCCTGGAGGTACCCCTAGCTCCAGGGCGGAACCCTAATCCCATACCTGAAGTCTCTAGGAGTACCCCTAGTTCCGGGGTGAAACCCTAATTCCACCCTGGAAGTCCATGAGGGCACCTCTAGTTTCTTGGGGGAACCCTAATTCTGCCCTGGAATTTCCTGGAGGTACCCCTAGCTCCAGGGCGGAACCCTAATCCCATACCTGAAGTCTCTAGGAGTACCCCTAGTTCCGGGGTGAAACCCTAATTCCACCCTGGAAGTCCATGAGGGCACCTCTAGTTTCTTGGGGGAACCCTAATTCTGCCCTGGAATTTCCTGGAGGTACCCCTAGCTCCAGGGCGGAACCCTAATCCCATACCTGAAGTCTCTAGGAGTACCCCTAGTTCCGGGGTGAAACCCTAATTCCACCCTGGAAGTCCATGAGGGCACCTCTAGTTTCTTGGGGGAACCCTAATTCTGCCCTGGAATTTCCTGGAGGTACCCCTAGCTCCAGGGCGGAACCCTAATCCCATACCTGAAGTCTCTAGGAGTACCCCTAGTTCCGGGGTGAAACCCTAATTCCACCCTGGAAGTCCATGAGGGCACCTCTAGTTTCTTGGGGGAACCCTAATTCTGCCCTGGAATTTCCTGGAGGTACCCCTAGCTCCAGGGCGGAACCCTAATCCCATACCTGAAGTCTCTAGGAGTACCCCTAGTTCCGGGGTGAAACCCTAATTCCACCCTGGAAGTCCATGAGGGCACCTCTAGTTTCTTGGGGGAACCCTAATTCTGCCCTGGAATTTCCTGGAGGTACCCCTAGCTCCAGGGCGGAACCCTAATCCCATACCTGAAGTCTCTAGGAGTACCCCTAGTTCCGGGGTGAAACCCTAATTCCACCCTGGAAGTCCATGAGGGCACCTCTAGTTTCTTGGGGGAACCCTAATTCTGCCCTGGAATTTCCTGGAGGTACCCCTAGCTCCAGGGCGGAACCCTAATCCCATACCTGAAGTCTCTAGGAGTACCCCTAGTTCCGGGGTGAAACCCTAATTCCACCCTGGAAGTCCATGAGGGCACCTCTAGTTTCTTGGGGGAACCCTAATTCTGCCCTGGAATTTCCTGGAGGTACCCCTAGCTCCAGGGCGGAACCCTAATCCCATACCTGAAGTCTCTAGGAGTACCCCTAGTTCCGGGGTGAAACCCTAATTCCACCCTGGAAGTCCATGAGGGCACCTCTAGTTTCTTGGGGGAACCCTAATTCTGCCCTGGAATTTCCTGGAGGTACCCCTAGCTCCAGGGCGGAACCCTAATCCCATACCTGAAGTCTCTAGGAGTACCCCTAGTTCCGGGGTGAAACCCTAATTCCACCCTGGAAGTCCATGAGGGCACCTCTAGTTTCTTGGGGGAACCCTAATTCTGCCCTGGAATTTCCTGGAGGTACCCCTAGCTCCAGGGCGGAACCCTAATCCCATACCTGAAGTCTCTAGGAGTACCCCTAGTTCCGGGGTGAAACCCTAATTCCACCCTGGAAGTCCATGAGGGCACCTCTAGTTTCTTGGGGGAACCCTAATTCTGCCCTGGAATTTCCTGGAGGTACCCCTAGCTCCAGGGCGGAACCCTAATCCCATACCTGAAGTCTCTAGGAGTACCCCTAGTTCCGGGGTGAAACCCTAATTCCACCCTGGAAGTCCATGAGGGCACCTCTAGTTTCTTGGGGGAACCCTAATTCTGCCCTGGAATTTCCTGGAGGTACCCCTAGCTCCAGGGCGGAACCCTAATCCCATACCTGAAGTCTCTAGGAGTACCCCTAGTTCCGGGGTGAAACCCTAATTCCACCCTGGAAGTCCATGAGGGCACCTCTAGTTTCTTGGGGGAACCCTAATTCTGCCCTGGAATTTCCTGGAGGTACCCCTAGCTCCAGGGCGGAACCCTAATCCCATACCTGAAGTCTCTAGGAGTACCCCTAGTTCCGGGGTGAAACCCTAATTCCACCCTGGAAGTCCATGAGGGCACCTCTAGTTTCTTGGGGGAACCCTAATTCTGCCCTGGAATTTCCTGGAGGTACCCCTAGCTCCAGGGCGGAACCCTAATCCCATACCTGAAGTCTCTAGGAGTACCCCTAGTTCCGGGGTGAAACCCTAATTCCACCCTGGAAGTCCATGAGGGCACCTCTAGTTTCTTGGGGGAACCCTAATTCTGCCCTGGAATTTCCTGGAGGTACCCCTAGCTCCAGGGCGGAACCCTAATCCCATACCTGAAGTCTCTAGGAGTACCCCTAGTTCCGGGGTGAAACCCTAATTCCACCCTGGAAGTCCATGAGGGCACCTCTAGTTTCTTGGGGGAACCCTAATTCTGCCCTGGAATTTCCTGGAGGTACCCCTAGCTCCAGGGCGGAACCCTAATCCCATACCTGAAGTCTCTAGGAGTACCCCTAGTTCCGGGGTGAAACCCTAATTCCACCCTGGAAGTCCATGAGGGCACCTCTAGTTTCTTGGGGGAACCCTAATTCTGCCCTGGAATTTCCTGGAGGTACCCCTAGCTCCAGGGCGGAACCCTAATCCCATACCTGAAGTCTCTAGGAGTACCCCTAGTTCCGGGGTGAAACCCTAATTCCACCCTGGAAGTCCATGAGGGCACCTCTAGTTTCTTGGGGGAACCCTAATTCTGCCCTGGAATTTCCTGGAGGTACCCCTAGCTCCAGGGCGGAACCCTAATCCCATACCTGAAGTCTCTAGGAGTACCCCTAGTTCCGGGGTGAAACCCTAATTCCACCCTGGAAGTCCATGAGGGCACCTCTAGTTTCTTGGGGGAACCCTAATTCTGCCCTGGAATTTCCTGGAGGTACCCCTAGCTCCAGGGCGGAACCCTAATCCCATACCTGAAGTCTCTAGGAGTACCCCTAGTTCCGGGGTGAAACCCTAATTCCACCCTGGAAGTCCATGAGGGCACCTCTAGTTTCTTGGGGGAACCCTAATTCTGCCCTGGAATTTCCTGGAGGTACCCCTAGCTCCAGGGCGGAACCCTAATCCCATACCTGAAGTCTCTAGGAGTACCCCTAGTTCCGGGGTGAAACCCTAATTCCACCCTGGAAGTCCATGAGGGCACCTCTAGTTTCTTGGGGGAACCCTAATTCTGCCCTGGAATTTCCTGGAGGTACCCCTAGCTCCAGGGCGGAACCCTAATCCCATACCTGAAGTCTCTAGGAGTACCCCTAGTTCCGGGGTGAAACCCTAATTCCACCCTGGAAGTCCATGAGGGCACCTCTAGTTTCTTGGGGGAACCCTAATTCTGCCCTGGAATTTCCTGGAGGTACCCCTAGCTCCAGGGCGGAACCCTAATCCCATACCTGAAGTCTCTAGGAGTACCCCTAGTTCCGGGGTGAAACCCTAATTCCACCCTGGAAGTCCATGAGGGCACCTCTAGTTTCTTGGGGGAACCCTAATTCTGCCCTGGAATTTCCTGGAGGTACCCCTAGCTCCAGGGCGGAACCCTAATCCCATACCTGAAGTCTCTAGGAGTACCCCCTAGTTCCGGGGTGAAACCCTAATTTCACCCTGGAAGTCCATGAGGGCACCTCTAGTTTCTTGGGGGAACCCTAATTCTGCCCTGGAATTTCCTGGAGGTACCCCTAGCTCCAGGGCGGAACCCTAATCCCATACCTGAAGTCTCTAGGAGTACCCCTAGTTCCGGGGTGAAACCCTAATTCCACCCTGGAAGTCCATGAGGGCACCTCTAGTTTCTTGGGGGAACCCTAATTCTGCCCTGGAATTTCCTGGAGGTACCCCTAGCTCCAGGGCGGAACCCTAATCCCATACCTGAAGTCTCTAGGAGTACCCCTAGTTCCGGGGTGAAACCCTAATTCCACCCTGGAAGTCCATGAGGGCACCTCTAGTTTCTTGGGGGAACCCTAATTCTGCCCTGGAATTTCCTGGAGGTACCCCTAGCTCCAGGGCGGAACCCTAATCCCATACCTGAAGTCTCTAGGAGTACCCCTAGTTCCGGGGTGAAACCCTAATTCCACCCTGGAAGTCCATGAGGGCACCTCTAGTTTCTCGGGGGAACCCTAATTCTGCCCTGGAATTTCCTGGAGGTACCTCTAGCTCCAGGGCGGAACCCTAATCCCATACCTGAAGTCTCTAGCAGTACCCCTAGTTCCGGGGTGAAACCCTAATTCCACCCTGGAAGTCCATGAGGGCACCTCTAGTTTCTTGGGGGAACCCTAATTCTGCCCTGGAATTTCCTGGAGGTACCCCTAGCTCCAGGGCGGAACCCTAATCCCATACCTGAAGTCTCTAGGAGTACCCCCAGTTCCGGGGTGAAACCCTAATTCCACCCTGGAAGTCCATGAGGGCACCTCTAGTTTCTCGGGGGAACCCTAATTCTGCCCTGGAATTTCCTGGAGGTACCCCTAGCTCCAGGGCGGAACCCTAATCCCATACCTGAAGTCTCTAGGAGTACCCCTAGTTCCGGGGTGAAACCCTAATTTCACCCTGGAAGTCCATGAGGGCACCTCTAGTTTCTTGGGGGAACCCTGATTCTGCCCTGGAATTTCCTGGAGGTACCCCTAGCTCCAGGGCGGAACCCTAATCCCATACCTGAAGTCTCTAGGAGTACCCCTAGTTCCGGGGTGAAACCCTAATTCCACCCTGGAAGTCCATGAGGGCACCTCTAGTTTCTTGGGGGAACCCTAATTCTGCCCTGGAATTTCCTGGAGGTACCCCTAGCTCCAGGGCGGAACCCTAATCCCATACCTGAAGTCTCTAGGAGTACCCCTAGTTCCGGGGTGAAACCCTAATTCCACCCTGGAAGTCCATGAGGGCACCTCTAGTTTCTTGGGGGAACCCTAATTCTGCCCTGGAATTTCCTGGAGGTACCCCTAGCTCCAGGGCGGAACCCTAATCCCATACCTGAAGTCTCTAGGAGTACCCCTAGTTCTGGGGTGAAACCCTAATTCCACCCTGGAAGTCCATGAGGGCACCTCTAGTTTCTTGGGGGAACCCTAATTCTGCCCTGGAATTTCCTGGAGGTACCCCTAGTTCCAGGGCGGAACCCTAATCCCATACCTGAAGTCTCTAGTAGTACCCCTAGTTCCGGGGTGAAACCCTAATTCCACCCTGGAAGTCCATGAGGGCACCTCTAGTTTCTTGGGGGAACCCTAATTCTGCCCTGGAATTTCCTGGAGGTACCCCTAGCTCCAGGGCGGAACCCTAATCCCATACCTGAAGTCTCTAGGAGTACCCCTAGTTCCGGAGTGAAACCCTAATTCCACCCTGGAAGTCCATGAGGGCACCTCTAGTTTCTCGGGGGAACCCTAATTCTGCCCTGGAATTTCCTGGAGGTACCCCTAGCTCCAGGGCGGAACCCTAATCCCATACCTGAAGTCTCTAGGAGTACCCCCAGTTCCGGGGTGAAACCCTAATTCCACCCTGGAAGTCCATGAGGGCACCTCTAGTTTCTTGGGGGAACCCTCATTCTGCCCTGGAATTTCCTGGAGGTACCCCTAGCTCCAGGGCGGAACCCTAATCCCATACCTGAAGTCTCTAGGAGTACCCCTAGTTCCGGGGTGAAACCCTAATTCCACCCTGGAAGTCCATGAGGGCACCTCTAGTTTCTTGGGGGAACCCTAATTCTGCCCTGGAATTTCCTGGAGGTACCCCTAGTTCCAGGGCGGAACCCTAATCCCATACCTGAAGTCTCTAGGTGTACCCCTAGTTCCGGGGTGAAACCCTAATTCCACCCTGGAAGTCCATGAGGGCACCTCTAGTTTCTTGGGGGAACCCTAATTCTGCCCTGGAATTTCCTGGAGGTACCCCTAGCTCCAGGGCGGAACCCTAATCCCATACCTGAAGTCTCTAGGAGTACCCCCAGTTCCGGGGTGAAACCCTAATTCCACCCTGGAAGTCCATGAGGGCACCTCTAGTTTCTTGGGGGAACCCTAATTCTGCCCTGGAATTTCCTGGAGGTACCCCTAGCTCCAGGGCGGAACCCTAATCCCATACCTGAAGTCTCTAGGAGTACCCCTAGTTCCGGGGTGAAACCCTAATTCCACCCTGGAAGTCCATGAGGGCACCTCTAGTTTCTTGGGGGAACCCTAATTCTGCCCTGGAATTTCCTGGAGGTACCCCTAGCTCCAGGGCGGAACCCTAATCCCATACCTGAAGTCTCTAGGAGTACCCCTAGTTCCGGGGTGAAACCCTAATTCCACTCTGGAAGTCCATGAGGGCACCTCTAGTTTCTTGGGGGAACCCTAATTCTGCCCTGGAATTTCCTGGAGGTACCCCTAGTTCCAGGGCGGAACCCTAATCCCATACCTGAAGTCTCTAGGAGTACCCCTAGTTCCGGGGTGAAACCCTAATTCCACCCTGGAAGTCCATGAGGGCACCTCTAGTTTCTTGGGGGAACCCTAATTCTGCCCTGGAATTTCCTGGAGGTACCTCTAGCTCCAGGGCGGAACCCTAATCCCATACCTGAAGTCTCTAGGAGTACCCCTAGTTCCGGGGTGAAACCCTAATTCCACCCTGGAAGTCCATGAGGGCACCTCTAGTTTCTTGGGGGAACCCTCATTCTGCCCTGGAATTTCCTGGAGGTACCCCTAATTCCAGGGCGGAACCCTAATCCCATACCTGAAGTCTCTAGGAGTACCCCTAGTTCCGGGGTGAAACCCTAATTCCACCCTGGAAGTCCATGAGGGCACCTCTAGTTTCTTGGGGGAACCCTCATTCTGCCCTGGAATTTCCTGGAGGTACCCCTAGCTCCAGGGCGGAACCCTAATCCCATACCTGAAGTCTCTAGGAGTACCCCTAGTTCCGGGGTGAAACCCTAATTCCACCCTGGAAGTCCATGAGGGCACCTCTAGTTTCTTGGGGGAACCCTAATTCTGCCCTGGAATTTCCTGGAGGTACCCCTAATTCCAGGGCGGAACCCTAATCCCATACCTGAAGTCTCTAGGAGTACCCCTAGTTCCGGGGTGAAACCCTAATTCCACCCTGGAAGTCCATGAGGGCACCTCTAGTTTCTTGGGGGAACCCTAATTCTGCCCTGGAATTTCCTGGAGGTACCCCTAGCTCCAGGGCGGAACCCTAATCCCATACCTGAAGTCTCTAGGAGTACCCCTAGTTCCGGGGTGAAACCCTAATTCCACCCTGGAAGTCCATGAGGGCACCTCTAGTTTCTTGGGGGAACCCTAATTCTGCCCTGGAATTTCCTGGAGGTACCTCTAGCTCCAGGGCGGAACCCTAATCCCATACCTGAAGTCTCTAGGAGTACCCCTAGTTCCGGGGTGAAACCCTAATTCCACCCTGGAAGTCCATGAGGGCACCTCTAGTTTCTTGGGGGAACCCTAATTCTGCCCTGGAATTTCCTGGAGGTACCCCTAGCTCCAGGGCGGAACCCTAATCCCATACCTGAAGTCTCTAGGAGTACCCCTAGTTCCGGGGTGAAACCCTAATTCCACCCTGGAAGTCCATGAGGGCACCTCTAGTTTCTTGGGGGAACCCTAATTCTGCCCTGGAATTTCCTGGAGGTACCCCTAGCTCCAGGGCGGAACCCTAATCCCATACCGGAAGTCTCTAGGAGTACCCCTAGTTCCGGGGTGAAACCCTAATTCCACCCTGGAAGTCCATGAGGGCACCTCTAGTTTCTTGGGGGAACCCTAATTCTGCCCTGGAATTTCCTGGAGGTACCCCTAGCTCCAGGGCGGAACCCTAATCCCATACCGGAAGTCTCTAGGAGTACCCCTAGTTCCGGGGTGAAACCCTAATTCCACCCTGGAAGTCCATGAGGGCACCTCTAGTTTCTTGGGGGAACCCTCATTCTGCCCTGGAATTTCCTGGAGGTACCCCTAGCTCCAGGGCGGAACACTAATCCCATACCTGAAGTCTCTAGCAGTACCCCTAGTTCCGGGGTGAAACCCTAATTCCACTCTGGAAGTCCATGAGGGCACCTCTAGTTTCTTGGGGGAACCCTAATTCTGCCCTGGAATTTCCTGGAGGTACCCCTAGCTCCAGGGCGGAACCCTAATCCCATACCTGAAGTCTCTAGGAGTACCCCTAGTTCCGGGGTGAAACCCTAATTCCACCCTGGAAGTCCATGAGGGCACCTCTAGTTTCTTGGGGGAACCCTAATTCTGCCCTGGAATTTCCTGGAGGTACCCCTAGTTCCAGGGCGGAACCCTAATCCCATACCTGAAGTCTCTAGGAGTACCCCTAGTTCCGGGGTGAAACCCTAATTCCACCCTGGAAGTCCATGAGGGCACCTCTAGTTTCTTGGGGGAACCCTAATTCTGCCCTGGAATTTCCTGGAGGTACCCCTAGCTCCAGGGCGGAACCCTAATCCCATACCTGAAGTCTCTAGCAGTACCCCTAGTTCCGGGGTGAAACCCTAATTCCACCCTGGAAGTCCATGAGGGCACCTCTAGTTTCTTGGGGGAACCCTAATTCTGCCCTGGAATTTCCTGGAGGTACCCCTAGCTCCAGGGAGGAACCCTAATCCCATACCTGAAGTCTCTAGGAGTACCCCTAGTTCCGGGGTGAAACCCTAATTCCACCCTGGAAGTCCATGAGGGCACCTCTAGTTTCTTGGGGGAACCCTCATTCTGCCCTGGAATTTCCTGGAGGTACCCTTAGCTCCAGGGCGGAACCCTAATCCCATACCTGAAGTCTCTAGCAGTACCCCTAGTTCCGGGGTGAAACCCTAATTCCGCTCTGGAAGTCCATGAGGGCACCTCTAGTTTCTTGGGGGAACCCTAATTCTGCCCTGGAATTTCCTGGAGGTACCCCTAGTTCCAGGGCGGAACCCTAATTCCATTCTGGAAGTCCATGAGGGCACCTCTAGTTTCTTGGGGGAACCCTAATTCTGCCCTGGAATTTCCTGGAGGTACCCCTAGCTCCAGGGCGGAACACTAATCCCATACCTGAAGTCTCTAGGAGTACCCCTAGTTCCGGGGTGAAACCCTAATTCCACCCTGGAAGTCCATGAGGGCACCTCTAGTTTCTTGGGGGAACCCTAATTCTGCCCTGGAATTTCCTGGAGGTACCCCTAGTTCCAGGGCGGAACCCTAATCCCATACCTGAAGTCTCTAGGAGTACCCCTAGTTCCGGGGTGAAACCCTAATTCCACCCTGGAAGTCCATGAGGGCACCTCTAGTTTCTTGGGGGAACCCTAATTCTGCCCTGGAATTTCCTGGAGGTACCCCTAGCTCCAGGGCGGAACCCTAATCCCATACCTGAAGTCTCTAGGAGTACCCCTAGTTCCGGGGTGAAACCCTAATTCCACCCTGGAAGTCCATGAGGGCACCTCTAGTTTCTTGGGGGAACCCTGATTCTGCCCTGGAATTTCCTGGAGGTACCCCTAGCTCCAGGGCGGAACCCTCATCCCATACCTGAAGTCTCTAGGAGTACCCCTCGTTGCAAGGAGGAATCCTAATTCCACACCAAATGTCCTTGGGGGTACCCCTGGTTTCGGAGAGAAACCCTAATTGTACCCTGGAAGTCCCTGGGGGTACCCCTGGTTGCAGGGCGGAACCTGAATTCCACATGGGAAGTCCCTTTGGGTACTCCTAGTTTCAAGGTGGAACCCCAAGCACCTGACATTGTCCCATACAAAGTTCCTTGGACTCTGACAACACCCCAGAGCATCTGGCAACAACCCTCCACAGCTTTGTGCAACATGCTATGGCTTCGGACAAGGTCCCAATAACTTTGTGTAACCTTCCACAGCATCTGGCGCTTTGCACCACACCCCATGTGGACAAGGTTGAAAGGCAGAAAGTGGCTCTGGGACACTGTGAAACTCAAGAAGATGTCCCAGCAATGTACAAGTGTCCTCAGGGCACCAAATAGAGGCATCTGACATGGCAGAGGGGAAGGGCAGAGAGCTCTGGGGCACAGAGAAAGCCTGAGGAAGGAATTGTCTGTGAAGAAGAAAGAGAGAAATCCAAGTGGCCAAGGACTAAAGGACTCACCACAGCTCCTGAAGCCAGCAGAAGACCTGTGCTGCTCCAAAGCTTCTCTCTCTGCCTCTTCCTCCTGGCATCATGTGCTGGTGGTGGGCTCTTTCAGGGATGGATCCTTCCTCACTGCTGAGACCGGCTATTCCTGGCTGGAGACAGCTGCCTGTGGAAGCCCCTTCCTTCCCCTGCTCAGCAGGGAAAGACCTGTTCAGGCAGCCCCAGCCTCACAAGTCCCACCTGGGGCTGCTCCAGCCCATCCCCACTCCAGCCTTTCTCAACTCTTGGCTCAGCCCCATCATCAGCTCACGAGTCCCACCTGGGCCTGCCCCAAGCCACTGCTGGAGCCAGTCAGGATTGGGGAACCATCATCCCAGCCTCACAACAACCCAAAGGCAGCAGGACCAAAGGAAAAAGAGAGAAGAGGAAAGCAGGAGGAAAGACAGAGGGACAAAGAGAAGAAATGTGGGACAAGGAGACAAAAAATGAGATGGTTGCAAACAGAGACCCTGGTTCCACACCAAAAGTCCTTGGGAGTACCCCTGGTTTCGGTGTGGAACCCTAATTGTAGCCTGGAAGTCCCTGTGAGTACCCCTAGTTCAAGGAAAAATAAACCCCCTAATTCCAGAGCAAACATCCCTCGGGGTACTCTTAGTTCTAAGGTGGAACCCTAATTCCACGCCAGAAGTCCCTAGGGGAACCCTTTGTGGCAGAACTGAACCCTAATTCCATACCAAGATTCACTGGGGGCACCCGAAGTTGCAGGGTGGAACTCTAATTCCATACCGAAAGTCCCTAGGGGTACCCCTGCTTTCAGTGTGGAACCCTAATTGCACCCTGGAGATCCCTGGGGGTACCCCTGGTTCGAGGGATGAACCCTAATTCCACACTGGAACTCCATGACGGTACTTCTAGTTGCTTGGCAGAACCCTAGTTCTGCCCTGGAATTTCCTGGAGGTACCCCTAGTTCCAGGGCGGAACCCTAATCCCATACCTGAAGTCTCTAGGAGTACCCCTAGTTCCGGGGTGAAACCCTAATTCCACCCTGGAAGTCCATGAGGGCACCTCTAGTTTCTTGGGGGAACCCTAATTCTGCCCTGGAATTTCCTGGAGGTACCCCTAGCTCCAGGGCGGAACCCTAATCCCATACCTCAAGTCTCTAGGAGTACCCCTCGTTGCAAGGAGGAATCCTAATTCCACACCAAATGTCCTTGGGGGTACCCCTTGTTTCGGAGAGAAACCCTAATTGTACCCTGGAAGTCCCTGGGGGTACCCCTGGTTGCAGGGCGGAACCTGAATTCCACATGGGAAGTCCCTTTGGGTACTCCTAGTTTCAAGGTGGAACCCCAAGCACCTGACATTGTCCCATACAAAGTTCCTTGGACTCTGACAACACCCCAGAGCATCTGGCAACAACCCTCCACAGCTTTGTGCAACATGCTATGGCTTCGGACAAGGTCCCAATAACTTTGTGTAACCTTCCACAGCATCTGGCGGCACCACACCCCATCTGGACAAGGTTGAAAGGCAGAAAGTGGCTCTGGGACACTGTGAAACTCAAGAAGATGTCCCAGCAATGTACAAGTGTCCTCGGGGCACCAAATAGAGGCATCTGACATGGCAGAGGGGAAGGGCAGAGAGCTCTGGGGCACAGAGAAAGCCTGAGGAAGGAATTGTCTGTGAAGAAGAAAGAGAGAAATCCAAGTGGCCAAGGACTAAAGGACTCACCACAGCTCCTGAAGCCAGCAGAAGACCTGTGCTGCTCCAAAGCTTCTCTCTCTGCCTCTTCCTCCTGGCATCATGTGCTGGTGGTGGGCTCTTTCAGGGATGGATCCTTCCTCACTGCTGAGACCGGCTATTCCTGGCTGGAGACAGCTGCCTGTGGAAGCCCCTTCCTTCCCCTGCTCAGCAGGGAAAGACCTGTTCAGGCAGCCCCAGCCTCACAAGTCCCACCTGGGGCTGCTCCAGCCCATCCCCACTCTAGCCTTTCTCAACTCTTGGCTCAGCCCCATCATCAGCTCACGAGTCCCACCTGGGCCTACCCCAAGCTACTGCTGGAGCCAGTCAGGATTGGGGAACCATCATCCCAGCCTCACAGCAGCCCAAAGGCAGCAGGACCAAAGGAAAAAGAGAGAAGAGGAAAGCAAGAGCAAAGACAGAGGGACAAAGAGAAGAAATGTGGGACAAGGAGACAAAAAATGAGATGTTGCAAACGAGAGATGGTTGCAAACAGAGACCCTGGTTCCACACCAAAAGTCCTTGGGAGTACCCCTGGTTTCGGTGTGGAACCCTAATTGTAGCCTGGAAGTCCCTGCGAGTACCCCTAGTTCAAGGAAAAATAAACCCCCTAATTCCAGAGCAAACATCCCTCGGGGTACTCTTAGTTCTAAGGTGGAACCCTAATTCCACAGCGGAAGTCCCTGGGGGTACCCCTAATTACAAGGCAGGACCCTAACTCCACACCGGAATTCCCCTATGGGAACCCTTGTTCTGGGGGGGAACTAGAGTGCATCCCCGGAACTAAAGTTCCGGCTCACCAGTTCCAATCGGACCCTTTTCTTTAATTTACCCAGAAACAAATTTTCCCGGAACTAAAGTTCGCGGTCTCTGTTTCCGGCAAAACGCTTTTCGGAGACGGACCCGGTGCCAAAGTTTCCCGGCACCAACGTTCACGGTCACTGTTTCCGGTCGGTCGCTTTTCGGTGATGACCCGGAACCAAAATTACACGGAACTAAAGTTTACGGTCCGTATTTCCGGTCAGACGCTTTTCAATACCGGAATATTTTCTGTCAGATAATTTTAAGCAAAAAAAGGGGATTTTTTAAACATTTTAAATTTATTTTTTCTTTTTTCTACTTTTTTCTTTTTCTTTTAATCCTTTTACTTTTTTCTTTTTTTCCCTTTTACATTTTTTCCTCTATTTTTTTCTATTTTCTCTTTTCTATTTTGATTTTTTAATGTTTTTTCTTTTTTACTTTTTTCTTTTTATATTCTGTTTTTACTCTTCTTGTTTTTTCTTATTTCTGTTTTCTTTTCTTTTATTTTAGGTTTTTTCCTATTTCTTTTTATTAGATTTTCTTTTTTCTTTTGTCCTTGTTTCTTTTTTCCACTTTTTTCTTTGATTTTGTTTCTTTGTTTTCTTTTTTTATTTTTCTCTCTACTTTTTTTTTTTTTTTTTTTACTTTTTCTCATTTATTTTCTGATTTTTCATTTTTTGGTTTATATTTTTTTAGTTACTTGCCTGGATAATTCAAGAACTTGCAAAATTTGGGGTTAATTACTATTAGATTTGATTGCACTTGGAAACATGGGGAAGTCCCAGGGACTTCCTGTGAAGAATTAAGGTTCTCCTGTATATTTAATTACTAGAGCCAAAAAGCTCACAGACCCAGCAAGGTTCAGGAACAGCAAACGAATGCTGCCTGCTCAAAGGCCAAAGGAGCCAGGCTTGAAAGCTGCTGCTGGATCGTTTCTCCACCTGCAATCACATTCACAGCCCCATTCAACTTGGGCCTCAGTCCTTTGCCTGGCTCTCCAGGAGCACTTGTATTCCCTGGGAACCAAAATGCCGAGAGAGCCCAGTAGGGCTCTGAAAATGCAAACCAACGCTGCCTGCTCAAAGGCAAAAGGAGCCAGGCTTGAAAGCTGCTGCTGAATCGTTTCTCCATCTGCAATCACATTTACAGTCCCATTCAACTTGGGCCTCAGTCCTTTGCCTGGCTCACCAGGAGCGTTTCTATTCACCAGACACCAAAATGCCAAGGGAGACCAGCACAGCTCCGAAAGTGGAAATGAGCGGTGCCTTCTCAAAGGCAAAAGGAATCAGGTTTAAAAGCTAGTGCTGGATCTTTTCTCCAACCGCCAACACATTTATAAGATCTAGACATCTGGGGCCTCAGTCTCTTCCGTGGCTCGCCAGGAGCATTTTTATTCACCGAACACCAAAATGCCGAGATAGCCATGCAGGGCTCTTAAACTGAAAATGAATGCTGCCTGCTCAAAGGCAAAAGCAGTCAAGTATGAAAGCTGGTGGTGGATATTTTCTCCATCTGCCAACTCATGCCAAATTCAACTTGAGCTTCAGTCCTTTGCCTGGATCGCCAGGAGCATTTGTATTCACTGGGAACCAAAATGCTGAGAGAGCCCAGTAGGGCTCTGAACTGCATACGAACGCTGCCTGCTCAAAATCAAAAGGAGCCAGGCTTGAAAGCTGCTGCTGGGAAATGTAGGAAAGTTTTACAAAGCTGCAACAGCTTCTAGTAGCTGCAATGTCGAAGACCACTTTTGGCTTTCCTTCGGTTCAGTAGCTTTCACAACCTTAGGTCTAGAATAGAATAGTTTGGTTGGAAAGGATGTACAATGATTATCTAGTTTAACTGTCTGTCTACTCCAGGGCTGACCAAAAGTTAAATCCTGTGCATAAGGGCACTGTCCAAATGCCTCGGAAACACCAAGAGTCTTGGGGCACCGACCACCTCTCTCGGAAGTCTGTTCTGATGTTTGACGGCAAGAGGCTGTGGAAGACCCAAGGGAGAAGCCCCGTGGCACTCTGCTAAGGACAATGAGAGAAAACAGAATCAGGCAGAATCACAGAATCGTTAAAGTCAGAAAAGACTTCTGACATCATCCGGTCAGACTGTTGACTCCTCACACCTTGCCCACAAAACCATTTCCGTGAGTGCTGCATTTACGGTTTCTTGAACAGCTCCGGGGATGGTGGCTCTAGGGGGAATGTTCTGCGAACTACGGCACCACAGACACACACGGGTCTCTGGGGACAGACGGTATCTACCCAAGGATGCTGAGGGAGCTGGCAGAAGTGCTCATCAATCCACTTTCCATCCTTGATCAGCAGTCCTGGTTAACCAGGCAGCTCCCAGTTGTCTGGAAGTTAGCAAATGTGATGCCCTTGTACAAGAAGGGCCATAAGGAGGAGATGCAGAACTTACGGGCCCGTCAGTGTGACGTGAGTGACAAGAAATGTTATGGAGCAGACCATCCTGTGTGCCATCATATGGCATGTACAGAACAACCAGGTGATCAGGGTCACCCAGCATGGGTTTATGAAAGGCAAGTCCTGCCTCACTGACCCCATCTCCTTCTATGACAAAATGACCCACCTGGTGGATGAGGGAAAGGCTGTGGGTGCTGTTTACCTCTCCTGTAGTAAGGCCTTTGACACCACCACAGCATTCTTCTGCAGAAATTGGTGCTCATGGCTTGGATGGGTGCACTCTTTGCTAGGTAAAAGAACTGTCTCGATGGCTCAGCCCAGAGACTTGTGGTGAATGGAGTTAAATCCAGCTGGCGGTCAGTCACAAGTGATGTTCCCCAGTGCTCAGTTTTGTAAAACTTTAAAAGTATGAAAGGATGTAAAGTGTTTGTTTTTAACACCAGGAACTAGCTTTTCCCAGACACTGTTTGAAGGGAAATAGCATAACAAAATCAGAGAGTTCTTTTTCATTTGGACAGCAGAGAAAATCTCAACTCTATTTTCAGGACTCTCCTCTATTCCTGTCATCACAGTTTTGGCTATTCGCCATTTCTGACTTTAAACGAAGAGTGGGATGGAATATACACAGGCCCCTCTCTTATTAGAAGATTCCTTCTACAAAAAAGCATTGGAAACTAACTCAGACGCTCACTGCCCTGCAGGCTCAAGCATTTTATTTTCTGCCTCAGCTGGGCTCAGATATATCCCTTGAAAGGGCTGCATTGCAGTTTTGTGTTAAAGAGCACATTTTTCAAGTATTCAAGAAGCTGCAGTTTCCTATAATTTCCACAGTAACATGGTGATGCACCATCACACCTAGTATGAGCACTATTATCTTTTTCGAAAAATAGCTCCTTTCTTAAGCTCATACACAAATGATTATTCCAATTTCCATTGTGCAAAAGCAGAAAGTTATTGAAAACTTCTACAGAACCATGGAAAATAGGAACTCCCTCCAACTAGAAGAAAGGATGAACTGCAGTCAACCCTTAAATGGAGTCAATCTTGGCTGATATTTGTCTGGTGTATTCTCAGAGAGCCCTAAATTAAAAGGCTTCACACATTGCCACATGGAAAACACTTCAATATTCTAAGCAGGTGACCTCAGTTTGCGTTCCTCCCATTTACTTCTATTTCCTACCAAAACTAGAAAGGGAGCATCCCTTCCTTTTTGTAACCATCTTTTACAGATTTTGGAAATGGCTTTTTTTGGTCCCATCTCTTCAAGCAACCTTATTTCTCAGTCTTTCCTTGCACTGATTCCGGAGCTTTGGACATCTTACTACTTTCTTTTCACTTCATGGACCTTCTTTGACTAGAGTCTGCTATCTTCAACACCTAACACACTTTGTAGCATGAAAGTCAAAATATTTCACATGTAGCTGCTTAAAACCTTATACCCATGCAATAAAGATAATTTAGAAATTGCCCTCCTCCCCAGAGCACTTTCAAAATAAAGGTTGTAAATTAAGATAATCCCTACAGGGAGGTACAGATTAATATCCAATCTGTAACTCCCCTGGAGTAATTTAAAGCCATTGCCTCTTGTTCTATCACTAGTTACCTGGGAAAAAAGGCACACACTCTTCTCCCTACAATCTCTTTTCAGGTAGTTGTCGACAGAAGTTAGTTCTCCCCTCAGAGTCTTCTCCTCTAGACTAAACAAACTCAGTTCCCTCAGCTGCTCCTCATAAGGTTTGTTCTCCAGCCCTTTCACCAACTTTGTTGCCTTTCTCTGGGCAGTATCCAGTGCCTCAATGTCTTTCTTGTAACGACTGGCCCAAAACTGGACATAGTATTCAAGGTTTGGCCTCACCAGTGCCAAGTACAGTAGTAAGATCACTTCCCTGGTGCTGTGGGGCTTTGGCCTTTCTGGTTTTCTCACTGCAAGACCTCACTTCATCCTTTAGTCCTCCCTAGAGACCTGTTCATTCTTCCAAAGCTCAAATTCTTTCCACTTTTTGCTGAGATCCACTTAAAGTTCTTTGCTCAGTCAGGCTGGTTTTCTTACCCACTGTGCCCCAGGAGTCCTGGAACCATCACATCCACCACAAAGCCTTCTCTGTTTGCCAACAACAGGTCCAGCAGGGTGCCTTCCCTAGTTGGTTCACTCACTATCTGTGTTAGGAAGTTGTCTTCCACACACTCCAGGATCTTCCTGGACTGTTTCCTTTCTGCTTTATTATACTTCCAGCACACATCAGATAAGATGAGGTCCTCAACAAGAATAAAGCCTAGCGATTGGGAGACTTCTCCCAGATGTCTGTAGAATAACTCGTCTGTATCTTCATCCTGGCTGGGTGGTCTGTAGCAGACTCCCACAAAGACATTGTTTCATTGGCAATTCTGCTGATTTTTACCCATACACACTCAACACTATCATCACCATAACTGAGCTAAAGAAAATCAAAACACTTTTTAATGTAGAGGGCTTCACCATCACCTCTCCTTCCTTTCCTGTTCCTCCTGGAGAGCTTAGAGCCATCCATTGCAGCACTCCAGTCATGAGAGTCATCCACCACGTTTCTGTGATTGCGACTATGTCCTAGCTACCCTGCTGCACAATGGCTGCAAGCTCTCCAGCTTATGGCTGATGCTGCGTGCATTGGTTTAGATGCACTTGAGCTGGGCTGTAGATTTCACCCCCAAAAACTGCATACTGCCCCTGGGCTCATCTATACTGAGACTAGTTATATCACCTTCATTTTTAGTGCTTATTGATTTCATCTTGCTATGTTTAATCGCTATCAAGTTTCAAATTTGTCTGTCTTACTCCTTCAAAATATACAATTTTTAATTGCCTTGCTTGCCAAAATCAGTAAGAACATTGTCTTCAGCACACAGCAGAATACCTAAGGTATCACAGTCTGAAGAGTTTTTTAGTTTGCAGTTGAATGAATGCTGAGGAAGTGTTTTGATTATGCCAGCATATTTTTAGATGTTTTTGTAGTTACCTTACATTGGATTTTTTTTCTAAGCCTATAACACAATTTAATATACTGACATGATCATGCCAGCTCCTTTGAAGATGGAAGAGGAAACTTCAATAGATTCCATTAGAGTTTTGTGTGGCTGAAATAAGATTCATTAGTGAGATTTATACCCAATGGACATCACGGATTGAATATTTCTCGCTATTAGCATGGTGATTTAAATAATCAAGCACTGAAACTAATATGCTTTGTTGATCTTGACACAGATAATATTTCACTATTAGTTATTGCAAATTTGGCAGTTAAGTTAAATAATGTGGCCTACTTAGTTTTAGTGACAACTTTTCTTGTTTTAGTTAAGATTTATAACATGGAAGTTACAAGTACAAGATGATGTTCGCTAATTTTTAAAAGGCAACATGAATCCACGTCTTCTGGCTAGAAGCATGAGAGATAACAGGCAGTTGGCCTGAAAGCCTGATCACTGCTAACAGGTTTGTTTTTCACTTCACACTGATGACAGGAAAGCATTCGGCACCCTAATGACACTGTTTTTTTCCAGTAGTGGCTGTTTTTACACACTCCTGCCTCTGGCTTTAATTTGAGTGCTATGGAAGGCAAAAAGGCAGGAAAGAGAGAGAACAAATAGTTTCTTCCCAAGATGAAGCGTTACATTTGAAGTGAAAAAAACTCCCCAAAACATGAGACTGCTTCTTATTACACTAAATGACATGTGAACTACTCATTGCATTTGTCAAATGTTTGAAGCATCGTAGCCAGAATCGGTTAATGTCAGAAACATCAAGGGCTGGGACATTGTTCCATGTTAATAAATAAGGAGGAAACACTCATACAAAAAAAAACCTTTCCTAATCTCATAGATGACCTGACAACATGGAAAGAGTAAAAAAGAAAAAACAATGTATTTCACAACGGGAAAAATATTAATTACATTGAACTGCCGGGCATTTTCTGCTTTCAAGTCTACCACAGGCCCATATGAAGTACACTAATATTTCCTTTCTTATCTCCTAGCTCATCTCTCCAATGACTCTTACTTGCCTAACAAGGCTACTATTTCCTAGCAGATGGAGAAATCTTGGAGCACTTGCCCTGGCCGTATCTCAAATTCCACAAACCTACAGGTCTTTGCATTAGTGAGCAAAAGCGTGCAGAAAGCAAGCACCAATATCATGCTATTTACACCATGGCTTGGGACACCAGTTACAATGACAGCAGTGATGTCAAAAGACTCCGCCGTATTTGAAAAGAATAAGTATCCTGCAATGCAGTGCAACAGCACTGAGAAAAGGAAAACAAACCTGTGCTAGACAGTGTTGTTCTTCTGTTCATAGATAAGGTAACCCACATGGGCTTTGGAAGAAGGGAGAGAGATCACCTACCAAATAATTTCAGGGTTTGTGTTTCTCTTTCCAGGAATAACAGAGATGGTGGGGTCGTTTCACTTGGCCAGCACAGGGCTAGCAGCCAAACGCAGGCATTAGCTCACTCTTCCTCATCCCCAAGGGATAAGGGGCAGAAATGGGCGCATGGGTAACGAGACTCACAGGTTGAGATAACAAGAAATTAATAATTGGAATAAAATAATATTTTTAAAAAATCATAATTATAATAGGAGTAAAATATGCAAATGAGTGATACTCAGTGCTATTGCTCACCACCTGCTGACCAAGCCAGGACTGTTCCCAGATAACAATTTCAGTGGAGTGACAATCCCAAACTGAAACTGCACTCCTGGAAGAGCAAGAGCCTGAGTGAAAGTCAGAGAGACACAAAAGAGGATAAGACCCTCATTAATATGCTGAACATGATGTAATATAATATAGAATAACCCATTAGCATATCCAAATGCCAATTTAGTTTATTAATTTAACTATTTCTCCCCCACTTAGATCTTGCATTTGTACACTTTTAAAACATGAAGTCCTTCACTTTAGTGACTTCACTGAAGTCCTTCATCAGTGACAAAAAAGCAAACACTGGTATGTTATCAGTGTTTCTCTCATAAAAAAATCCTACGCTGAAACCAAAACACAACGCTCCTGTACTTACTTAAAAGAAACCCAGCTCTGTCCCGGCTAAAAGCCAGGACAGTGTAGCTATATGTTAACAGATGCTCTAGCTTCTTAGGCATTCCTGCTTCTAGGCAACCTGGAAATTATATTTCCTTTTCATCCTCTTCTGTTTCTATTTCCTATGTAGAGAGCATAATTGCTTTTTTGGCACATCTTCCAAGCAAACAAACAAAGAAACCCCAAACTACCCACTGATTCTGTTTCAGCATTTTCTCCTAGAACAGCCTTACAACTCTTACCATAAATATGGAGTATGACTCCAAAAGCCTCATTTCCTTAGGAAACCAAAGAAAGGAATATTTACATTACATTTAGTTTCATTAGGAAAACAAACAAAGGAACAGTTACTTTTAGTTTATATGCCTGAGAATAAATACATGACAATGGAAGAGGACACTAGAAACAAACCACAAAAGGATTGCAAGAGTAATTCATATTTTGCCTCCGGGATGAAATGGACACACAGCTGTGGGCTTTACAAAGCAGCTAAAGGTAAGCAGCTGTCATCCAAGAGCTACTTACAACAGTGACATAAACAAAGTCTTGACAGTTATTAATTTGATTAATCACAAAGTGAATAAGACATCATCCTGATATGCTGACAACTAATATTGTGCTTTAAAAAAGAGACTACTTTTAGGGATTAGAAGGGGACTGAAATCATGATGACATAAGAACTGGATCACAGACAACAGGTAACTGTCGCTAGTGCTCAACTAAACTGCAAAATGTTTCGTTATAGGAAATAGCTCCACCGTCTGTTCTGCACAGAGAAGTTCTCAAAAATCCTCATTTAAAAAAAATAAGGAAAAGAAACCGAATGTACAGCTGCTGTTTTGGAATCTCTGCAGAGACAAAATAAAATAAAAGTTTATGTCTACAAAATTAAATCCTCTTATGTACACATTTAAATAATCCTTTATTCTTGCTGAGACAGAGCATTAGAAAAAAAACCAAAACCAATAACTGCTGAGAGAAAGATGTTCCTATTTGTCAAACCATCATCAGAAATGATATTATGGAACATTCTCAGCTCCCAAGAAAAAAAATCTCATACGATTGGAACATAAATGTGTCCAATTCTGTTTTTTCACCATTTTAGAGATTGCTTTAAAGCTTTTACTCCACAATATGTCCAAACATGGGTGCTTTTCCAGTCTCTCCAGTGACACAATCATCCAACTGGATACTTCGATACTAGTAGGATTTTTTCATTAATTTTATGACAAACTTTTCCCTTGCAGAAAAGCCAAAGGCATGAGGAAACTGGCCTGCAATGCTTTGACTTTTCCCTACAAAAGGCACATTTTTCTTCCATCTTCTACTGCACTGCATGCCCTAACACAAACTGTAATAAAACCATATGGGATAATCCTGTGAAAGGATGTACTTTCTGCAAAGAGACCCCACACAACTTCTTGTGAATAATTACTGGGAAGACTACAACAATCTGTGAGACTAGCAAGGGACAAAAACAGGGTAAAATCAGCTGTGACTTTAGGAGGAATTAGGGTTTTTTCCAATTGGGCATCTGCAGAAGACAGAAACATGGGCAAAGGGAGAAGAGAAGCAAGGATGTGATGTAAAAGAGTGTCCTGAATGTGGCAGCATGGGACTTTTTTTTCTTGCCACGTTGCTCATGGGGTTTGGAGTATTTACTGAACCACTGCACTACATGCGATCTGACACATAGATTGTCAGAGAAGGGAAAATAAGAACGAAACAACAACCATTTCTGCTAAAAAACAGTGTTGGCACAAGAGCAAGTGATATGAAACAGGAGTTTCAGCACGCTTCTAAAGCTCTAGAGGACACAAGGGAATTAAGACCTGTGATGGAAATTCCCTTCCTTAACTATTGTAGCAATCAGGCTGTAGAGTAAGAAAGTGCACTGAATTTCTCAGTAGTACCTATCAGGTCAAATTACACCCTGCAGTGGTACCTTACTGAAGATTTTGATATTGCTTATACAAAAGTAAACAAAAAAAAAAAATCACAGCCCTAGAAAGAAGGGCTTGGCTTCCTAGAAGAGTCAAGCTCTCCAGGAAGGATAAAAAGACAATACTGGGTAAACAAAATAACACCAGCATCCCAGCCTCTTTATTACATCTCTGAAACCCTCTCAGCGTCCTCTGGCATTGTAAAAATGTCAAATATTGCAAGACTGAATCCAGGAAGATCTAGATCAAGAGACAGTCAGCAAGAATACAGCAGAAATACCAACATCTGTCAATTTTTTATATCACAGATATAAAGCAGATGCAGCCGAAAGACCCTGTACTTTAAAATAACTCCTCCAAAAGAAGCAAGCAGGCACAGGTCGCTCCCACTTCGATTGAACAAGACCACTCCGTGGTGAAAGGACAGTCACCACTGACATGAATTACAAGTTTTAACACCAGCCTTTTTTGTTTGTTTCTTTTTACCCTCTGAACATCAACTAGGTTTGGTCTGTCTTATCCTCACTTGTCAAATACCACTACAGTGCCCTTACTATCAGACAGTACCTCAACAAGGCCAAAGAATTTCAAAAGAGCTGAACCTCAAAGTCAGCAGAACCAAAGGCTGCTGAGCATCCACCAGATGCATCCATGTTGAAGAGCTTTCAGAACTCCAAAGAGAATCTCCAAAATATGAAGAATGTTTAACAAGACACAAAGGAGTTCCTAGACAACACACATTTTGGTTTTTGTATTCACTTCAAGGAGATGATTCTGCCTAGAAACACTGCAGCTCCATTTGATAAAAAGGACAAAGAGCGTGCTTCCTCTCATGAAGGATTTCTCCAACCGCTGATTCTTCCCCAGACTGTTGCTATACTGGGAAGCTGGTGTCTCCTTTCCAACTTTGATTGCTAAGCAGAGCCCAAAACCTCATAAAGAGCCTGAATCTTTCTGCAGGCAGCAGGGAGGAAGTCAGCATAGCCTTTTCCTGTGAAGGAAGTAAAGAATTGAGCAACAGTTTTCTTCTAGAAAAGCAGCAGCCGCCTTCAGTGCTGACAGGACGATGTTTTGGCAAACAAACAAACTAAAAAAGAAATGGAGAGAGCTTGATTTCCCCAGCTTGCATCTCTACGCCCTTTGGCAGGACACACGCCACAGGCTCATCTCTCCTACTTGCTCCCGGAGTCTTGGGGATCTAAGAACACCTCCAACTTCATACACACTTTTTTTTTTTTTCTTTGTAAACAGCAAATTACCAAACATAGTACAACACTCCATGAAAGAGAAAAAGAACGCACCCAATCAGCATTTTCCTTTTTCACTAGAAAATGAAAATCTCTACCAGCAGGTAAGCCTGAATTAAAAATCAATCAAATCTGGTCTCCAAGTGGGGTATGGGTTATGATACACCACATATCTGGACCCGACACTTGAAAGCAAGTGCGCACTAAAGAAAATGTTAGGTTGGTTTAACTAGAGTCTTGGTAACTGAATTCAGGACATGAAAGGTATTTGCACAACAGTACCATGCCCAGTAAAGAAAATTGGACTTGCAGCTCGACTCCAACACCCCATCCTCAAACAAAATGAGGCTGCTATGAGAGGAACATGGATGGAAAGGCTGAACTTCTCATCCTGCCAACTGCTCCCCAGTGCTCGTATGCTCACCTGGGAATCAGAGACAGCTCTTTGGATTCTTTTGCAGGTACAACCTTTGTTTATTTTCTAGTTTGAAGGAAATGAAAACAGACATTTAGCAAGGAATACAGCATGATGTTCCTTACCTTGCACTCATTTTTCTCTCATAGTTCATTATTTTAGAATATTGGAGTATATTCTTTCCCAAACCAGGCACTGAAACCACTACCAGTATCACCTCATTTGCAGTAACTTCCGATACCTCACCCCAGTGCTTCTCCCAAACTCTGCCGTGCTGCTTGGCTGCAGAAAATCATCCGGGACCATGGAACCCTGTCTTTGGCCTGGAGCACACGGCACACATCTCGGTTGTTTGCTGTCTTGTAAAAAGTTAAGCAGTGGCTGAGAAGCAATTTTAGAAAATGCATCCAGAGACTTGATCCAAATCTCAGAAAGACTTTTCAATATTGATTTTCATCCCTGTTAGACCAAGGCGAAGACAACTGCACCCGGGGGGTTCTGCCTCTGTCTCCTTCCCCTCCCCAGCTCTTGGGTCACTCCTGCGGCTGCCCCGGCCGGGCCTGGCTCCAGCCTGGAGCTCCCCCCGCCACCCCCAAGCAGCCAGCGGGCAGGAGACACCCCCACGCCTTCCCAAGGGCCTGGCTCACCTCATGGCAGCCCCAGCCCTCTCCTGGGCCAGGCCGCAGCTGGAGCAGAGACTGTGCCTGAGACACCATGGCCGCTGCCAGCCCCTGCCCAGCACTGCAGCTCCCAGCATGGCCAGGAACAACATGGCTGCTGCCAGCCCTTACTTTACTGGTTTTGCTTTAAAAGAAAAATACTCTTTAAGCTCTAAATTCAACCTGCAAGGAAAAAGGAACCAGCTGTACCAGGCTGAACACATTTAAAGCCTGAACCTGTTCAACAGCTGCACAACCCATTGCTCGCTCCCTCTGCGCACATCCCATCACCTGCCTGCAGGTACAGGCAGCCGCCCTGTTTCTTGAGCACTCCTCAGAAACCCATCCTGCCTGCAAAACCCTGAGCACAGCTTAGTTCTAGGCAATTTTCCCTCTTTTTAGGCCCGCTGGTTAAAGACTTGTCCATCGAGAGATGGCTCAGGACCATGGCAGGGCCAGCGGTGCTGCTTTCTGGATCCCGTGGCTGTGACAAGCAGAGGGACAGGTTGCCACATCCCAGGGCCAGGTTCACACGCAGGTGTCAGGGTCAGTCCTGCCTGGTTTTTTTCAGTGAAGCCCCAGGTGGTGCTGGCCCTTTGCTGCAGCCCAGGGCCTGGGATCCAGGAGCATTTCTGTGGGCGTTGCACCCTGCCAGGACCCACCACCAGCTGCCGGCTGCCCTGGGCTTTTCCCCATTGTCTCCAGCTCTGCTTTCTGCCAGTGCTGGGGGCACCACAGAATGGCTTCCCTGCTCCTCACAGCCGTCCTCTGACACAGAAATGTTGTGCCTCAGCCCTTCTCCCCAGGAGTGTTTAACCCGAGCACTTTTCCAGGGCATGACGGATGATGTGAAGGTGGATGCTGGTGACATCCCAGTGACTCTGCCTCACTCCCAATTCAAAGTTGTGGTGTCTGAAACTTGAAGGCCTTGGCAGAGCCCTGGCAGAGCTCTCCAGGGAGTTTGTGTTGAATTTTGATATCTTAGGGCTACAATCTGCCAGCATTACGGGATGCAGGAGTTACAGTTTGCTAGGTATGTGGGGTGTCAGGTTTATGGCATGCCAGTGTTTAAGTGAATTAGGATTAAAGCATGTTATTGGTATGGACAGACTCTGGGTGTGTTGGCCCTGAGTTCCTAGGGTTAGTTTTTTTCACCTTAGCTAGTGTTCTGTGTGTTCTTTTTTGGTGGAGGGTCCTTTCTTAGCTTCTCTGCCTTTGTTAGGGTTTGGGTAGGAACCTTTGGTTTCTGCACAATGTTTCTTCTGGTTCATTTTTTGTGGTTGTGGTGGATTGTGTTCTGTTTTCTGTCTTGAAACCATAATTTCTGGTCTAATAGATTAGTCAACAGCAGATCGTGCAACTCATTTCTGGTGAGTTGTTCTGTAGGTAACTAGGTAGCTGTCTTGGGTTTTAGCTGAAACAGAGCCGACTTTCTTTTTCAGTAGCTAGAATAGTGCTGCATTTTGCTTTTCAGCCTGGGGCTTGTTATGAGAGAGACACTGATAACACACCAATGTTTGCATTTTTGTCGCTGGAAGTGAAGGACTTTGTGTTCTGTTGGTCTACAAGCACAAGATTTAAGGGGGGTGAGGAATATTTAAATTAATACGCTAAATTGGCATTTGAATATGCCAATGAGATATTTCATATCATATCACATCATGTCCAGTATATTAGTGAGGGTCTCTTCCTCTTTTAGCTCTCGCTGGATTTTCTCTTGGGCTCTTGCTCTTCCAGGATTGAAGTTTCGGTTTGGGATTTTCACTCCTCCGGGATCATTATCCGGGAAGAGGCTGGGCTCGGTCAGCGGGGGGTGAGCAACAGCACTGGGTATCATTCTTTGCTATATGTTCTTACTGTTATCATTATCACTACTATTTTAATATTAGTATTATTTTAAGTTTTCTTTCTGTTATTAAACTGTTCTTGTCTCAACATACAAGCCTCCTTATCCTCTTCCCCAATCCTCTTCCTCGCCAAAATGACTGTGATAGTTTCACTGGGCTAGCCCTTGGCTAGCAGCCAACACAGCCCCACCTTTCCAGTCAGCCCCGGATAATATACTGAACATGACAGGATATGGTATGGAATATTTCATTGGCACATCCAGTTTGGGGTTTGCTATTCACTGCGCTTCTTCCTCCCAGTCCCAATGCAGCTGTGAACAGCCGAACACGGTGGCCTTGAGCTCCAGCAGCAACTCATAACATCAGTACTTTTATCAATTATGTTCTCATAACAAGTCTGAACTGAAATCAAAACACGGCTCTTCTAACTACTGAGAAGAAAATTAACTCTCTTCTAGCAAAACCAGGACGCGAGCAGTTCTGGAGAGGGGTAAGAGGAGATGTGGCCCATAGGGAATGACTGCCAGAGGACTGGGTAGACTTCTGAATTTCTGTGAACTTCCAAATTCCTGGTCATTTCTCTTGCCTTGCGGAAGAGCCATGGGGAGGCACCAGCCACACAAAGGACAAAGGTTTCCTCAAGGATATGTGGCATTTTGGCTTTTGCTTTTGGGTAAGAATCATGCAAAGAGGCTGCTATCATTCAGTTTAGTGCCATTCTGTAAAGTCCTGGACTGAATGTCGTGTGACCTGAAACATTGCTGAAGAAATGGTGGAGGTTTGTCTGCGTTTTCAGGATAGTGGATGTGAATCCGTATTTCAAATCGTTTTCTTGATCGTTTGGGATTTTTGGGGGCAATTGCTGGTCAGATCTGATTTGATTGTCCTTGGTTTTGCCTCTTCACGTGGCTGGCAAAGAGCTCATTGTAGAAGCAGGAGCAGGGTCAGTGCTGCTGTTTCCAAGTTGGTCGCTTGTACTGGAGTTACCGGGGATATCTCCCGTCTGTGGTTTCTTTGCAGGCATCTCTCTAAGCCACTTGTCTGTTTGTGAGGGGTGGCGGACTCAAGGGGAGACCTTCTGTTCCTCTTCAGCACCTCAGAGATTTACAGATCATTTTTTGTTTGTTTGTTTGTGTTTTATTTGCTGTGCTTGATTTGAAAATCTTATTGCAGCTCTTTGTATTTCTGTCCTTAAAGGAAGTCTCCAGGGTTTCTACCCAGGAGTGAGATGTCCGGAAAAGACTGTTCTTGTACAGAGTCTTTGGGCCTCTTTGAGGAGCACGTCCTTGGTCACTGCTAGATCATCTGCTGGCTCTCCAAGAGCTTGGTTTGGGGGGAAAGCACAAGGGTCAGGGAGAACGTCTCTGCCTGGGGGTGCCCCCATGGGGGTGGCCATGCTTGAGATGTTGATGACACATATGGTGGGACCCCTGGGACAGGGAGCTGAGGCTCACATGGGCTTGCAGCATGGCCCACATGCACAGAGGCCCAAGGGAAGAGGCCACATCCCTGCTTCTGGGCCCCCTGTGTGGAGCTGACCGCCCCTCCACCCCCGCACCCGCAGGTGTGCAGAGGCTCGTTGGGTGTGAGGAACAGCACCAGTGGGGCCTGTGTTAATCGGCAGGGGTCCGATGGGCCAGTCAGATGCCTCTGCTACACCCCGTCCCTCTGCTCAGCCCCTGTGCCACTGCTGACTCTTTAGGATCCCTCTGACATTCTGCACTCATCCCCCAGTGCCCATCATCCACCCCCTGTCCACAACCCTGTAAACTCTTGCACCCCCCTCAGTTCCCCTCACCCATCTCCCACAGCCCCCTACTCCCCCCAGGGTCCCCTTTTTCCCCCGCTACTCCCCCACTGAGTCACTGGGCAGTGCTGTGCTGGGTCCCAGTGTGGTGGGACACCAGAGGCCAGTGCTGTGGTGGCATGGTCAGGGCTGTCCTGGGCTGTTCCCTGAGCCAGCCTCAGCTGGTGCTGGAGGTGGTCATGCTGTGGTGGGAGAGGTGGCAAGGGTATCCCCATGGGCCCTGGCAGGG
The DNA here is from genome assembly GCA_907165065.1 of Caprimulgus europaeus. Next base: position 7,415,647 of record OU015548.1, on the reverse strand, counting down.
CACAGCAAGGCCCCAGGACCCATGGGGACAACTCTGCTATGGGGTCTGTCCTATTGTGGAGAGACTTCTCTAGTGCCTGCCTCACTGTGGGGGTTCCCTGTCATCCTGCAGTCCCAAGGGAGCTGGAATGACACAGGCAGCACCGTGGGGACCTGGTCCTAGACAGGGGCTCTGCTGGCCACCCCGCTCCAGGAACCCCTTCTCCAGGGATCTTCCAACAAAAAAAGACATCCCAAGCAGCAGTATCTCAGTAAAACCGTCGTGAACCCTTCCTTCTGCATCTCTTGTCTTACCTCAGCAAAGAAAGCCGTAGCTGTCACCCGCAGCTTATCTGAGCAGGAGTCCAGCCATGGAAAGAGGTTCTTCAGCAGGCAGTGGGAGATGAACCCAGCCTGGAGCAGGACGCTGCACAGGGGACACAAGCGAGGGACACACAGTTACCCAGGAAGGCCACAGGCCAGGTCTCCAAAATTCACTTGTGCCGATGCAGACACTATTCTACAGCTCAGGACGGCTTCCCAGGCATGCCAGGAGGGTCCCAGCAGCCATTTCCCTGGGCACAACCCTGCATCCCTGGGGCTCTTACCTGCTCAGGAGACACACCCCCTCAGGGTGAGCCAGGGGGTCTTCCAGTTGAGCCCACACTGCCTGATTCATGAGCAGCCGCATCCATTTCTGTGCCATGCATTTGCTTAGCACCAGTTCCAGTGCTGAAAGGAAAATCCTGGCAGAAGAAGCAAAATAAACAAATGCAAGTAAACAAAACAAACCAAAACAAATCAGAATAACAACCACCACACAAAGAAATCACAACTCACAGCAGCTTAGGGGAAGACTAAATACCCCTGAAATGATGTTTCATAGCCTTCATGAACGCAGCTAACAACACTGGCATTTTCTTTGTGCGCCAAACCCACTGAAGCAGAAGAAAACCCATGCCCCTAGACTGACTCCATGCTAGATACCAACCAAAGTAACACCTAATACCTCTTCCCACCAGCATTTTTCAAATGACACCAGTTCCCACAAGAGTCACTGCTCCCAGCAGGGGTCTGTTGAGAGACTGCAAGGCTATTGCACAAGCGGGGGTAAACAGGAGGCAAGACAACAGCCATCTGCAGTACAAGCTGCAAGTACAAGACCTTCCTGCCTGGGAGCTGGTGTTTCTCCAGGAAGGAACAGAAGCAAAACCAACCACGATGATGGGTTTGCACATATGGGAAGCGGGGCGGGTAACGCACTCCTTCAGCCCCACAAAGGAACATGCTTTGGTGAGGGGAACTGAAGCCAGCCCTTCCATCTGCCCCTTGGGCCCCTTACCTGCACGGCTTCGCCTCGAGCACCTGGCCCTCAAGGTACAGTTGCCTCCAGCTGCTCATGGAGGAAGGCAGCCTCTCCTCACCCAGCGTTTCACTGGCCCACCTCAGGAGGCTGGGAAGGAGGTGGGGAAGCAGTGTCCTGAGCTCCTCTGTGCTCCTCAGGGCAAGCACCACCTCGGAGATGGCACGGGTGATCTGCAGAGAAACACGACCAAGAACCACCTGTTCAGAGAAGGCCTTTTCCCAGCAGCCTGGTTTTCCCATCTGCCCGGGGCAGGGGGCTACTCTCTGCAATTGGCACTTCCACGACAGCCTCATGGCCCAGGAGCACAAAACTGCCCCTGGCTCCCCACACTCCTTGAAGCCAGCCCAGCACAGCACCCTGCAGTCTCCGTGGGCATCTGCAAAGGGCACCCAGCTCCTTCACCCCAAGCATGAGTAAGAAAGAAGATGCAGAGCTGTAGAAATGTGTCTGTCGTAGAACGTACCGTCAGAGTCTCCAGAGCAGTTTGATAGTTGTGCTGCACACAAGCCAAGGAGTCAGTCCCCAGGCGGTTGTTTCCTGCTCTGTTTAGTTTTTCCACTAAGCACCTCAAGATCTGCATCCCAAAGATGCTTCTCCCCAGTGTCCTCCACAGTTCCACTGTGTCACTGCAAGAGAAGAGACATTCACCCTGGAGCCCGTATCCTTGCAGTCCTGCAGCTCCCTCAAACCTCCTCATCTTAACAACACCCTACTCACAGCAGACACAAGCTTGCAGTCTTGGAACACCAAAACTGCTCAGGCAGACTGCTTGACTACAGCGGGGACAAGTGGGCAGAGCACGTACCTGTCCATGGGCAGACCTCTCTGGAGGAGACTGCTGATCACGGGCTCCCGGTGAAAGTAGGTGAGGAGGAGCACTGAGCGGAGCAGGAAGGGTCTGTGTGTGCTCTGCTGCATGTAGGTGCAAAGGGTGTTCAGGATTTTTGGCACCTGAGTGGAAGAAGAGGAGAAAGATGGGCTTGGTGGATCCTGTACGTCCTCTTGCGGGACCCAGACACAGTCATTTGGCACATGAGCCACGCCTGTGCCCTTGCCACAGGGTCCAGATCTAACTGGAAACCTCACCCCTTCCACCCTGCCTGACCCTGGCTCAGGTCTGGAGCCGAGTCTGCTCTTGGCAACGGTGCACCTGCACACACGCACGCACGCACACGCACACACACACACATGCTCACACACACCTGCACACACGCACGCACACACGCACACACATGCTCACACACACGCACACACATGCTCACACACACGCTCACACACACGCACACATGCTCACACACACGCACTCACGCACAGACACTGAGACGCACACACACACGCACACGCTCACACACTCACGCTCACACGCGCACAGACGCAGTCACGGCACATGTCTGGGCCCAGCTGTGTGAGCAGCTGCGTGCCCTGTGTGCACACAGACACATTTCACACCCAACACCTCAACAACTCTGCCCATGTGTCTGTAGCAGTGCGAGACCCAAAACGCCTTTCAAGACACTGAAGATGCCTTGCAGGGTCTGTGCAAGGGCACGTGGCTCCTTCCAGGAGAACCCGATCCTCCAGGGACACTTCTCCTGGCCTGGCGGGCTGGGGGACAGCGCAGTCGGGGAAAGCAATGAGAGCAATCAACAAATATCCAACCTGTGGGAAACCCAGCGTGCCCAGCAAAGCTCCGAGTAGAGGGAATTTGGGACCAGTGACAAAAGAGCAGGGTGAAGTGGGTCCCAGGGCAGGGAGGACTGACCCCAGAGGAAGCAGGGGAATGGCAGGGTTGGTGCCTCCCAGTGCCTCAGTCGTCGGAAGGACCTGGACCAATGGGAGACTGTGGACAAGAAGTGCCCTTATCCGTGTCACCAGCTGGAACAGACGCCAGTTGCTATCCCGTGACTCAAACCATCAGTAGCCCCTCGGCTTGGCACACAGGTGGTGTTTCTTGAGCTCCTACCAACTGCACAGGGTGTCGTGCAACAGCCAACAGGAGAAAAGACAAAGTCAAATGGAAAAAAACCCAAAAACCGAAACATCTCTTTTACCTCCTGGAGTATTTCCTTTCTGCATTCCCCCAGGAAGAAAAACATCCACTTCCACACTGCTTTTGTATGTGTGGGTGTGACATGCAGCAAGCTGTCCCAGATGGCAGTCAGAAAGTCCACAGCCTGTGCTGGAGGGATGCACTTGCAAACAGCCTGGAGACGAGTCAGGAACAGGAGAGACCATGTCACAGCTCTGCTCCAGGAATTCGGAAAGGAAAGGAAACTTGATATGACTGTTAGTTTGTCAGTCATGGAGGGGGCCATGGCTTGACCCTCCTGCTGTGCATATAGTGCTGTTTACATCTGATGCAGCTAACCCCCCTGGACGTGTCTCCCCCCATGTTGTTTGCTTATATACCAAACTGGTATTCTGACACGAGCACTGACTCGCACCCACACACAGAGCACGGCATCTGCTCCAGCATGCCGCGACGACAGTCTTGTCTCAAAGCCTCCTGCCGCTTGCTAACAGCAGCTGCCCTGGACAGCTTGCTCTGGAGAAAGCCAGAGACTCTGGAAAGGAGCAGGTAGATGTGCAGGAGCCCAGGAGCTGGGTTGCTGTTCTGGGGTCAGTTACCTTTGCTATTTTGGCACGGCTCTCCTCCAAAGTCTTGGTGTCTGGGCTGTTCAGCTCCTCACACAGGCACCTGACCTCATTTGCCTGAGGCATCACATTCATGGTCTTGGCTGGAACAAACACCAGGAGAAAACAGGAGTCATGTCTACAGAACCCAACCTCTGGCCTCAGATACTGATAAAGGAGAACACGAGTGGTGGCAGTGAAGGCCACAGGGAAACCCAGGGCCCTCCTGAACTCAGGGCAGCAGGATTTCCCGAGCCCGATAAATGGTTGACAAGTCTCAGGCTGGAAAGAGCCCCCTTCCTCCTTGAACTGTTTGCGTCTGGGTTTCTGCAGCCACTGGCCTCTGCTCCCAGCAGCTGCCTCCCCTGTTCCTGCAGAGGCCACCATCATCTCTGGGAGGCAGGAAACCTCCCCATGACTTCCTCAGCACAAGCAGACCCTGCTGCCTGAAGAGCAAGGGCTTTGAACACAACCCTTCACAGCATGCTCCAGGCCTGCAGCTCGGATCCCTCCTCTGCGCTCACTATACTCTGGGCAGCAAATTTGTTTCCTCTCTTGTGCTTGGCAGCAGATTTCTTCCCTGGTAGGGAAGAGTTTGGAGACTGTCTGGGCAGCTGCCTGTCTCTCCAGGCTCAAGGCAGGGAGCAAGAAGGAAGACACCCTCTGAAATGTCAGAGGCCTCATCCAAGTGAGTTGTCTGAGCATCCTCTGTCTCTCCTGGAATGTGGAGGGGGACAGTCCCCAGCATTAGTGACAATGTCCTGCTCTGAGACAGCAGTGGAGGATGGCCCTGGCCCCTCAACCTGCCCCAGGGAGGTGGGACTCAGCAACCCAGGGATCCTTCCTGAGATGGCTGGGGAGGCAGAGGGCTAACGGGGTGGGGGCACAAAACCAGCCAAGCATGTTGCCTCCTCCTTCCCTCCTTGGGATGGGGCCTGGCCCTATGGGACCCTGATGGTGCCAGGCCAGGAAGGGAGGGAGGATCAGGCTAAGCAAGGCTGGGAAGCCCCCGCTTTCCTCACCTTGCATTTGCAGAAGGTAGCCAAGGCAGACCCATGCCCTCTGGCAGGACGTGGCCACGCAGTCGCTGGTCAGAGTCGCCAGCAGTCCCACCAGGGAGCCAAACTGCTCGCAAGGATGTTGTTTCTGCAGGGGAGAGCAGCAGGAGAAGGGTCACAGACAGCCCCAGCACCCACTCACCTCTACTACCCATGCTGCTCCCTGAGCAGCAACCAGGCAGAGGGGCAGGCAGAAGGGATGCCCCATCATCCCAGGAGCCCCAGAACCCAGCAGCCAGCTGGGCAAGGCTCACTTCTGGGGCCAGGAATGGTGGGAAGGGTGCACCAAGCACATAGGAGGTTGATACTCACCATGATTTCAAATCGCTCCTTGCAAGTGCCCAGCACGTAGGTGCAAACTCGCAGGGCTCTCTCCCGCTCCCATTCTCTGGCTGAAGTGAGCCAGCCCTTCAGGACCTGGGCCAGGGTGCATCTGTCTGGCAATGGCATCTTTCTCTCCCTGAGATCCCTCTCCCTCCTTCTCTCGCCCCTTCTTGGCGCAGCCCCTGTCCCCACCAAGCACTGGCCTCCACCACCTCACTCTCTCCAGACGCCTGTCCCCTCACCCAGGTGTTGCTCCCCTGCCAGTGTCTCCCCACTCTGGCTTTCCCTCAGGGTGCCCTCACCCAGCTCAGGGCTAGCTCTTGGCTTTCCCTCTGTCAGGGCCCACTTCCCTGCCTGTCCTGAGGCTGCAGTAGCCACGTGCTCCCATCCTCCAACTTAGCCCCTGGCTCCGGCCAGATGCACAACCTCAGAGCGAGGAGCCAAAGCCCCACTTTCCTGTAGCAAAGGTACCCACTTCCTGTCACCCACTAAAGTCTCCATTCTCTGCCCCCGCAACACCTTCTCTGTTCCCCATGGCTACTCACAGGGACCATGTCGTCAAAGCAGGCAGAGGTCGCCTCTGCCTCCAGAAGGGTTTCTACGAGGTGGCACAGGTCTTCCATGCTTCTCCTGTGCAGAAGCTAAAAGCAGGAAAGGAGAGCTGAGGTTCTGCATCATGGGGGCTGTCAGGGCCTGCTGAGGTGGGATCCTGACCCAGAGGTGGGCAGGCACTGGCCAATGGGTACCTGCATGTTCACAGCTGCCCTCGCTGTCTTCCTTCCCTTCTCCAGCTGCTCCTTGGAAGGACAGGACAAGATGCTCTGGCAGCACACTGACAGCAGGTTGTGATTTTCCATCCTGCTCAGAGGTGGCCTCAGCTTGCTGGCCAGAGGAAAAAGGAAGAGAAAACAGAAAGGGGATTTATTAGCCCTTTCCAGAGTGGCTCAAACCACAACTGGCTTCCTCCTCATCGAGGGTTCCAAACCCAACACCGCCAGCCCAGGCCAGCGAGCACTGCCTTCAGCTCCAGCAATTCCTGCCTCCTCCTAGGCAGCAGTGAAACCCCCATCCCCATGTTAAGAAACCCCTGGGGCTCCCTTCCTTTGAGAGACACCTGCAGTGGGGAACACCTTCCCACTGTACAGCCCCAGCAGCTCCTGGCCCCGTGCTCATGGCCACTGGGGCTGCCACAGCCAGCTGGGCTGGGGCACCCTGGACATCCCCAGAGCCCAGGGAACAGACGTCACCTCAACTCCTCCAGGGCCTGAAATGCTCCGTAGACCTGGGAGTCCCTGGGCTCCCTCTTTATCCAGTCCTGCAAGTCCCAGAGAGACAAGTGCAGAGTTAGCAGCAGGCAGGGACATGGGACAGCCCTCCCACCTCCCCCAGGGACAGGCTCTGCTGCCAGGCCTGGGCAGACACTGCACCGTCCCCCCAGGGATCCCCAGAGGCACCGCAGGAGGGACCCTGCTCCTCAGCCACAGCCACCCAGCACCCACGGGCCCACCAGCTCAGGATGCAGCTCCAGGAGCTCACATGAAGCTGAGAAACCATTGTGCCCTCGGGGAAACCAGTCTGATGGCACAGCTAAAAACTCCCCTGTGTGACTGCCCCAGCTATGGGCACTCACCAGCAGTGTCCACGTCGCCTCCTGCTTTAAGGAGAGCTCAAAGCTGCCACAGTCACCCACAGCCTGGATGGCACAGCTGACCTCGGTGATGCTCTCCACCAGGGCGAGCTTGAGCTGCAAGTTCTGAGGCCAAAGAAAGCAAAGAACCCCTTGAACTCTTTGAAGAGCTGAGAGATGGAAGAGGGCCGTGGGCAGGGGGTACCCATGGTGGGGCTGGATCTGGATGTTGAGGACAAACTCTTCCATGGGAGATCTTTCGAAAAGGATTGTCCATCTCGGTACACCCCCGCCCCAAGGGGCTGGACCTGGGGCACCCAGACCCCCCTGCCCTGCACACTCTGTGCTCCTACCCTCTCTTCAGCTCTGAAGAGCCACAGGATGTTGCCCAGGATTCCTTTATCCACGTGAGAGAGCAGCTGCTCCTTGGGGGCACGCAGCGCAATGCCGCTGTAGGTGCGCATGAGAGTAGCGCAAGTGGCCTGAGCTCTCTTCTGCTGCCGCTGGACCTGTGTCAACAGATTGGTCCCAAGACGTCAGCCCTGGAACTGCTGTGGACTCATGTGGCAGGTCCTGCCCAGCACCCTCAGCAGCTCCTTGTTTGCCTGGATGTCTCCCAGCAGCTCCCCAAGCTGCTCCTTGAGCTGAGAGCTCCGGGGCCAGGAGCTGTTCCCATCCCACAGCTCGAGTTCCCCATGGGGATGGGGTGGCAGTGCAGCCAGCATCGCACGCGTGGCTGGTGGTTTTACCACTGATTTGAGAGACTGGGGAGCTGTCTGGAACCTTTCTGTGGAAAGGCATCTGGCACAGCCTGTCATGGCCCTGCGCAGAGACCTGCAGCCTGTGCGGGTCAGCGGTGCAGATGAGCCCAGTCTGCTCACCTCCCCAGGCCAGGCTGCCCCGCTCTCCCTGCAGGACCCTGCTCTGCCCAGAAAGGCTTCCCCACAGCCCCCAGGTGGGGGGCAGAGCCCACCAGACCTCACCAGGCTCCTGTTCCTGGCCTGCAACTTTGAGGAAGGGGCAGAGTGCCACACCGTGCCCACCCCCTTGTCGTCAGCTCCTGGTGAAGTTCAGTCAGGGGCAACATGTCTGCAAGCAAGCAACTGCTGCAGCTGTCCCAGCGGGGTGGCTCGGATCCACGAGGTCTCAAACCCCGTCCTTTCCAAAGACACCTCAGGGGCCCCAAGCCAGGACGTCACCTCTGAAACATGGAGGTGACTAAAGGTCTCGGGTAGCTCTTACACGAGGGCTAATCTAAAGGCAGGTGCCACGGTTTGCCTGCTGCAGGTGTAGAAGTGGAAAGAAGGCCAGAAAAGGAAAGCCAAACAGCAAAACCCTGCATCCTTTACCTTCCAGTCCATGGAAGCAGAGAACATAGTCACTGTGTCCAAGACCAGATGGAAGTGGCTCTCGGCAGCGTGGGACACAACAGAGATCATTCCCTACAACCACAGAGAAAAGGGGAGTCAGTTCCAGGCCAGGCACTCAGCCATGGCCAGCAACAACAGCCGGGCAGGACATTGAAGCAAGAGGGAAACAGCAGCAATGGGGAAGTCACGGAGATCTGGAGCAGCCCTCCTTCTCCCCCAGCAACAGGCAGAGGATAGTCAGGACATGAGCATCACCTCACCTGGGCCTCAGACAGCTCCAGAGGGTTTGTCTCCTGAAGGAACCTCAGCACCTGGCTTTGGACGTGTCTGAGGTCCTGACAAGCTGCTAGGGTCGTCCCAAGAGCCTTGTACAGGAAAAGCTGAAAGAGAAGAGGCCAAACCCAAGATGCAGTCGTGGCTTGACCTGTCAGGAGAGGGCTGGCCACAGACGGACCCCATCACCCCTGGGAGGAGGCAAGGCCAGCCGCAGTGCCAGGCACTAGCCATCTGCTGGGGCGGCCCTGGGGGAAGCGTCCTTTGGGGGCGAGGGAAAACAGCCTGTGTGGGCAGAGCACCGGCGCCAGCCCCAGCCCCAGTGCAGGACAGCAGACTCACCTTCTCCCAGGAGCTGGGGATAGAGCTGCCCAGCTGCTGGCTCAGCTCCTGGCTCAGGCCCACGGTCCAGGCCTCATCCTCGATGGGCTGCAGCGACTCTCGCAGGAACTGGGGTGAACAGAAGAGGAAGTGAGTGTTCCCCTGACCTCAGCCAGGGCCCTTTCCACCCTCGTGTGTCCCGGGATGCTGCTGGGGCTCAGCTGCTGGGAATGGCCACCTCTTCCCCTGCCCCACCCATCCCTCTTTTCACCGGCTTCCCTCTTCTCCTAACGCCTCATGTGAAACCCCTCGGCACACCAGACACAGAGGAGGAGGCAGTGCTAAGGCGCGTGCCGCAGGGATCGAGGGTGTTGGCCATCATCAGTGGCACGTGTGCAGACAGCAGATCCTGGGAGCAGGCAGGCACCTGCTGCGGGGGGAGGCACAGGGTCCCCAGGAAGTGCCCCCACCTTCTGGTACCTACATAGGCAGCTCCCAGCTTCCTCCCACATCTTTGTCTGCTCCCTCTTCTTCCCCTCTACCTGTCACACCGCCCCAAGAAGGCTGTACCTTAAGCACACGGTGCTCCCACTCTGCAGAGTCCAGGGAGCTCTTGGTTCCTCCTAGAAAGCAAGAGGAAGCAAAAGCTCTCACTGCTGTCTAAGCTCACACCAAAGATGAGCCCATCGGACTCCTCTGTTGCCAGGACCTCCCAAAAGTCCCAGGTCATGAGGTTAGAAAGGGCCTACAACCACCAGCCCTTGCCAGGCCAAAGACACAGGGAGGATCCCAGGGGCATTTGTTAGAGAAACTGACTCAAGTTGTGGAAGGATGCACTGACTGTGGCTGATTCCCACTGCTTGACTTGCAGCTCCCAAAACAACTCCAACCACTGAGTCCCAGCACGCATCAGCAACACACCTTTTCTCCTTAATGACCCACTGTTTGCTTTTTTTTCTTATTTTCAGCCCTTTTCCCAGGCTATTGCCAAGAATGCCTGCTGCAAACCTGGCCTGGCCTGGGGACTTGGTCCTCCAAAACCAGAAGCTGCACCCCCACCAGAAGCACCAGTCCTGTCCTTCCCCCAAACACTGTTCGGGGGAGGACATGGGGCAGCCACCAAGACCTGTCATCCAAGGGGGCATCAACGGCCCCATCCATCCCCTGGGCCAAACCGATGCAGGGGATGGCTGCCCCTGGCCTCAGCACTGGCTCCCTGGAAGGGGAAAGGCAGCAGAGCAAGTGCTGGGGAACTGGGGACAATTCCTCTCCGTCATGCTGGGAAGCTGCATTTTCCTGCTCTCCCCTGCTCCCCGCCATCCTCTCCCTCCCCACACACACTTTACCTTCCAGGTGCTGCAGCAGGAGTGGGATCTCAGTCGCCCACATCGCCCCCAAGGCTCTGTGGATCCTGCTGTGGAGGGCCTGCAGCAGTTGCAAGGCAGCGACTGCCCGTTCGCCACTCGCACAAGGAGCCGCCGCCACCACCTAGGCAAGGGCAGGAGAGAAGGGTCGCTCCTGCTGCCCAAGGCACAGCTTCTCCCGTGATGGAGGGAGGGAGCTGGATGCCGCTTCGCCAGCAGCAGGCAGCTGATGGCTTCACGCAGGGTGCTGCCAGCCTCGCCAAAGGAGCGGGATCCCCAGTGGGCTCAGGCAGGCTCGGGCATGCTGCCTCCTCCTCCGTGGCTGCTAGCACTGGCCTCAACAGCATCTCTGCACCTGGCTCTCCCACCACCCCTGACCAGAAAAGCTCTTTACCCAGGGCCCCGCTACTCACCAGCAGTCGAGCCAACAGGGCCTGGGGAGCCGGCAGACGGGCTGCAGGAAGGAAGAACGGCTGAGTGAGCCAATGGGACCCCACTGTGCCTTGCCCCTCACACTTCCGATACCCCCTCACATGGCTGCGGGCTGAGAGCAGCTGGGGGATCTCCCCAGGGCTGCCCAGCATAAGATGAAGGCTGCTCCAGCATCACCAGGAATGAGCCCCGGCTCACCAGGAGAACACTGCCAGCAGGAGAGCCAGGCCTTGGCGCTGGGCAAGGGGCAACACAGGGCAGAGTCCCTCGTGCCCAGCAGCAGCCTGTCTCTGTCTCTTAGTTCTCCTGGGCTCCTGCTCAGGGCTGGTGGGGCGCAGGGAGACATGGACTGACCCTACCCCCAGCCAAACGCAGCAGTACTCACTGGGGCTCTTACCTTGCTCCTGGGAGTCCATGGGATCAGGCTCCTCCTCTTCTTCCTCACACCCTGCTCTCTCCTGTCTCTCAACCAGGGCTCGGAGACAGCGGGAGAGCGGGATCAGCATGCCGCTGTACTGAGCTGGCACCACGTACTGCAGCAGCCTCGGCCACAGGAGCTGCAGAGAAGAACCGGGCAGTTCGCCACACGGGCATTTCCACTCAGCTCAAAGACGAAAAGGACAGTCTGTGTTTCCCCGAGCCTTGTGTGGGGCAGAGGGGAACTCACTTTGGTCATCCCTCTCAGAGAGACATCCAACGAGCCCAGGATGTCCATGCACAGGGTTCGAAGAGCTTTGTCCTCCTGGGTTTCCCAGGGAAAAAGGTCTCCTGACACCTGTAAGACAGAGTTGGCAAAACCTCCCATTGCTCTCAGCTCCCGACCAACAGGGCTCAGGCACAACCCACCAGTGCTCCTGCACCTGCTTCCCAGGAGCACTGACCTCCTGAAGCAGGACAACAGCTGGACCCAGGCTGTGGACCAGGTCTCAGAACCTGGGAAGGACTGGGAAGCCTGGGAGCAGAAAGCACAGCTGCTTGTCTGCACGGTCCCCCAGGGCCACAGTGCTGCTGCCATGCCACCAAAGCAGAGGTGAGGAATGGAAGCAGCACACACAGCCTGACAGATGTGGAGGAGCACCTGGGAGTCCTTTCCTTTGCCCTTCTCCCTTAGCAGAGCCTCCTCGAGCCTCAGAGCAAAGTGACGCACATGGATCTCCCGACTTGAGGGAAATTCCATCCAGAGGGAAGATCCTCAGCAAGGCAGCCAGAGGCTTGGCCATCCCCAGCTTTCATCCCAAGGCACCCAGCTGGAAATGCCCACAGAAGGGACTGCCAAATGGCCTGTCCCCTTGCCAGAAGGGATGCAGGCCCCAGACAGCTATCAGATGGGCAGGTTGTGCTTTGGAGGGCCAGAGCACAAGAATGCCACAGAAAGCTCCTCTAGCCAGGCCCACCTGTCTGCACTGGCTGTGTTTTGCATGAGCATTTAAGGAGGGAGGGTCTTCTGTCCCTACAAGCCCCTCCCTTTGCAAGACAGCTTTGTGGAAGGTGCCTGTGGGCACAGCTCAGCCCACGGGGTGCACACGCAACTCCGCAGTCCTGGGTGGCGCACCTGGGTGCAAACCCACATCATCCACTGACAACTCCACCAACATCAGCACAGAAACCCATGAGGAGCAGCCATTTGGAAGCCTCTCCGACTGCAGGACCAGCGCTGATGGCCCTGCAGCGTGGAGATCTCCATGGTCAAGGACGTCTGCAGGAGCTCTCAGCACAGTCTAAGCACTGGTCAAAGCCCCGGGAGTCCCGCTCTGCCCTTACCCGTATGGCTGAGGTCCGGCTGAACTCGGTGAAGATGTGCCCCACCACATCCCATGCCCAGCAGCTCTGGGAGCTGGAGCTGAGCAGCTCCCTGATGAACTCCAGAACGGCCCTCCGCACCTGCCAGGGAAGAGTGTGGTTATGACCGTCCTGTTCAAAACCCAAAACCTTTGCCTGGGGGCAGCCTTTGTGGCTCGTGGAGAGATGACGAGGGCACAGCAGAAGCTTTTGCACCAGGCGTCAGGGCTGGGCTCTAGCACCAGGCTGATTGGCCATTTACCCCACAGAGCACAGTGACCTCCCCATTCCACTCTGCCAGCTCTCCCTGGGGAGGAGCCATCACCCACCACCTGGGCAATGGCCGGTGCTTCCCTGGGCACCACAGCTCTGTCCTGAGGCAAAGGGTTTCTTTGTGTTCCCTGGTGGCACTGACCCTTCCCAAACCAGCTCACCTGGGCACTGGGGTCATTGCACACCGACTGCACACCCTCTACCACCTGGGGCAGCTTTTGTCTCATCACAGGTGCTGGAAGAAAGACAGAGAGGTGTGCGTTGAGGCAGAGCCCCAATGGCAGAAGTCATCCCTTGAAGCTTCCAAGTTTTTGGCACACTAGTGGGACAGAAAAGCAGGGCCTGACTCTGACTTCACAGGAAGCAGCAGCGTAGCCAGAGCAACTCCTTTTGTAGAGGCACAGCTATTTTATAGGGGCTGAAAGCCCCTCTGGTAACACAGAGATCGAGAGAAACAGCATGGGAACAAGCAGCTCCTGTGCAAACCCACCCACCCACCAGCCTGTCTGTGCTACTGAGCTTGGAGCATCGCCCCTGGTATGCTGCGATTTCTAACTGCTGGGGGACAGCTCAAGCCCTGTCACAGGTCATCAGCTCAGCTGGGGGACCTGCTCTTTGCAGCTTCTTCTAGTTGCATGTGTACCACTTCCAGCCCGCTCCTGCTCTCAGCCCAGCAGCCCCAGCCCCTGCCTTGTGTCCCTGCTCCATGGCACTGACCGTCAGAGTGGGCCAGCGGTCTCAGCAAGCTCAGGGCTGCCACACGACCCGCCTCGTTTCCACCACTCAGCTGGGAGTGCAGAAACTCGACTGTCTCCTCAGGGCAGATCCGCGCTGCAGGGAAGAATTCACATTCTGCATTAGCAGGCAGCTGCCCCCAACAGCCAAGAACAGGGAGAGAGCTGCCAGGGCAGGGCAGGGCATCGCCCAGTCTCCTCGCCTTACCCTGCAGCACGATGCAGTGGGTCAGCTCTGCCTTATGGGCCAGGCCAGTCGCCTCTTCGGTCACCTCAGAGAGCTGTGGGGACAAGGTCCATTTTAGAGAAAGTCACATCAGTGTTGAGAGGGACTGGAAAGAAACGGTGGTGTCTGCTCTCCTCTCCCTGGATCCCCTCTGGGCACGGGCATGGGATGCAAAGCCCAAAGCCAGCCCGCCCCATGGTGGGCCCAGGCACACACAGAGGTTTGCAGCAGCTCAGGCTGCCCAGGGGCTGAGGCTGAGCAGCGTTGAAAGGCTGCCCTTAGGATGCCAGCGTGCCAGAGTCCTCCTGCCACCTGGCCAAGAGGGAGAACGCTGTGGGACCCGGGCTACCCCTTGGGCCCATCCCAAACAGCTGGGATCAGGCCTCCTGCAGCCTTAAGGTTGGATCACAACTCCTGGAATGCTCCTGGCCTGCAGGAAGGTCCTGGTGGAGGGATGCCCTGCCCTGACTGCCCTGCCCTGCCAGCCGGCGGGTCTTTCCCCTCCATGGCAATCACAGGTGAAGGCCCCAGGCCAGCGGCAGGGCGCAGGCTGCCCTTACCTGGCGGTGCACAGTGGTGCTGATGGCAAGAGCCGTGCCCTGTGGGACTGGGATCTGAGCTGCCACCAGCATCTCCAGGACATAGCTGAGGCTCTACAAGAGAACAGGGGAGGAAGAGAAGGCTGAAGCCACCTAAAGGCACTTGAGAAAGGAGAAAACCAGCACATTTGGGATAAGGGAGTCCCTAACACCAGCTCCCAGGAAAAAACAAACCCACCTGTGTGGGGCTTCTTGTTTCCCCTCCCTTCAGAGCAGGATCAGGAGGGTCTCCTTCCTCTGAACACAGCCCCATGTTGACAAATGGTTTCCCAGCACTTCCCACTCATCAGACCTTACCCCTCACTAGACAGGACTGGACAAGTCCCTGGACATTAGGGCAAAGCTCTTCCCGCACACAGAGCCCCAGAGAGGTGGCAATGCCGCCCTTCCAGAGATGAGCCCCAGGGCTTCTTGCCTCCTTGCTGCCTGCCCCAGGTTTCTCTTTTTCTTGCCCAAAGAGCCCAGGAAACTGCAGACCTCTTCTACTCTCCCTGTCTGTCTCCCTCTACTGTCCCTTCTCTAAGGGCTTCCCAGCTCCTTCTGGCACCCCACAGCTCCCCAGTGCCTCCTGGCACTCGCACAAACCCAGCCCAGCAGCCACGTCAGGCCTTGAGCAACACCTCACCTTGGTGACCCGGGAGGTGTCTTGGACCTCCCGATACTGACGCAGGAGCCAGAGGAGCTGCTCGCAGACATGCTCTCGGTGCTGCTCCTCATGCAGAAGGGTCCCCATCATGGCAGCCACCGCTCCGAGGACAGCCTGCTTGTCCTGAGGAGAAAAGGGAGAGGCTCTGCTTGGAGGGCTGAAGGTCTGCCTGCCTTGCAGCACTCCCTGGACACCAGCCTGCCTTCCCACTGGGAGGGCTTTTGCTTTCCTTTCTGCCCTGCAGGAGAAGGGCTCACTCCAGAGGAGGGAGCATTTCCCCGTGCTGGTACCCCAGTCCTCCCCACAGAAAGGCCCCAAGACTTGGCTGCTTCCCATCAGGGACCTCCCCCTCTCCTTGCCCCTCTGCTTACACCCCACCAGTCACAGATGGACCCACTGACATGGACATCCCTGGTGTGGCCCCAGGCGTGGTAAGCAGCACTTCTCACCTCTTCCTCCTTGCAGTCCAGCCAATTTCCCACCACATAGCAGAAGACCCGGTAAATGGCTTCACAGAACTGTGCCACCCCCTTGCGAGGGAAGGGCCGTTGCTCCCGGTTGAAGAAGTGTGTATTGACTCCTTTTGACCATTGCTCCAGAACTGCACCAGGAGAAAGGAAAAGGCAGCATGTCAGAGTCTGCAGCAGGGACAGTACCTTGCATCCGTGCCCAAGCCTGCTTTAAGGACAGTCCTAGGCTTGGTAGGGGCTCAGCCCAGGAACAGATCTGCATCCAAGGGCAATCTGTGCTCTTGAGTTGCATGGATTCAAACACCCCACTGTTTCTCTCCTCCATTACACTTTCTCTTCCTCAATGGCCCATTCCCCTCCAGCATTTCTCACTGCAGCCCCTTCCCTCCCCACATACTTGCCTTTTCAGAGCAGGGATTTTAATCTCAGAGGAAAGTAGAAGAGAAGCTTTGGGAGATCCGGGAGCTCCCCCATGCAGTGCCACCGTGACCTGCCTGCATAAACTTCCCGGGCTTCCCCAGCTCCTTCTATACACTCACAGCAGTTTTGGATCACCAAGGCCCGATCTCACTGTGGGCTCACACCCACCATATTCTCTCTGGGATCACAGGGAGGCATCGAAGGCCACTCCAGCCCCTGCCCCTGGGGCCCCAGCTCAGGAGTCGACACTCACCACTGCAGACGGCGCGCAGTATCCGGCCGCTCTCCACTCGGCTCAGCATGGTGCCCAGGGTGAGCATTGTCATGCCCACAAAGGGGATGCACTGCAGGGCTGCAGAGAAGGCAGGGACCAAGGGACCGAGAGGGTTGGTCAGAGACACAGAGCCCTGGCAGGGCTGAGGCTGCTGGGCTGCGCAGGACATGCCAGGGGGCATGGGGAGGGCTGCCTTCTCCCAGGGGCACACAGGGAAGCCCTTTGGGGAAATGGAGAGTGTGGGGCAAAGACCCCCTAGTTTTGTCTCCAGCAGGTTCCCACCCTTCAGGAATTGGGATCTGGCTGGTAAGGCAGAGCTGCCAGCTGGCCCTGGCACGGGGCAAGGATGCATGGCAACTCCATAGCCCCCCCAGTTCAACACAGAGTGTTTAGGGAGGAAGAGGATCCCTTCTTCCCATTAGCACAGACCCCTACCCAAACCAGGGGGCTGAGGGTGCCATACCGTAGCTGCGTGCCATTTTGCCCAAGGTGAGGAGCACAGTCTCACTCGGGACCTTCCCCACGGCCTTCAGGTGGCTCTGAAGCTCGGACATGACGAAGTGGAAGTGGGAGTGGGCCAGAGCCACCAGGACATCACTAGCAGCCATCTTCACATCATCTGTCACACCCTGCAAAATGCCACAGGTTTAAACACCCTCAAGGAAAGGCTGAGGCACTCAGACAGGCTGAATGACCCCATCTCTTCGAGACCCCTCAGGGCAGTTGTGCTCGGGGCCAGGTGGTTGCCATCTCTTGTACACTGGGTTAGGCGAGCAGTTCCCTGGTGAGATGAAGGAGGCTTCTTCCCAGCACAGCCCTGTGCTGCTGCCCCCTCTTCATGGAGACACCAGGGACAAACTGTCGCAGACTCAAGACACCCGTGGGACCTCTACGTGCAGCTGGTGGGTTCCCACAGCTCTTCCTCAAGGCAGGGGAAGTAACCAAGAGCTTGAACCCAGATCTCACTCAGTTAGAAACAGCCCAGAGTCCGCCTCTCTGCACAGCTCTCTGTGTCCCCTCTCCAAATTCCCTGTAATGGTGAGTCCCCAGGGAAGCTCCCTTAGGACCTCCTCTGTGTCTGAATAACTGAGGAACATCTCTGCACTGCTCTGTATTTCCCCAAAACCCAGGGGTGGAGGCAGCTGCTTTGGTGGCTCACCTGGGATGCTCGCATGTCACTGGACGCCTCTGCTATCAGACGGTTCACGACACCACTCGTCAAACAGCCGTCGTTTCCCTGCAAGATGCTCTCCAGCTCCTGGTAGGTTTCTACTCGGTCACCCTGGGGACAGACCACAAAGGGGAGTGACGGGACTGGCTTTGCACTCGTTCCCAGGGAGCCATGAGACTGACCTGCTGTCCCTCAAATCATCTGTGTGACACAGGTTCTAAGTTATGAAACCTTATGACTTGACTGGTGAAGAAGTGAGTGCACGTGACAGACTAGTCTAGGAAAAACTGAATCATTCACGTGACAGAGCAGTCTGGGAAAAAGGGAGTGGAGCCCTTCTTTGTCATGTTTGTTTACTGTATTTCTTAATGAACTCATGAAATAAAGTTTAAATCACGGAGTAAGTTGCCCTGTAAATTTGAGAGATCCAAACGGACCATGGTGAATGGAATTAAGTCCAGTTGGTGCCTGGTCACAAGTGGTGTTCCCCAGGGATGGGTGTTGGGGCCAGTTCTGTTTAATATATTTATTTATCAATGACCTGGATGAGGGCATCAAGTGCACCCTCAGTAAGTTTGCAGATGATACCAAGTTGGGCAGCAGTGTTGATCTGCCAGGAAGGCTCTGCAGAGGGACCTGGACAGTCTGGATTGATGGGCTGAGGCCAATGCTATGAAGTTCAGTAAGGCCAAGTGCCAGGTCCTGCACCTGGGTCACAACAACCCCATGCAAAACTACAGGCTTGGGGAGGAGTGGCTGGAAAGCTGCCCCGTGGAAAAGGATCTGGGAGTGTTGGCGGACTGAGCCAATAGTGTGTCCAGGTGGCAAAGAAGGCAAACAGCATCCTGGCCTGGATCAGGAACAGTGTGGTCAGTAGGAGTAGGGAAGTGATTGTCTCCTTGTATTTGGCACTGGTGAGGCAGCACCTTGAGTACTGTGTTCAATTTTGGCCCCCCAATACAAGAGGGACATCGAGGCTCTGGAGCGTGTCCAGAGAAGGGCAACAAAGCTGGTGAAGGGCTTGGAGCACAAGTCTTAAGAGGAGCGGCTGAGAGAGCTGGGGTTGTTTAGTCTGGAGAAGAGGAGGCTGAGGGGACACCTTGCTCTCTACAACTACCTGAAGGGAGGTTGTAGAGAGGTGGGTGTTGGTCTCTTCTCCTGGGTAACGGGTGACAGAACAAGAGGAAGTGGCTACAAGTTGCATCCAGGGAGGTTTAGGTTGGATATTAGGAAAAATTTATTCACAGAAAGGGCAGTCAAACATTGGAACAGGCTGCCCAGGGAGGTGGTGGAGTCACCATCCCTGCTGGTATTTAAAAGACGGGTAGATGAGGTGCTTAGGGACATGGTTTGGAGATGGGATTGGTAGTGATAGGTTCATGGTTGGACTTGATGATCTTAAAGGTCTTTTCCAACCACTATGATTCTGTGATTCTAAAAGGGAAGGCATGGGAAGGAGAGCATGCCCCAAGGAGGGAAAACCACGAGCACCCTGCACCTTGGGGCACAGCATTGCTCCTGACACAGGCAGGAGCCCCGGCACTGGGAGCCCCTGGGGAAAGGAGAGGGGAGCGGTGGCATTAGTCCAGCTTGAGTGGCAGGATCAGTGCTTGGGGACAAAGTGCCTGCCAGGAGAGCAGAGGGTCCATCAGGCGAGAGACCCCTCTGCCATGGCACCAGGGGAAGCCAGGGACATGGAGGGGAGCCCCCAACACACCCCTGCCTCACCTCATGGTCTTGCAGCCGCTTTAGCAGAGAAGTCCCGACAGCTGCAAAGGTGATGGCGGCCGCAGGGACAGTCCCCGTCGCCCTGCCTCCATCCTCAGAACGTGCAGGTCTGGACCGGAAACCCAGGCATGGGCACAGAGCTGGATGAAAAGAAAAGAAACGGTTTTGATGGCTGCAGGGCTTCACACCAGGGAGGGATGAGGATCTTCCCAGCATTTCTGAGTGGTTTCCAGCTGCCTCATGGAGGGCAGGGAGACGATGGAGCCAGAGCCCTCTCGGAGGTGCCTGGCAGCAGGATGAGAGGTAA
This sequence comes from Caprimulgus europaeus, assembly GCA_907165065.1. The sequence continues at coordinate 7,396,273 of OU015548.1, read as the reverse complement.
TCCCAACCTCCTGCCAGTCCCTCACCTCTGAGTGCTCTCATCCTCCTCACAGCAGCAGAATCTCCTGGACAGGTGCACTGCTCTCTCCGGGAAAAAGCCGTGAGAAACTGAGGCAGCACCAGGCTGAGGGGGAAGATAAAGAGCCTGGCCATTGTGACCCCCCTGACACCTCACAGAGGGCTACTGTGACACCAGGACCTGTGCTGGGGCTGCACTGTGGGGCCACCACAGGCCCAGAAATGCAGGATTTCCCCATTCTCTGTCATTTGAATTGGCTCGTGGTCCTCCAACAGTTTTAGCAAAGACTTTCTCCAGACAGCCCTTCCCAGCTCTGCCCCGATCCACATCCCTCTCCAGGGACTCGAGGCAATGTGTTCACAAGGGGACTGACCCGGCCTTTGCCCTCTGCGTTTTCTTGCCTTTGTTTTCTCCAAAGAGGAGGCTCCTGCCTGTGTCTGTGTGTACCCTCCCCTATGTCTCCTTCAAGAACATTTGGTCCTGTTCTCCAGCCAGGACCAAACTGGGCAGAAGCTGGAGACCTCCAACCCATCAGAGCCAGCTGTGTCACGCAAAGACAAAGGAGACTCGTATTCAAATGGACTCTCTTTTTGCTGTTCGCTGGTCTGTGGATGAGCATGGGAAAGCTGACCTTCCTAGAAGATTTCTCAGCTCCAATCCAGATGAACGGATGATCAGAACAGCCTACAGTAGGAAACACACGCATGTCCAAGCCCTTCATGCTATTGGGAAGGCATAGGAGTGCATGTGGGTTCAGAAAGAAATGTCTGTAGAGTCCTCCTTCCTATAGGAAAGGGCGCTCATCTGTTGTTTTTTGGGTGTGGGGCTGTGTGCGTATGGGGGGGTGTTGGGGCCTTAGCAATATTACATGGCTATGATATTAGACTAGGCCGCTTGCTTAGGTTACATGGCAGAAGATAAACTGCAGCAGAGGAATGTAGAAGTAAGCTGAAAAAACAGGATATTGCGGCAAGGAAGTCGGACGTGGAACCGAGATAAGAACGAACCAGTGGGACTGAGGGTCGGCACGTGAACAGTAGCTAGTGACCAATAATAATTAGCTTTGTAGCATGCTTGGTGCATGGACACGTATGCGGAACTCAAAGGGGTATATAATAAGCAGCCTTCTGATAATAAAGTGGATTGAACTTGCATCTCATAGATGTGTGAATGGTTCTTTCTCGCTCGCACGGAATGCCCGCTGCAGGGGGGTGTTACCCCTTAAGTCACGACGCAGGCGAATGAAGATAACTTGCTGTTATTTGACCAAAGAGTAAGGGTAAGGCAGGTGCTGCACCCTGGATGAGAGGCTGGTCTGCAGGTGACAGTTTGGGAGCTTGTGAGAGTTTGGGAGCTTGTGAGTAACAGGAGGCCAAAGTGGCCCATGATTTGATACTGCATCAGCTACAGCTTATCGGGTGTCCCTGTGTTTGGACTGGCCTCTTAGGCGAGCTGTGGTTTGCCTGCTGGGCAGCACAATGTAGGTGACATTTCTGTGCAGTGTCTTCAGCTGTTTGGAGATGGCCCCAGAGGGCACGTGAAACAACTGCCTCTCTGCAGGAGTATTTTCGTCAGTCTGTTCTGGTGTGTGTGTCTGGGGAGAACAGCAGTCTCTGTGACGGACCTTTCCCCCTGCACGGAGAAATATCACCGGGGATCGCAGCATGTGCTATGTCACAGCACTCATGCCATGCTGCAGATGCTTGTGGTTTTGGGCATAGACTGATGCTGGTCAGGAGGGTGACCAGTTAACCAGTTACCAGATCCACAAGGCATGCCAGCCTCAGGCTATGCAAGTGGGTTTCTTGTCTTGATGCAAGCTGCACGGAGCAGCTACAGGGCTTCTTGACTGGGACCCCCCAGGCATTCCCAGCTCATTATCAGCTGCACCTTCATGGTTCTTGTGCTCTAGGAGTCCCTGCTTGAGCAGGGTGGTTGGACTAGATGACCTTCAGAGGTACCTTCTAACCTCAATCATTCTGTGATCCCTCCTTCACCCTTTTACCCTGATGCTCCACTTTCCTATCTTCTGTCTGGTACTTTTTCCCTCCATTATCTCACTAGGCCAACTGATTTTCTCCTTTCATAGTCTGCCATCTCAAACAGTTTCCCACTTTGTCACACACTTAGTTTAACCTCAAGACAGGGCTGGTTAAGACAGCGGTGGATGAGAGCTTCTGTAAGCAATGAGATGACAGACACCATCAAAAAAGGTCTGTTCTCTCCACTGCCCACCTTAGAAATCTCTAAAGGCACAAGTAAGGAGCAGCTTAGATGCTCTGAAAAAGAGATTTTCAGAGTGGAAGAAACTGCAGAAATGTGAAGAGAGGATCTGTGGAAGACTCGGCAGTGTGGCCAGCGTAGTATCAGGAAGACAATCTGATCCTTTACACAAATGAACACAAGCCACTTGTCTGACAAAGTTGGGGATTTCAAAGCTTCTGACACCAGCAGCTCAGTGTTCAGGCCCCAGCAAGGAACCTGCTGCCCTCAGGTGGCAAGGAACCGCTATTTAAAGGAGCATGAAGGTGGTAACCTAAGACACTCAAGAGAAAAGAGCACCCAACACCTCTTTCACTAGCAGGAAGGGATGCAGTGGGCGTGCAACATCAAACAGAGCAGCACCTGAGTAGCACAGTTTGATTGATGCCCATTGTTTGCAGAGAACCCTGAAATGCTTTGGACAGAAATAGTCCAAAGGGAGAGCCAAACACCACTGTAAGCTCCCTGAACACAGAGAGTGAAACCAGAGGGCACACATGGGTCAGAAGGCAGCAGTACTTCTGCGCACAGGGCTGCTTTGGTCTGCTGAGATGCCTTCTGGGATTTTTGGTACACATTTTTGGTGACATCCTGTGGCTGTTTCACCAGCTCTGCACAGGCCAAGTTCACCAGAACAATGCCAAACGTGTTGAAATAGTAGAACAAAACCAGATGGCTCAAAGGCAAGAAGCTCTTGCCATGGTTGCAGCTTCAAGGACCCAGCTCTAAACTAAGCCACCCTGAAATGGTAATACACCACCAAACACTGCAAGAACTCAGTATCTCATTGCTTAAGCTACGGCGGGACATGAGAAACACACAGCCTCCCACCCAGTGCAGTGAGGAGTTCCTGGAGTGCTTCCACGAGGCCTTCTGTGTTGCACCAAAGAGCTATCATCTGTCTATCGTGTGTGCTGGCTGAGCTGCCTGTGCTGTAGTAACACATGGACAAATGGGGTTGTGTGGAGTCTTCTGAGATCCTCTGTGGTTGACTGACAACTGGTTCTGTTGCAAAGGAGCTGAGCAGTGTAACCAGCGACCTGTTGAGACTGCGCCTCAGTGACACCTTTAGCATTGCCATTCATTTCAACATGGGGTCAGAAATGTCGGTCACATTCACTTTGTGTTTAAACTGACTCTGTTTGCTGTGACTTGTGCACTTGGTTATTCTTCGCCCCAGCTGTGCAACTGCTGGGGAAAAAAATTCAGAAACCTTTTTACGTTGATTAAGAGCAAATCTAGTTAGCTGTACATGAAGAACAAGATCCCTAGGTGTTTTCATAGATCACACACAGTGTTCATTTGCATCTTTAGCCATAAGCACGAAAAAGATGGTGTTTCACTATAGTGAACTAATTCTAACTAATGTGACCTCTATTCTTCTGAATCATTTCCCTGTTTCAAGTTTGAGAACAGATTACTATTGCTCTAAAAAAATCTCTCTTTGCTACTCACAAGACCTGGATGGTTGATCTAGTTCAGAAGGAGTAGTTAACGGGTCCTACTTGGAGATTTGTGGCATGTGGGGTCCATCTTGGGACCTGTTCTGTTTTACACCTTAACCATGGCCTGGAGACTTGCTCATTGAGCTTGTGGAAGACACTACGTTGCAGGGGGACCAGTCAATGGTATCAAGAGCAAAGCAGTCAACCACAGGGACAGAGGAATGGGCCAAAAGGAATCCTGTGAAATCCAACAAGGACATCAGGTTGCTGCTGAGTGTCTTCCTCATCGCTGCTGTTGTCCTAATAGGAACCTCAATCTTCAGTGTCAAGGTCCTGAGCACTGTGCCTGCAGACTCACAGCACACTGATTTTTCCTCAAGAACTACAAGTTTAGTTCAGCAGTTAATATTTACAGAAACAGCCCTAAAGTATTTGCATGAGTGATTAGCAAGTTTGGGACAAGGTGGGTGGTATAATCTCAAAGAGAAATTCTTAAGACCACCATGATCATTGCTAAGTCTTTGCTCTTGTTTATATTATGAAAAGAAATAGCTTGCATTTGTATCTTTATTTTCTGAGTTTCTCGTCCCAGGTTTTCTGATTCTAGCCTTACCTTGACCATCCTAAAACTGATAGGAATTTTCTTTCTACTTCTCCACATAAGACTTCACCTGGTGAACAACTAGTGAGATAACCAGAAATGGATGACTGATCACAAGGATGATGTTGCTTGTGTAGGGTCAGATAACCACCAGAAATTGTTTGAAGTATATTAACTTTGAGAAACAAAAGAAACCTTATTATACCATGTGCTCAATAAAGTCATGAAGCTTAGCAAAGCTTTTCCTAGGAGAAAATGTCCCCTGTTAGCCACACTGTGACTGCGCAGAGAACCAGAGGGAATAATGGAGTCATCGTCATTTTTTGCGCTGTAGCAAGATCTCTTGGGAAAATTACTCAGTGCAAAAAGTAAACACAAGAATACAGTTTCTTGGAGTTTTAAAGGGGCCTGTTGAGAGTTATTAGAGATGAAACTATCAGAAGAAATCTAAGCACCTCTCCTTGTGTTGCTGGCTTAGAGGGGAAAGTCAAAGGGCCTGGTTACAGAAAGGACAAGGAAGGAGATGGACAACTCTCTTGCCAGGTAGCTGCTGATGCATTTTGTCAAATAACAAATGCTTCTCTTCAGTCTCACCTTGATGACCCTGCTGTTGTCCTTGCTGTATACCTTCCCTATGTATATTTCTTACAGCACTGCACATTTCCCCCCTCCATTCATTTCTATGGGAAAAATTGCTATTAAATTAAAGATAAAATTCTATATAAATATAAAACTCTAATATTGCTATTAAATAAAAAATTCCTATTTCTTGTGGGAAAAATTGTCCCAGTAATAGCCATTTCCCTTCTCTTGTTCTTACTAACAAGGAAGAGCTGGTTGGAGATGTGAAGGTTGGGGGCAGCCTGGGTTGCAGCAACCATGAGATGGTGGAGTTCAGGATCTCATGTGGGGGTTATAAGCCAATAAGTAGGGTTGCAACCCTGGACTCTAGGAGAGCCAACTTCGACCTCTTCAAGGCCCTACTTGGGGATATCCCATGGGCTAGAATGTTGGAAAGTAAGGGGGCTCAAGAGAGTTGGTTAACACTCAAGCACCACTTCCTCCAAGCCCAAGACTGGTGCATCCTTAAGAGAAAGAAATCAGGCAAGAGTGGCGGGAAACCCACGTGGATGAGCAAGGAGCTCATGGAAAATCTCAAAGGGAAGAGGAAGGTCTATGAAAGGGGGAAAAGGGTCTAGCCACCTGGGAGGAATATAGGAATGTGGTCAGGGCCTGCAGGGATGCAACAAGGAAGGCTAAGGCCCACTTGGAACTAAATGCGGCAAAGGAGCTAAAGAACAACAAAAAAGGCTTTTTTTAAGTAAATCAATAACAAAAGGAAGACCAGGGAAAATGTGGAACTGCTGTTGAATGAGGTGGGTGCCCTGGTAACAGGAGATGTTGAGAAGGCAGAGATACTGAACACCTTCTTTGCTTCAGTCTTCATGGTTAAAAGTGCCCCTCAAGAGCCCCGGATGCTAGAGGGAACAGAGTCTGGAGACAGGAAGACTGCTCCTTGGTCAAGGAGGAACTGATCAGCAATAGTCTAAACAAAATCAACTCACAAATCCATGGGCCCTGATGGGATGGACCCACAAGTGCTGAAGGAACTGGCAGACTTGATTACTAAACCGCTTTCTATCATTTTTGAAAGGTCCTGGACAACAGGAGAGGTGCCTGAAGAGTGGAGGATATCCAATGTCAGTCCAGTCTTCAAAAAGGGCAAGAAGGAGGATCTGGACAACTACAGGCCAGTCACCCTCACCTCCATCCCTGGGAAGTGATGGAAAAGCTCATTCTTGATACCATCTCTAAGCAATGGATGAAAAGAAGGTTATCAGGAGTAGTCAGCATGGTTCCACTAAGGGGAAATCATGCTTGACCAATCTGGTAGCCTTCTACGATGTTATCACCAGCTGGGTACATGAAGGGAAAGCAGTGGATGTTGTCTACCTTGATTTCAGCAAGGCTGACCTGCTGGAGAGGAGCTCTGTGGAAAAGGACCTGGGTGTGCTGGTGGGCAGCAGGGTGGCCATGAGCCAGCAGTGTGTCTCGGTGGCCAGGAAGGCCAATGGTCTCCTGGGGTGCATTAAACAGAGTGTGGCCAGCAGGTCAAGGGAGGTTCTCCTCCCCATCTTCTCTGCCCTGGTGAGGCCACATCTGTTGTACTGTGTCCAGTTCTGGGCCCCACAGTTCAAGAGGGACAGGGATCTTCTAGAGAGAGCCCAGCAGAGGGGCCACAAAGATGATGAGGGACCTGGAGCATCTGCCTTACAAGGAGAGGTTGAGAGAGCTGGGACTGTTCAGCCTGGAGAAGAGAAGACTGAGAGGGGATCTGATCAATGTCTATAAATACCTGAAATGTGGGGGCCAAACGGATGGGGCCGGGCTCTTCTCAGTGGTGCCCAGTGACAGGACAAGGGGCAATGGGCACAAACTGGAACATCGAAAGTTCCAGACAAACTTAAGGAAAAATGTCTTTCCTGTGAGGGTGCCAGAGCCCTGGGACAGGCTGCCCAGAGAGGGTGTGGAGTCTCCATCTCTGAAGATGTTCCAAACCCACCTGGACACTTTCCTGTGCAACCTGGTGTAGGGAACCTGCTTCGACAGGGGGGCTGGACTGGATGATCTAATGAGCTCCCTTCCAACCCCTATGATTCTGTGATCCTGTGATATTCATGTGTAGCGCTGTTGGCTCCTGTGCCATCCCTTGTAACACTCAGGCCCTTCTCCTTGAGCTTGCTCCTACCCAGTCAGGTCTGATCTTCCCTTGACACACTAGCTAAAGGACATTGCAAGCCAAGGGAGGCATTGCCATGGTGACCATTCCAGAACCACCAAATGAGGAAAGGTTAAACAGGGGTGGGCTGTTTCATAGAAACAGAGAATCATGGAATCATAGAAACATTAGGTTGGAAAAGACCTTTAAGATCATTGAGTCCAATTGTAAACCTGCCAATTCCACTAAACCACGTCCCTAAGCCCCACACCTACAGTCTTTTCAATCCCACCAGGGAAGGTGACTCAACCACTTCCCTGGGCAGCCTGTTTCAATGCTTGACAACGCTTTCAGTGAATAAATTTGTCCTAATATCCAATCTAACCATCCCCTGGCACAACTTGAGGCCATTCCCTCTTCCTATCACTTCTTACTTGGGAGAAGAGACTGACACCCACCTCGCTACAACCTCCTTTCAGGTAGTTGTAGAGAGCGATAAGGGCGACTGTCAGCCTCCTTTTCTGATTGCTCCTTGGCCCGCATCCTCCCATCATGCACCACAGTGAAGAGCCTGACCATCCTGCTTACCTCCCGGAAGGTGTGGGAAGGCAGTTCTGTGGTGTCCCCAAAGCCTTCTTTTCTCCTGATGGAACAAACCCTGCTCCCTTACTCTCCCATATTCAACCTTACAGATGCAAGGCTGAGATGTTTCTGGCTCTTTCAATCCTCTTGGCTTCTCTTTCTGGTGGTTTGGGTGGATTCACCCTTTTCCTTGCAGCCAAACAGCCTGCTCTCTCACCCTCCCCCCACCCCTTGCCCAGGAAGTAGGGGAGAGAATTGGAAAGAAAAGGGCAAGGAAACTAACAGGAGATAAAAACTATTTACTAATTAAAATAAAATGATAATGATAACAACAGTGATAACAGAATATCCAAATGAGTGATACACAGTGCTCACCACCCGCTGCCGATGCCCGGCCTGTGTCAGCCAACGATCCCAGAGCCAAGACAGTCCCGAAACTGAAACCCCCGCAAGAGTGAGCTCAGAGAATCCCCCCATCTTCCAGTCAGCCCTGGTTAATGCACTGACATGACGGGATATGATCTGGAATATTCCATTGGCACATCCCAATGCCAGTTCTGGGCTTTGCCATTCACTGCGCTTCTCCCTCCCAGTCCCAATGCAGCTGTGAAGCAGCCAAACACGGTGGCCTTGAGCTCCAGCAGCAACTCCTAACACCGGTACTGTTATCAACGTTCTTCTCACAATCAGTCTGAACTGAAACACTAAAACTAAAATACAGCTCTTCTAATTGCTAAAAAGAAAATTAACTCTATCCTAGAAAAACCAGGACAGCAGCTTACCCAGGCTGTGGAGCTGGACTGCGCTGTCCCAGCAGATGAGCAGTTTTGCTCCTCTGAGTCGCACCTGCCCACGGGAGCCCCCGCGGCTGTCCCGGCATGGGGCAAAGCCAGTCCGGCTGTCGAGGAGGAGTGGGCTGGCAGCTGGGCATGGCCACTGCTTGCTTCAGGCCACTTGCCACTCCCACCTGCCAGGTGAGTGCAGGCCGAGAGGAATCACCCCAAACCGCTCCTGTAAAGTTCTCCTGAGAAGAGTTCTTAGGGCCGAGACTTGAGAGGTGGGAATGGGTTCCTGACCTCACCGAGACAAGTGAGCCAGAGCCCCTCAGTTCCGCTGAGGACGGGAAATGACCGGATCCCCACGTGCTCTGCAGTCTCGGCAATGGGGTGGGCGAGGCGGCAGGCCGGGCTGCTGAACCTCCAGGCAGCCCCACAGGCACCACGTCGAAGCTCAGCCTAGCCGCTGGCAGAGCCCGCCTTCCCTCCCCTAGCTCTTGGCTGCCATAGGTCGGGAGGGCTGTCAGTCTGCTCCCCTGAGGTGATGCTGCCTCTAATTGGTCAGCAAGCCTGTCACTCTGCTCTGCCCTCCCCTAAGGTGATATTCTCTCTGATTGGCTGCCTGAGATGTCACTCTGCCTAGGTGCAGTGCCCGCCCTCCCCTGAGGGGATGCTCTCTCTGATTGGCTGCCTGAGGGATTTCCCCCTTACTCCCCCCCAATGACGGGTCAGATAGCTTATCAATCAGCCGTGAGCCCCTCTCCCACCAGGTGTGATTGGTGGAGCCACCATGCCCCGCCCCTGCACAGTGCCCAGCTTTTTCTACTCCAACCACCTCTCCTGCCAGCCTCAAAGCCTGATTGGTTGGTTCCATGTCAATCACGTGCCTGGCTCCCACCTCCTCAGATGCCTTTGGACCTTCAAAATCAAAGGTGGGCCTTGAAACTGGCACTCCAGGCCCTTCAGAGGAGTCTTCGGACCTTAAAAGAGGCGCCTGGAAATTATAACGGAGTGTTTGAGATCTAAAAATGTGGCTTTGGACCCCGCAAGAGGGGTCTGGACTGTGAAAATGAGGGTATGGACACTCAAGATGCAGCTTGGACCCTAAAAACAAATGGCTGCATCCTAAAAATGCCACTTTGGAGCCCACAAATGTAGTTTAAAAACTCAAAATAGGGATTTGGATTCTAAGAAGAGGACCTGGCAAAGTAAAATTTAGCCTTTGGAACATACAAATGAGGCTTTGGAGCATAAAATGAGGGTCTAGACCAGGGGTCCTCAAACTACGGCCCGCGGGCCAGATACGGCCCCCCCAGGGTCCTCAATCCAGCCCGACGGTGATGTGCGGAAGGAGACTCCACAGCCTGAAAGGCTGTACAGTAGCTGTGTTGTGTTTATTCAGCGCTGGGCGCATGGGGGATCGCTCCACCACAAACGTGCGCGCCTTAAGGCAGTCAGTTCTCTATATTTAAGGTACATCCCTATACATAGTCATTAGCAAATGCAAAACACCTATACATATGCATGACCTTTCCCCGTTTCGTATTAAAATGAGGTCTCCTCCCCTTTGCAACTGCGCAGAGCTTTGTGGTGGTGGTCGTTGAGGGTCTTAGGGGGAAATCTTCATCGCAACCTATAGTTACCCCACCCTCCTCATCGTCACCTGGAGTTAACCTCTTGATTTCGCACATGCACACTTTCTTCTTGGATCTGAGCCCGGGCCTCTTCCTCGTTATCTTTGCTCATCAGTTTTAAATTGGTTGGAGTTCTGCGATAAATCACCCACAAGGCCCATCCTTGGCAAGTGGGGAGTCGGAGTTCCATGATAAACTGTCCAGGCCTACCCCCGGCAAGTTGAGCTTCGTGATAAATTGTCCAGCAGGTCAGTCCTTGTCAAGCTAAGCTAAGTAAACTAAGAAGCTAGAAATGCTAATGCTTAAAATTTAAAGAGACAAACTGAAAAATACCAAATGCCCACTATCAGCCGCTATTTACAGAACTCCCCGCCCCGCCCTGCCGGGGGTTGGGGGGGGAACCAGCGCCTCGTCCTGGACCTGCCCCCCTGCGGCGGGCGAGAGGCGCGGGCATCTCCTCTGCCGGGCGAGCTCAGTCGCAGCCTCTGGACTGCCAGGTCCAGCCAACTCGGGCAAATCACCATTGCCCCGGCGCGGCAAAGCTCCTCCAGTCCCTTCTGGCCGCCCCTTCCGGACTGCGCGTCCGGGCTGAGGAGGGGGGAGGTGGCATCAGCGAGGTGGGCGACTCCCCCGTCTCTCCCTCCCTCCCTCCAGCTCCCAGGCAGCTCCCGCCCCCGACAGTGTCTGAGGGACAGTGAACCGGCCCCCTGTTTAAAAAGTTTGAGGACCCCTGGTCTAGACAGTGAAAATCAAACTGTGGTCCCAAAAAAAAGGTCTATGAGTAATAAAAGACAGCTTGAAACCTAAAAATTAGGATTTTGTCCCTGAAAAGGAAGATGTGGGCACTAAAATAGATGGGCTAGGTGCTACAAATGATGCCCTGGACCCTGAAGTTGAGGGGAAGTGCTTGGTTCCTCTATGGTCCCAAGAAATGAAGCTTTCACCCTAAATATAGAGCTTTGGAAACTAAAATTAGGGCCTAGAGCTGTACAAGTGAGATCTGGATCATCAAACGGAGGGTCTGGGCATTCAGAGGTGGTTGAGGAGGTGTGAGGCCAGGGACCAGCCTCTGGGCTGTGCAGCCACTTGTGAGTGTCACGTTAAGAGTCGGAGTCTGATGCGTGGCTGAGGGAAGCTCTCCCGTTGAGTCACGAGTTCATTTTGCACCTGCAGTCTAGCAAAATATGGAAAACTGGAAAATCTTGAACTTTTCAGCAACAACTGAAAACATCAGTATATTAACAACATTCTTTTTGTAACAAATCCCATACTGAAACCAAAACACAGTGCTATTCTAGCTCCTAAGAAGAAAATTAGTTCTATTCCAGGCAAGATGAGGACACTCCCCTCCTTTCTTCTTCCTCAAGAGAGTTTCTTTGATGAGAGCTTTGCTCTCAGTTTTTAAATTAAATGCTGACACAAACTTCTTTGTGCAGCAAAACTTTTGCTGCTCCACAACTTCATTTGAGGCTCACAGTTTCAAAAGGAAGACTAAGGTCTCCAATTTCCTAAGTGAGAGGGAGGCCTTCCAAAAGTGTTCAGAAGAGGACCAGTGGAAATTCTCCTTCTTGTGGCCATGTGAGGACAGACTGAGAGAGCTGGCACTCTTCGGCTGGGAGACGAGCAGAGTGCGGACAGAGGGTGGGCTGGTGTCTAACCAATGTGTAGAAAAATGTTCTGGGAGGGAATGAAGATGAGGGAGCCAGGCTCTTCTCAGGAGGACCTGAGGAAACGGGCACAAATTACAACTAATGATATTCCAGCTGCACATGAGAAAGCCACTTTTTACTGTTGGAGGGGACAAATGCTGTCAGATGTTGAGTCTCTAATTCTGGATATACTGAAGGTATGGGGGACATGGTCCTGGGCAACCTGCTCTAGGTGACCCTTCTTGAGCAGAGGGGTTGGACCAAATAGCCTCCACAGACCCCCTCCCAACCTCGGCCGTTCTGTGTGTCTCTCTGCTTTGGTTTGACTCCTAAAGCCTCTGAACTCAGCCCCGATGCCCGCCGGCAAGGATTCAGGGACAAGGGATGATCCCAAACTCCTCCGAGATGATTCATCACAAAATTAGGTCAAGAATATCGCATGTCAGACACAGGCAGAAGCGAGACAATATCCTTTTATTGTGGACATCAAGTCTGGGAGCCCCGGAGTCACAGGGCTTCAGGCAGCAAATGGACACCTGCAAGGAGAGAGTCAGAGAGCTCTGATAAACCCCCGAGGCAGGAATAGGCACAACTTGGTTCCCCTTTCTTTAGGGAACACAGTGCACAAGGAATTGTTTCTAGCCCAGAGGAGAGAGCTATTGCTCTGCTGCCTTATCCCCATGGGTACTGTCCCTAGAGACCCACGAGCCTGCAGAGATGCACCGTGCCCCTGTGCCAGGCAGCCGGGCTCCATGGGGAGCCCCTGGGGAGCTGCCGTCGAGTCCGTCCCCAACCCTGCGCAGCACCATCCCTCGCCATCCCTCGCCAGCGTGTGGGACTGACTTAGAGCAGTGTTGGGAGTTGGGAGAGATGGGCAGCAGAGCCTGCTACACACCTGGGCTTCCTGGCCGTCTTGTTATCTTTCTTCTTTTGTTGGCATTCCCTCTCCTCTCCCCAGGCCTCTTTTCTCCTTCTTTTTTGTCAGTTTTTATTTTCCTGGGGGGAGCCTGCAAACCTTTCCATCCCACAGTGTGATTAAACAGGTACAGCCAGGATCAACTACAACCACTTCTTGATTTAACCAAAGCTCACTCATTTTACCTTCTGTCCTCTGAAAGGCTCTTCAGTTCTTCTGCACGTGCCGGGGAGTCTACTGTGGTCTCTGGGCTGGTTGGCAGCAAAGCAACACGTGCCTAAAACAGAAATATCAATGTTAGCAGGTGGCAAGGGACACCCAGGAGTAGTGAGTGACCATTTGGTAAATTGCTTCCTTAGCTCTACAGAGAAGATCCCTCTGGTTGGTTTGCATCAGCCCTTTCTTCCACGGCCTCAGTTTGAAACACAATGTTCGCTCGGGTGTGTCACGCAGTTCATTTGTGGACACCATTCAGCTGGGAGCCTGCAGCCTCTCTTTGGGCAAGAAAAGGCTTGCCTGCTTCATTCTGCTGGGGTTTCTTCTGTCCTCCCTAGACAGAGCTCTGTGGATATCCCCCTGGTGTGATATCACCTTCTGCGGTGGGAGGCTTTGCCTTTGAAATCTCTGTCTGTAGGTATTTTGTAGGTATTTCCCTTGATTAAACACATGCATAAGGCATTTGAGAAATAATCTGTCCAGTTCTACTTACAACGTATCATTCCTGGGGAAAAAAGAAACCAACACAAACCCAGAAGAGACAGAATGCCAGGAAGAGGCACAGCAGCTGCTTGGACTCATCAGGAAGTACCCCCCCACACAAGACACCTTGTCCCAGTGTTTGTGAAGCTGCCCCCCCTCTGTCCCTTGCAATCCCACCATCGTGTCTGCCACTGCTGCTGTCTGGGGGAGGAGCAGAGAGGATGATGCTTTGAGGATGGCTTTTGCCTGCTGCTCCGCGTCTGCTTTGCCTGCAGGGCCGTGTTGGTCTTCCAAAGGCGGCTCTGGAGAGCAAAAACACATGCAGCCAAGTGACTTGTTGGAAGTGGACAACAGCAAAACCTACCTGAAGCCCTACACCAGCTGTCTGCTCAGGCTTTGACAACCCTCAGTCCCTCCTCATACCTGTGGATCTGCCCATGGGCACTGGCGGCTCCTCAGACAAGGGACTGGAAAGACCAGCCACCTCCTCCTCAAAGAGTTCCCTGCAGCTCTCAATCAAGAACTCCACCAGCGCCTTCACCTGCACACATCAAACTCTTGCTCTCAACCCAGCTGCCTGAAAACCTGTCAAGCAGCCTGTCCCACTGCTGAGCCTTGCTTCTGCGCACAAGGCTGTGGCCGTGGGGCTGCTCTGCCAGGCAGCCAGCCCACCAGTGTCTGCTCAAGGCAGGATGTCGGCGGCAAAGATATGGACTTCAGACAACTCTGTAAGAGTTATAAGCAAAGACCCTTTATTAAGCAAAAGCTCATGTTTATATGTCATTAATTTCATGTTCATGCGAAGCAGTTTACAATGATTGGACAATTCAGTTGTTCGTGAGCTGTTCACGCGCCTTTTTCTGCACAGCAGTTGGCTGACGGACTCTGCGTGCGTCCTTTGTTGTTTGTTTGCCAGAGTCCATCTTCTGATACATTTCAAGGCTCCCTCCTCATATCTTGTCGACTCAGCTGCTGACACCCTGGTTTCGACTCTGCCCTTTTGTGTCTCCAGACACGTACCCTCTCAGTTCCCACAATCCTCTCAGGGTAGGCCAAGATAGGTTCCCACAATCCCCACAGCAGGAGGCACCCAGAGACCTCTGAGCAGCCAAGCTGGGATGGGTCGCGAAGGCTCGACACAGCGTACCTTCTGAGTCACCTCCAGCATGGCCTCCAGCAGGAGCAGGTCCTCGTTGGCTGGGCTCAGCAGGTTTGGCCCAACGCAGATGGCCAGGTTGCTGCAGCTCATCCTGCTGGTGGCTGCGTTGTGGCCGATGTGCTGGAGGAGGGACAGCAGCTGCTTGAGGAAGAGGAGATGGGCTGCAGGCAACTTGTGGGCCACCCTGAGGGAACAGGAGCACAACGTCAAGAAAGCAGATGCTGCCCGAGCCGTTCCCCGGGCTTGCCCGAGCAGGTGGGAGCCAGGGGCCGTGTTGAGCACCTTTCCAGGTGCTCTCAGCCAGCGCTCAGGGCTCCTGCCATTCAGGAAGGAAGCACAGTGTTGCTTCCCAGCTCCTGATTTCAGCAAGGCCCATGCAAGGGAAGGCTCCCTGTCCCTGCCCTTTCCCCTGAAATCCAACCCCACTCCAGCAAACGCACGAGGCCAGAAAACACGGCTTTTTAAGGAGCCTGTCCCTTTGCAGGCAAGTCCCAGGACTCTACCAGTCCCTGCTCAAAAGACAGGCTGCTGCCCACACTTACACTTTCAGCTCCTCCACCTTGGCCTGCTTGCTTTCCTGCTCCATGGCTGCCACCCAGTCCTCATAGAGGCTGATGACGAGGAGCTTGGTGGGGATGCTTTGGAGAAAGTCCTGCAAGGCCAAGAGCTCTAGCTAAGCCTTGGAACACTCCAGGCCAGTCAGGAGCTCCTCCAGCTGCAGGTCAGCAGCGCTCACCTTCAAGATGACGGCCAGCAGCAGCGCAGGCTGGCTTCCCAGGTCGACATCCACACCGTGGTCCAGGGCCTCCCGCAGCTCCCGAAGCGCTGTCCCGCTGGCAGCAAGGCGGAAGATCCCCTCTGTCGAAGGTCCTTGCTGATGCAGGAGATCCAGGATCTCCTGCAGGAGAGGCAGGAGGACAGTTCCTTGGCTGAAGAGCTGCCTTCTGACAGCAGTGGCTGGGGCCACAGCTCTGCCCCAGACCTGGCTCCCTCGCCCTGCAAAGGGGCTGGGACCAGAAGCATGAGCCAGGGGTGAAGACCCCATTCTCCATCCTCAGAGCTCCTGGGAACACCCATTGCCTCTCTAGAGCATCTGGAGAGAGGGCTGGGGAACCCCTGTACGGGCTGGCTTACCACGATGCTGAGCAGTGCAGCAGCACGGGCAGGGAGCCAGCAGCTGGAACCGTGGCTCAGTGGCTCCAGCTCAGAGGCTCCTGAGAGCTGGTGTTCCACCAGGACAGCCTGGCCCAGCCCTTGCCATGCCCTCCACCAAACTGTGAGCAGCAGAAGTGTTCCTGTGTCTTCAGAGAACCATGTTCCGTAGCAGCTGCCCAGTGGGTGTCCTTCCTCCTCCAGGTGACATTCTCCCTTGGGCTGCCCAACCTGCATGGTGACACTCAGGGGACAAGTGAACAGAGCCCCTGCCAGCTCCAGTCGAGAAGCAGGAACCCATCCACCCGGCTCTGAGGATGGAGCAGAGGCAGGCAGCACTCCAACCGCTTGGCAACGTCCCCTCTGCGCCTGCGTGCAGAGAGAGACAGCAGGTGAGAATGAGGGGACCCTGAGGGCTCAGCTCTCTCCTGCTGCAGAGCGATGGGGACTACCTGGCTCGGGGTGAAGGGCAGCTGCAGCAGCATCCCATCTTCTGCAGAAGTGCTGGCTGAGGGGGAAAGAAGGCCCTGCCTGCACCAAGGACACGGCCCAGGCGGTGACAGCGAGGTTTGGGAGCGCGGTGCTGGTGCTGGTGCCGGGGCAGAGCTGCTTGGCCAGACCCTGCCTCCTCCCAGTGCTGCTCTGTGCCAGCCCAGCTCCGTCCTGCTGGCACTGGTGAAGGTTGGGTTCTGACCCCAGTGGAAACTGGGGGCGGGGCTGGGGGCGGAGCTTGGGGCAGAGCAAGGGGCTGAGCTGGGCTGGGGGTGCTCTCCAGTGTGGCTGTGTCTGTCTTGCACTGTCCCAGCCATCATTTCAACAGACAAAACTCTCAACAGTTACGCTGACACTTGCTCACATCTCTCTTTTCTCTTCCTTTGCTGTGGAACTGAGCACATTCCCTCCTACCCACAGCCTTTCCTCCCAGCCTCACCACTCTCATACCTAAGGAACATAAGTTACACAAGAATAAACAGCTGCTCTGGTTAACACCAAAACATCCAGGACTTTCTCACACTCTTCATTGTGCCACCTGGGACTCAGGGGACAGGATCTCTTAAAGGCTCCTTCCCAGGCAAAGTTCTGAAAAAAACCCACTGCTTCTCTACTGGTGCACAAAGAGATGAGGAAGAGTTTTATTTTTAAGGCGATGTAGACACTTTCTGAAATTAGACAAGGAATTTTTCACAAGGACAAGCCCTTTCCTTGCATCTGGCACCCAAGAAGGATGTGAACCCAGCAGCACAGACCAGGGCCGTGCACAAAGCACCACCCTGCGTACAGGGAAAGCACAACAAGTCAGACATGGTACCCAGTAATGCCAAAAAATGACTCTTCACATCAGTTCTCTGTGTGATCAGGGCAGTTCTTTTTGTCAGGCACAGTAATCATCAATGATTTCTTCTTCTTTTGCTGAAGGAGACTTTTAAAAAGATATTGCCAAAGAATGCAAAAACAGCCCAAAAAAAAGTTACAGCAGGTACGAAGTGTTTCTCACATTCCCTTCTCTACTCTAAAGGGTCCCCACTTAAGATGCATTTGAGCTCCACTACCGCTAAGCACACTCCACTACCAGACATTGCTCCAGACTGAAGGCTGACAGCACTGGACAAGGACAGTCCTTTCTGGACATCTCACTCCTGGGTAGAAACCCTGGAGACTTCCTTTAAGGACAGCAATACAAAGAGCTACAATAAGATTTTCAAATCAAGCACAGCAAGTAAAACACAAACAAACAAACAAAAAATGACCTGTAAATCTCTGAGGTGCTGAAGAGGAACAGAAGGTCTCCCCTTGAGTCCGCCACCCCTCACAAACAGACAAGTGGCTTAGAGAGATGCCTGCAAAGAAACCACAGACGGGAGATATCCCCGGTAACTCCAGTACAAGCGACCAACTTGGAAACAGCAGCACTGACCCTGCTCCTGCTTCTACAATGAGCTCTTTGCCAGCCACGTGGAGAGGCAAAACCAAGGACAATCAAATCAGATCTGACCAGCAATTGCCCCCAAAAATCCCAAACGATCAAGAAAACGATTTGAAATACGGATTCACATCCACTATCCTGAAAACGCAGACAAACCTCCACCATTTCTTCAGCAATGTTTCAGGTCACACAACATTCAGTCCAGGACTTTACAGAATGGCACTAAACTGAATGATAGCAGCCTCTTTGCATGATTCTTACCCAAAAGCAAAAGCCAAAATGCCACATATCCTTGAGGAAACCTTTGTCCTTTGTGTGGCTGGTGCCTCCCCATGGCTCTTCCGCAAGGCAAGAGAAATGACCAGGAATTTGGAAGTCCACAGAAATTCAGAAGTCTACCCAGTCCTCTGGCAGTCATTCCCTATGGGCCACATCTCCTCTTACCCCTCTCCAGAACTGTCCGTTAGTCATCTGGCTAACCATGAACCGCCAAGTCCTCCACAGCTACCTAGTTACCTACAGAACAACTCACCAGAAATGACACTGCACGATCTGCTGTTGACTAATCTATTAGACCAGAAATTATGGTTTCAAGACAGAAAACAGAACACAATCCACCACAACCACAAAAAATGAACGAAAAGAAACATTGTGCAGAAACCAAAGGTTCCTACCCAAACCCTAACAAAGGCAGAGAAGCTAAGAAAGGACCCTCCACCAAAAAAGAACACACAGAACACTAGCTAAGGTGAAAAAAACTAACCCTAGGAACTCAGGGCCAACACACCCAGAGTCTGTCCATACCAATAACATGCTTTAATCCTAATTCACTTAAACACTGGCATGCCATAAACCTGACACCCCACATGCCTAGCAAACTGTAACTCCTGCATCCCGTAATGCTGGCAGATTGTAGCCCTAAGATATCAAAATTCAACACAAACTCCCTGGAGAGCTCTGCCAGGGCTCTGCCAAGGCCTTCAAGTTTCAGACACCACAACTTTGAATTGGGAGTGAGGCAGAGTCACTGGGATGTCACCAGCATCCACCTTCACATCATCCGTCATGCCCTGGAAAAGTGCCCGGGTTAAACACTCCTGGGGAGAAGGGCTGAGGCACAACATTTCTGTGTCAGAGGACGGCTGTGAGGAGCGGGTAAGGCATTCTGTGGTGCCCCCAGCACTGGCAGAAAGCAGAGCTGGAAACAATGGTGAAAAGTCCAGGTACCAAGTGCAACCACCACACAAGGTCATCGTGAAGGAAGAGAGACTCAAAACAGCCGCGTGGCAATGCAGTCATCTGCTTTGGGAGTCAGCTGCCTGGTTGAGTCTATTGCCTTGTCCGTGTTGGCCTTCATGCGTGCTGCCAGGCGGGAGAAGATCCGTCCTTTGTAAGAGTTCTCCAGGGTGAAGACGTGCTCCAGTAGGGAAAGGCAGTGTTTCTGCTGCAGCAGCCAGGCCAGCCTCTTCTTCCTGCCACACAAGAGAAACTGCTGGGCCCAGGGGCTCTGGGAAGGAGCTGACACAGGGAGGGCTGCCGGAGTGGAAGGGGGCAAAGACAGAGTGCCACCGGGGGAAGCTGACCGCTGGAGAGGCCACGTTGGCCCTGCAGTGCCAGGGGGCCAAGAAAAGCTTGGGACCGGGCAGGAAGTGGCTCTTCCTCCCTTGGATTCTCAGTTTTGCCTCTTACCTGGCCTCCTGCAGAAGGGAGGACGCTGTCATAAAGTTTTCCACCTGAGATTTGACAAAGGCTCCAACACAGGTCCGAGGAAACTGCCTTTCGAGCAGGCTCAAAGCCTTCCTGAGCATTTTCTTTGCCAGCTTCCAGTGTCCCATCTGACAGCAGACCTGCACAGGGAAAGGGAAAGAACCTGATGTGGGCCAGCTGCCCAAGGGACTGCAGGAGTCTGCCAGTGGCTGGAGATTCCAGGGACATCCCTTGCAATTGGGGAAGACATCCAGCTTTATCCCCCAGGAGATCCCTCCAGACCTCCCCGTCTCTTTACCTCCCCTTTGAGGCTGAAGAAGGTGGCCTCTTCAAAGCGGGCTATCACGTTTGCTTTCTTGTTCACTGAGTTCATCAGGACCTCCGCCTCGTTCAGCTTCATGAGGGCCTTTGCGCAAGCACACAGAGAGCAGGTGAGCGTGGCTGCAGGGCCCATGGCCAGCTCTGTCCTCCCCTGGTGCCTCCAGCAGCTGTCTGAAGAGGGCCTGTTTCTGCCCCTGCTGATGCCCCCCCAAACACAATCACCCTGGCTCAGAGCACAGGCACCAGTGAGCCTTCTGACCGCCTCCCTGCTAATGCCCCTCCTGCTCAGGGCACAGTGCCCTGCGTCTCTTGCCGCAGAAGAGGCAAACCAGAGGAAAAAGTCAGGGTCTGACCCCAGCACTTCCCTTCCAAGGCCCTGGGAAGGCACGCCCTATTGCAACGGGGAAGTTGTCTGGCCCAGAGCCAGGTGACTTGAGGGGACTCCGTGCGCGGTGTTTAACGGACTCACCATGTAGGTGTTGGAGATGTGCAGGTAGGCAGCCGCGCTCTCCAGAAGATAGAAAAAGGCTCTGGCAGCATCGCCCGTTGCCAGGTAGTGGCGCGTCAAAGGCACGAGCACCGACTCCACGATGGCTTTGCATTCGCACGAGCAGGTGTCGTTGTGTCTCCCGCCGGTCTGGCTGGGCAGCTCCGATGTCCGCTCCCTCGCTGCCAGAAACTGCCCTGCCACTCTAGTCAGAGGACAGAAGAGAGCAAGGAAGACACGGGCATCACCTACACTGCTCTTTCTCCGAGAGGGCATCAAAAGCCCTTTCTTCCAAGCAGAGCACGAGGCCACGGGCAGCCACGCCTCATACAGGTGCTTTGTAGGCAGGTGCTTTCCCCGGCTCCCACCCCACAGAAGGCCTCTTCCCTAAGCTAGAGTCACCACTGGCAGCCAAACGCCAGCGCTTCCGTGGTCTCCTGACCTGAGATCGCTGGATTCAAAAACAATCAAGACTTTGTCCACTCACGCAAAATCCTCCTCCCGGAAAGCACTGTCAGCATCTGGAAAGAAAACAGAGGGTAAGACATCTCCTCGTGTAGCCCGGGGAAGAGCTGCTCTCCCCCTCCCAGTGGGCTCGCAAAGATCCTTGCAAGGGTCCCGACACACTGAGGACAGTCTGCAGTGGTCGCTCTCGCGTCCTGGGCTCATCCCTAGCAGATCCACTCCCACCCCATCCCCAGCCCACCCCCATGGGCTCTCTAGTGGGGGGCCTAGGCTGTGGAGCATTGTGCACAGCATACCCTCGGTGGTCTGGGTCCTCTTCCTCTTCATCTGCCTTCCTGCGAGCACCAGAGCCTCCCAGCTGCGCGCGTCGCCCTGCTCAGCAGAGCCCAGACAACTCCCTCCGTCCTGGGCGCCGGTGACGGCAAAGCGGTGGAAGGTGACAAAGTCCCCTCGGCTGCAGCTCTGGCATTTGTGCGCGTGCTGCTCCAGGAAGGCGGCACACTTGCGGTGCAAGGCGACCCGCTCTGTCTCGGGCCAGACCTCGTAGGCAGCTTTCCGCAGCAGCGGGACACAGAAGGCCAGGACGCCAGAGTGCTGCTCCATGGTCTTCTTGCTCGGAGAGGGCCCCTCCACACCTGCAAGGCAAAGGGCCTTTGCATCAGCCCGTGCTGGGGCCAGGGCTCAGGGCTGTCCCAGCCGGGGCACCATGCTGTGCCTCCAGGAGGAGCTGGGGATGCTGCCGCCAGCCGAAGCAAGCCCAGTTTGTGCTTTCTTCCCACTCTTGGCAAGGCAGTCCCCATCCTCCCGAGCTTCCCCCTGTGCCACAGGGGAATCAAAGCAGAACAGAAGCCCCTCAAAGGCCCCAAGGCCCTCTGGAGGCCATCTTTGAAATGGATGCTGCAGGCATCTGGGAGAGGATGTCAGGAACTCCACACACCTTCCCACGCCTGCACTATGAGCAGCCTGGTGAGCAGATGCGCTCGGGATGGCTCCAAGTGGGAACCTGCCTCCAGCCCAAAACCTGTGTGCCTTGAGAATGACTCGTAGGATCTTTGAACAACACATCCCAAACAGCTGTGCCTGCCTGAGCTCCACCTCCCCATCACTGGGGGAAGCGTACCGTGCCCTGAGGAGACCCCCGGGACACAGCAGGGAGCTCCCTTGTCCGCCTTACTGCTACCACTTACCGCTCTCTGACTGCAGAGGGGTGGCCGGCACCTCGGTAGGGTCCTGGCCATCTTCTGGCACCTCCGTCTTCTTCACCCACTTGAGGATGTTGTCCTTCACAAGCATGTCCAACACGGGATTCATCTTGTGCCCAACGCCAGTGGGAAGGATGTGTGACAGCAGCTGTGTAGTAAACACTGGCCCGATGACGGCTGCAAACTTCAAAATTACCTGCTTCTGTATCAGTAAGTGGTCCACCTGAGCCAGAGCGATCTCTGCCAAAAAGAAGCAACACGTCTTTCTCTTGCCCGTTCCCCATGCTGAGGCTGGGGAGGCTGGAAAGGATCCAGCAGGTACATCTGTCCCACCATGCGCCCTACCACCAGATCTGGAGAAGGTTTTTGCCCAACAGCGCACACAGAGAACAGAGAGCACTTCCCCCACCTCAGATGGGGACTCAGAGCTCCCTGCAACGCTGGTCTTAACTTGGACAGACAATACGATTCCTTTCTCTGGTTTGACTTTTGGGGTTTTTTTTGGACAAATGCTTTAGCATGTTCAAGGTTCATACAGATGGCTATGGCTAGAGGGGAGGGACACTCATTGACAGCTTCCCCCATCCCACTCTGGCTACAGGGGGCATTTCTGTGCCGATCCAGAGGAAAAAAAAAAAAAGGGATTTGGTTTGGAGTAAGTGACTTGAGACCAGCGCTAGCTGGGGAAGTCAAAAAGAGAAGATAGAAGCCCTGTTCAGAGTCAAGTCAGAGGCAAGTCCAAGATTTTTCCCAGCAAAGGATTTGTTTCAGTGAGAAAAGGGAGTGTAGTGTTTTAGTGCAACATTTACTGTTGCACCAAAAACCTGAGCAGGGCTCAGCTCCTCACCTTTCAAGCTGGTAGGCAGCATGGTGTTCTCCAGGTTCACCTCTGGTCTGGTGATGCAGACTCTGCCACTGTGCCCTGCGCTAGAGCTACAGGTAGCTGAGAGGGACGAAACCTCAACTGCAGAAGCTGGGTGGAGCAAGAGAGCACAAATAAGGCAATTTGCAAAGTATTAGTATTAATAATGGTTCCTACAATTATTTCATCAATAATCATTTCATCAGTCATTTCATTTCAAGCCGCAGGTCTCCTTTCCTTTCCCCAATTCCCTTTCCCAGGTGAGGAGGGGTCATTGGGTGATAGAACAACTGCCAAAACCAAGGCAGCAGAACTCGCTAGCCCCTGCTTTGGCTGCCCCAACAGCAAGGCACGCAGGATCCCACACCTCTGCCAGACCAAGCTCTGCACAGCCGCAAGATCTGACTCTGCCCTGATCCACGGGGGAATGACGGGGCAAGACTGCTGTGGAGAATGTGCCACAGCAACTCGCTAGTCAGCAGCAAAGGTCCTTACTGATCAGGCTCTCCCAGCTGTCCTTTACTTTTTGCCCCTGAGTGCGGAACAAGAGCGTGTCGTTGGAACGAAGGCAGCGCAGCAGTTCTTCGCAGTAATATGGGATCCCCAAGCTTCTTTGGATCAGGTACCTGGAGAGGAGCAGACCCGGCAGTGACCGGCACAAGGTGAAACACAGTTCAGGTGGGCGGCGAGTCACTTGGGCACAGCATCTCTGTCGCAGCTACACCTTGCTTTCAAAGGGGACGGTCCCCCCAGTGACTTGGGCTTTTGGGCTCCCCTGAAGCTCCAGCCTTTGCTGAGGTCCATGGGAAAAGAATTGCGGATGATGCCCAAAGCACGGAGCAGGGAGGTGGGCGTGGGTCTGTTCAACCAAGGAACAAGTGACAGGACAAGAGGAAATGGCCTCAATGGATCCAAGGAAGAAGTTATTTCCTGGAAGAGTTCTCGGGCATTGGAAGGGGCTGCCCAGGGCAGTGGTGGAGTCCCCATCCCTGGAGGGATTGAAGAGTGGTGCAGACACAGTGCTGAGGGACATGGGTTAGAGTCAGGGACTCTTCAGTGTTGGGTTAATGATTGGACTCAATGATCTTCAAGGTCTTTTCCAATCTGGGCCAATTCCCTTCCATGGTCTGCACAGGTTCAAGCCCTCAGGAACACCTCCCCAGCCTCAGCCTTACCTCGCTAGATACCTGGAGATGCTGCCCACTCCAAGGTCCTGGCAGACTTTCTGCACCACAGCTGAAGGTTTCAGCGCATCCAGATGAAGACAGGTGATATTCTGGGACGCGGTGTCTTCTGCTGCTGCTTTGCAGATGTTCTCTGTTCTCTCGTAGCCCGGAGCTAAGCTCATGACCATGAAATGGGAGCCCTTTCGGAGCAGGGCTGACATGAATGCCCAGGAGGCAGTGTCGATGAAATGGGCATTGTCAATGACAAATATGCCAAATTTTCCTCCAAGGACCTGAAAAAAAGGAGGTTGTTCTGAGGGGAATCCGGTGGATTCTCAAGTGTCTTCCAGGGGAGGAGATTTAGCCTCTGCCTCTTGAGAGGACTCTCTGGAGCCTCTCCCAAACCACTTCCCTGCTCAGAAGCTCACTGACTCTGAATTTCTTTGAGACTTGAAGGTCACATCTAACATCGCTTGCCCTGCAGCAGGAGGGAGCTAGGGCAAGGCAATGCAGAGAACATTGTTGTAACAGAGAGTTATTGGGTGTGTTTGTGGAGGCTGCTGAGGGGGTTTCTCAGGACCTGAAGGGCGGTGACCCAGGGGCATGGTCCTCTCGCCCACTCACACTGCTCTGGTGCAGAGCCTGCAGACGGCAGGGTTGTTTTCCTTCTCTGGCCCGGGAGGAAGGAAGGAGAAATGCTCACCTTCTTTAGCACTTTCTCCCAAGTCGCGTGCAGTTCCACATTGCTCCGACGTTCACTCATCTTGTGAACCATGTCCGAGACAGGAAACTGGCCAGAAAACAGAGTCAGGGAGAATCATGGCTGTGGGGCTGGGCACACCTACCCACCAGGCAAGACACAGAGCAAACGGCTTCTGCTGGCCCCAGCACCTCACCTCGCCCCAAGACAGCTGCAAGGGGGGACTTCACCTGGAGCCTAAAGCAGAGGGTCTCTGGCAGAGCTGGGGCTTAGGGGTGGGCTGAAGAGCTGGTTCTCTGGCTGCGGGAATCATGGGCTGGCTGGAGCAGACCATGCACACAGCGGTGACCTCAGCATGAGGTCAGCACCAGCCTCTCTCCAATGCCATTTCCAGGGTGCTGAACCGGGCACCAAGCACTGCCGGATGCAGTGCGGGACATGAACTCACCCCCTGGGCCCAGGAACGGGAACGTGTGCTATGACCCCGGCAATTCCTACCCATGAGCTAAGGCACTGCCAGCAGCACACCCACACAGCGTTAGACCCAGAAAAGCTCACAAGAAGGTCTTCTGCACACCAGGGAGGCCTCTCGCTCTCACCTTGACAAGGAAAAGGTCGTTGAGGAGGCAATAGTGGCTCTTCTCTATTGTCCCTTGGAGATTTCTCTCCAGCACGCTCTCCCTGTCACTGCACGATTCCCAGTCCTGGAGGCCCAGGGCCCTGGCCATCAGCGTACGGAGGGCAGAGAAGGATTGCCTCATGTTGAACTCCAGCAGTTCCATGGCAACTACCCTGCCGTGAAAAAGCAAAAGAGTCTGAGATCTCCAACAGCTCAAGGTTCCTACCAGAAAAGGGCTGGCAATGCAGGTAGCCTAGTTCTTAGTGCACAAGAACATGGGGCATACGGCCCTTGGGGGTGCTCCTCAGCCCCTCATCTCCAAGAGCTTCCCAGAGAAGGCCAAGCTTTTCACTCCTCACAGCAGACAGGGCACAGAGGGGCAGTTGCTACCAAGCCACTGGGAGAGTCGGGTCCAGACCCTGTGCCTCTGTAGCGCTGGCCCAGGTCCCGCTATGTCCCCGTGGCAGAGGAACTCAGGGGGCTAAGAGGCAAGGCAGGAGCAAGCGGTGAGTTTGCCTTTGGGCTCCAGGCCCCAGCAGTCTGCCTCCCAGACCACAGGAAGGTTTTTCTGCCCCAGTGCTCCTTCTGGGAAACAGGCAGAGGGCAAGCAGGGCTTCTGAGTCAGGCCACACTGCTCTCTGTTGGGTCTGGAGACAGATGAAAAGGGCTGAGCTCGAGCTCTTTCCTTCTGGCTGTGCCTGGCTCAGAGGTGAAAGAGGAAAGGCCGTGGCTCAAGAAGCCACCTAAAGCTCCCCAAAGAGGCAGAGGCAGGAGCAGAGCACGCAGGAGCAACTAGGGAGTGTCTCCAGGAGGCTTTTTCGGGAGGCTGTAGTCCGAGGGTCTGCCAGGGGCACTGGCAGAGAGGTTGGCATGGTCCATGGCTGTCAGGGGATGGGCAGGGTCAGTGTCCCAAAACTAGAGGTCCAAAACCCCTACCTGTGGCCAGCAACCTGGCCTAAATGGGCCAGTTCAGTAAGTAACTGGCTCTTCCCAGAGCCCATTGGTCCCTCAAACACCAGGATGCGCCTTTGTCCCGAAACCTTGTAGGCTTTCAAGCAGCTGACAAAGAGGTCAATCTCCTTCTCCCGACCTGTGAAGACAAACAAGAAAATGAGCTGCTGAGGCGTGCTGAAAAGCAAAGAGCTGTGGGCAGCCTTGCCTTTCACTGGCTGCCTCCACCACTGCTTCCCTCCCTCCCGCAGGCAGCTATGGCCCAGAGAGACTCAAAGCATCTCCTCGCTGTGCCAAGGAGCTGCAGAGCACTTCCTGGTAGCTAAGGCTGCGTCTCCTGGCCTGAACTGGTTTTGGCTGGGCTAAAGTTAATTTTCTTCAGGAACAGCTTGTGCGGTGCAGTGGTTTGGTACGTGACCAAACACCGGTGTTGATAACACACTGCTGTTTTAGTTATCGCTGAAGAGTGTGTGCACAGCGGCAAGGCCTTTTCCATTCCTCCTGCCGCCCCGCCAGCGAGCAGGCTGGGGTGCAGGAGAAGCTGGGAAGGGGCACAGCCCCCACAGCTGATGCCAAGGGGCTATTCTACACCACATGAGGCCGTGCTCAGCAAGAAAAGCTGGGGGAAAAGAAGGAGAAGGGGGGACGTTGGGAGTGACGGCATTTGTCTTCCCAAGTCACCGTCACGCTGACGAAGCCCTGCTTTGCTGGAAGTGGCCAGACACCTGCCTGCCGATGGGAAGCAGCGAATGATTCGGCCTCGTGCACGTGCACAGCTTCTGCTTTGCCTATTAAGCTGTCTTCATCTCAGCCCACCAGTGTTCTCCCTTTAGCCTTCTGATTCTCTTCCCCATCCCACTGCTGGGGAGAGGGATGAGCGAGCGGCTCTGTGGGGCTGAGCTGCCTGCTGGGTTAACCCATAACAGGGACCAAGAAAGGAACTCTGAGGAGCACAAGGGGGAGAACCCACTGCCAAAACTCTCTGTTAGTCTGGCAGAAGGAAATCTCTTTCCTGATTCCAAAGATGGGGATCAGTTTAGCCCCCAGGCTGCGAGCAGCTCCACAGCTGAAAGGCACCTGGTGGTCTGGAGCATGGCAGGGAGCACCAGGTGTCTCACCCTCCTTTCCACACCACAGGTATCAACTAAGCAGGGGCCAAGAGAGGAAGCACCTCCTTAGGACCACTGCAGGCAACACCATCCCTGGCAAAAGCTTCTCCTTTCCCAGCGTGGCACTAAAAGTTTCCAAGGGGAAGATCCTGGGGTTCAGAAGAGCAAGGCATTCTCCACCTACCCAGCAAGGAGATGTACTCGGACCTCTTCTTGCTAAGAGCCATGCCGAATATGCTAGAAGCAGGGGAAAAGAAAACACAATTCAATGAGTTGGTGAGAAGCCAAGGGACCTAGAGAAGCAGCCTGGCGTGGAGGGGCAGGATCTGCTCCTCGGGTATCTTCTCTTCTTTCAAGTAGCGTGTTATTCCTTGCACGCTCCCCCAGCCAAAGTTCAAGCTGACATGCTAGGACAGCTCCAAGCATAAAGAAGCCCAACGGCCACAGTGGGACAGGAGAATGTACCAGGTAGAGTCCACCACCAGAGGCCAAACCCACGCGAAGGAAGCCAGGGTGTGCTGCTGGCTAGGAGACAGCTGTACCACGCTGGCGAAGCAAAACAAGTGTCTTGGAAAGGAGGACGTGTGTCACTGAACGGGCTGGGATGCCAAGCACCTGACACCTTTGGCTCAAGTCTTCCTGTATTTTCAAATTGATGGCAATGTTAACATTCAAGGTGTCATCCAAAGAGATGGCCCAAAGGAAGAGCTGAGATCTCAGCAGAAAGACATGAGGAAGAGTGTCCCAATGGTCCATATTTGCCCCTAGGAACCAGACTGGCCCAAAACTTCCTGCGGGGAAGCAGCTGGGACGAAAAACCTCCTTGGGTCAGCATTACCAGGGCCCGTGGTGGAGCGAAGACATAGGAGGAAAGACAGGGAAAGAGCCTCCCACAGCAGGGCTTCTGACCGCCTCAGCCACAGGGAAGGGAGACCAGCTTGGTTTCTCTTTGCAGAACTCCTCTTTGCTGGCCAAGGCTGCAGCCTTGGTGCCACCATCCCCTCATCCAGCTCTCTCAGAGGACACTCACCTTGTCTCGGTGATCCCCACATATTCATAGAGAGTGCCAGGAGAGCTACAGCCTTTCATCTCTCTCTCTGGCAGCTCCTTGAAGTAGTAAGTGGGCAGCCGAGAGGCAGCGTAGGTCACTGCATCACAGGACACCAGCCCAGGGTAGTGCACCATCATCCGAGCTGCCAAATTCACCTTCTGGCCAATGACTGCCAGAGAGAGAGAGACAGAGCACGCGCTGATGTGCCTGTGCCAGCAGCCCCACAGTGCCCTGCCAGGCCAATGGCTGCCTCGCCTCCGGCACAGGCCAACCCCACAGCGGGGTCAGCAGAACCCAGGGAGACAATCAGCCTCCTGCCCCTCAGACACACGCCTCGTACCTGTGTATTCGTGCCTCTCAGGGTGGCCAGTGATTCCGCAGAACACGATCCCGCTGGTAACGGCAACAGACACGGCCCTGGCACACAGGGAAGCAGTGCGGCTTCAGCAGCGCCTCATGCACAGTCCCACCCGCCCGGCTGCGTCCCGTCCTTCCCACACCGCCCCTCGGCACCAGCCTGGGCCACCCACCCTCCCGCCCTGCCAGCGCGGGTCTCGGGGACGTGGAGAGCTCAGGGGCACAACATACGTGGGTTGCAAGGGACACGGGACAGGGGTAGAGCATGTGCAGGAAGTTATGTACGCTTCCCCTGAGGCCACGTTCCCAGAGCTGCCACCTGCAGAACGCCACAGCCCTCCCATGAGCAAAGAAGGAGGGAAGACGGTGCCCATGATGTCACTGCCTGCGATGACAGCAACTTGTGATGGGGTGGCTGGCCTCCATCCCTGCCCATGGGCCAGTGGCCCAGAAGGGCCTGTCTCTGGCACCACGGAGCCTCTCGCCCTTGCCAGGGATCGTTCCAGCGCGGTGGGTAGCGGTGGCTGCTTGGAGGGACTTGGTGAGGGGTTTAGAGGGGAATTCGTATGAGAAGAAGAGCCTGAGAGGAGATCTCATGGTGGTCTAGAACCTCCTCACAAGGGGAAGTGGAGGAGCAGGTGCTGATCTCTGCTGTCTGGCCACCAACGCCAGGAGCAGAGGACATGGCAGGAAGATGTGGCAGGGCAGGGTGACGTTGGCCATGAGGAAAAGGTTCTTGAGGCAGAGGGTGGTGGAGCACTGCAACAGGCCCCCCAGGGAGGTGCTCATGGCACCAGGCCTGACAAGATTCCAGAAGCATTTGGCCAAGGCCCTCAGACACATGGTCTGAATGTTGGGACTGTCCTGTGCAGGGACAGGAGTTGGGCTCCATGATCCTTGTGGGCCCCTTCCAACTCACAGCATTCAAAGATTCTGTGACTCTACGACTCCGCCTGGCTGCCCTGGGCTGAGCCCAGGGGTCACCTGCCACTTCTCAGGGCACTGCTCCTTCCTGCAGGGACCCGGGAGGGCGAGCGAGAAGGCACGTCTCTTTCTGGTGAACCCCCTTGCACCGTCCCAAGCAACATGCACCCCTCCACCCCCGCCACACACTCACTGGACTCCCTTGAGCGCCATGGAGCACGAGGTAGAGATCTGAATCGCGCTCTGCAAGGCATGCAGGCTCTCGTAGGGCAGCTTTTCTCCACTGAGTCCAAACACACAGAGGAAGGCGCAGTCCTGCCAAGGACAGATGCAGCACATCTTGCTACAATGCCCGAGAAAGAATCCCTCCCTCTGGCTCGCTGCCCACCCTCTCGGGATGGTTTCTCCACCACGCTCACTTTATCAAACAGGAGGCCTTTGTTCATTTCACCCTTGTGAGGACGGATGATTTCCAGAATTATGTGGGTGGTGATCTGGAGGATCGTGCGGAGAGCCGCTGGGTTGATACCTGCAGCCAGCTGCAGGTGGACGAAGAGGCTGGTGACTGGCCGCAGCCTGGAGAAGAACTGTGGTGGCAATCTCTGATCAAACTGGAAGACAAGAGCACGAGAGCTTCACCAGGCTGCTCTTCTGGGGATTCACTGCCCACACCAGGCACCGAGGGAGAGCAAGAGCACGGGCAATAGCAGGTACGAGCGGAGGAAGAGATAAATTCTCCTCTCGGTGCAAATGGTGGGCGTGCTGCCCAGCCTGCGGCAGGCAGATACCGAATCACAACACAGATGACAAAGAACAGAAAGGTGCTCCAGTAGCCCGTCCCTATCTCAGGTCAGGTATGGACTGAGGGTTGACCCTCAGGGATGCTCTAGGGACTTCAGTGGAATCTCCCCTTCCTCCCACCGTCATGTCTGCCACACATCCAGATCCGTGCCCACAGAAAAGGAGGAGAGACAGAAGTCCTCCGCCCACCACCCGTGTCTCTCTGAGGACCGTGCACACAATGGTGCAGCACCGGTAGCCCTTGGCTCAGTTTCCCCGCATTGTCATCTCACGGTGCATTTAGTTTGTCTGTTCTCGTCAGAATTCCATCTCTGCAATGCACCACTTCTTCTGCCCTCCAAAAATGCATCCCCAGCAGCGGTGGCCTGGCCGTACCCTCCTGAGAACAGGTTCCAGTATGTACGACGTCAGCACCTCCTCTACATCAGGATCATCGGGGAAGAAAAGAGAAGGCTTTGTGGCACCTGAGGAGAGAAAATGCAGGTAGTCACTGGGAGGATGGGCTGCGAGGCGTTGGAAAGCAGGGGCTGGCACTGGAAACGGGGGAGAAAGAGTCTTCTGCATTGGCTGATGTTCCCTCCTCCAGATATCACTCAGGGCAGAGCTGCCCCTGGGAGGAGGAGGCAGAAGCAGCCACTGCCCCAGCTGATGCACACGAGTGCCAAGGGCAAGAGGGAAGAGGGCGGAGGTGGTTCCTCTCTGGCCCCTGAAGCAGCCAGGTCCCACCTTTCTGGGCAGTCACAGGACAAGGTGAAGTTGGCACTCACCTTCCCCTGCCGAGCCGCAGCCCATGGAGTGTTTCCCAGTCTTGTGTAAAGCGTCTTGGCATTCTGACGGAGACATCGGATCCACGCTTATAATCTGCAGACAGACAGAATGGAAGCACTGCCACGGGCCTCCCCAGGAGTCCCAGGGGACAGAGTCTGCCCTCTACCATCACTGCCCAGAGCAGGGAGAAGCTCTTTCTGCAACAAGCCCACCGGGCTGGGTGGGACAGCAGTGCTTCCTCAGAAGCACCGGAGTGGGGCAGGCATCATCCAAGCATCCCCCAGCTGTCAAGAACCACTCCATGACCCACAGAGGACATTGCTGGTGGGGCCAAAACCCTTCAAGCAGTACCTCCCGACCTCTCCAGCCAGCGAGCCTAGCCCACAGTTATCCTGGAGGTGGAAGGACAAGAGCTTCAGCTGCCTGCCCACTTTCACAGCTACAACCCTCTCCACGTGCAGCTCCTCAGCCTTCTGACACCTCCCTCCTTCGTGTCCTCAAATGGCTCTAGGGACCAACCCATGCACCTACCTTCACAACTCCTTTGCTTGAAAGACGCCTGATCCTGAGCCGGGGCTGCTCACAGAGCGCCAATGAGGTGGATGAGAGAGTAATATCACCTGGACCGGCAAGCTCCTCGGCCTTACAAACTTCACCCACGGCCCAGCCACAGACGAAGAAGTACTGCCGCTTCTCATCTCCCACAAACAGGAGGTTCATGGGCCCTGCAGAGATCCCTGGTGAGAGACAGAGGGAGAAGCAGGGCTGACTCAGGGAACACTCTTAAGCTCTACAGCCCCCAGCATCTCAGCTGTTCAGAAGCTGATCTGAAGCCCAGGGTGGAGACGGGCATTACAGAGGGGGAGGACATCCTCCTTCCTACTTGGGGGGGCACTGACTCCAGTCCCTGAAACGGGTGTCTAGAAATAGGCAAACAAAGTCGACATCGACCATGTGCCGAGTGCCGGGTGTCGCCCAGCTGCCTGCCCCAGAAGCCCAGCAAGCCAGCGGGCTCAATCAGCGCCTGCTCCGTGTACGTGCAGGCAGGTTGTAGGTGTCTGCTTGAGAAAAGATAAAAGCCTGTGGCACGGGAGAGTGCCACGGACCTGCGCCTGGCACGACGCCCGTACCTATCTTCAGCTGGAGCTTCTGATCCACGGCCGTGTCACGACTCCTGCACTTCTTCTGGATCTGCCAGCTACAGTGCTCCACCAGGCTGACGGTCTTAGCCAGATCCCGGGGTGATGTTCTCCACAGCACCAGTATAGCATCCCCTGGGGAGAGGGAGGGGAAGGGAAAGGCTCTGCTGAGTCCCGACTCTGCCCGACCTACACTCACTGTGCCACCATGCAATGTGCTGAGGAAGATGGGCCTGTGGGAGGGCATTGTCCTGGAGGACCACACCCTGGGACACATGGGCATCCTTCTCCTGAGTACATACCGGCAAACTTCAAGATGTCTCCTCCACAAATCAGTATCTCTGTGGAAGAGAGAAGGAAGGGAAGAGTTATGTGGACACCTTCTTCCAGAAGCCACAGCGCAAGCCCCTCTACCCTGAGAGGAGCACCCAGGCGAGGGTGCACCGTGGGCCACAGCTCAGGAAAGCACCGCTCCAGCCCATCTCCCAGGCTCACAGTGGCCACAGCCCTGGTACCTGCACAGTAGGCAGGGAGCCAGGGCCTCTGGATGCCGCCAAATCTCGGAGCATTGGAGGCTGCAGGAGACCTCTATGCTCCATCTGGTCCAACACCCCTGCTCAAGCAGGGCCACACAGAGCCAAGTGCCCAGGACAGTGGCTGGATCGTTTCTGAAGAGCTCTGAGGTGGGAGACTGCACAACCTCCCCAGGTTCTTCACTCAGAGGGTGGTGGAGCACTGCAACAGGCCCCCCAGGGAGGTGCTCATGGCACCAAGCCTGACAAGATTCCAGAAGCATCTGGCCAAGGCCCTCAGACACGCATGGTCTGAATCTTGGGACTGTCCTGTGCAGGGACAGGAGTTGGACTCCATGATCCTTGTGGGTCCCTTCCAATTCACAGCATTCGATGATTCTGTGATCCTCCCTGGGCAGCCTGTGCCAGCACTCAGTCACCCACACAGTCAAACAGACTTTCCTGATGAACAGAGGGAATCTCCTGTGCTTCAGTGCCTGCCTGTGGCCTCTGGTCCTGACACTGAGCACCACTGGAAAGAGCCTGGCTCTGTCCTCTTTGTCCTATCTTTCCTTCAGGTTTTGGACACGTTGCTAAGATCCACCCTGAGCCTTCTCTTCCCTCGGCTAAACAGTCCCAGCTCTCCCAGCAGCTCCCTCCTCGGCCACACTGGGGAGCAGTGTCCTGGTTTTTAGCTGGGACAGAGCTGGGCTGCTTTTTCGTAGCTAGAATAGTGCTGCATTTGGCTTTCAGCTGG
The DNA here is from genome assembly GCA_907165065.1 of Caprimulgus europaeus. Next base: position 7,362,839 of record OU015548.1, on the reverse strand, counting down.
GATTTGTTAGGAGAGAAACACTGAGAACATACCAGTGTTTTAATTTGTGTTTTGTTAGTCTACAAGTGCAAGGTCTAAAGGGGCGAGGAATATTTAAATTAATAAGCTAAATTGGTGTTTGGCTCTGCCAAGGGGCTGTTCCATCTCCTATCCCGTCATGGTCAGTATATTCCTGAGGGGCTCTTCCTCTCTGGCTCTCTCTGGCTCTCGCTCGGGCTCTCACTCTCCCGGGATTGCGGTTTCGGTTCGGGATTGTCGCTCCTCCGGGACCTTTCTCTGGGAACGGGCTGAGCTTGGTCGACAGGTGGTGAGCAATGGCCCTGGGTATCACTCATTTGCATACTTTGTAACTGTTCTTATTATTACTACAATTTATACAATATTAGTATTATTTTAAGTTTTCTTTTAATTCAATTATTAAATTTTTCTTATCTCAACCTATGAGTCTCATTGTCCTTGCTCCCAGTCCTCTCCCCTATCCCCTGGAATGGCTGTGTTGGCTGCTAGCCAAGGGATAGCCCAGGGAAACTATCACAAGCAGAAAGGACCTGTGCTGGTCTGGACTCGCCAGGAGATCCTGGCTGCTCTTGCTGTCCCTCCAGGCCACGGAAAGCCCCAGCCCTTACTTCCAAAGAGGCAGGACCAGGCTGCCCAGCATGTCTGCCTCCACCCCCACGAGCAGCCCCACAGCCCAATGCCAGACCGTCCTGCGGCAGGGCTCTTACCCTCCACAATGTCGTACAGGTAGGAATTGAGGGCTTGCACCAGCTCATCGGTGCCTCTGTACTCGCCGCTCCTCTGGATGAATTTCTCTGTCAAAGAAGTGAAGCCTGTAACAGGAACACACAGAAATCAGGAAATGCCAACGTGAGTCAGTTCCACACTGCCTGGCCCAAGAGGAGAGAAAATGCAGGTAGTTGCTGGGAGCCCGAGAGCCCGTAGGTCACACCTTCCCCTGCCCTGGCTCAGCACTGGTGCCAGCAGGGCTTGACCGCCCAAGAAAACCCATCCCGCTCTCTTTGGGCATCAGTGACAAGACAGCTGCTCTGTCTGAGGGACAGGGCTCCAAAGGGCCTGGTGTGCCCCAAAATGGCTCAGGTCTGTGTTGCTCCTGCATGCTCCCCTCACCTGAAATGTCCGCAAAGAGCAGCACTCCGTAAATTGTCTCAGCAGCAATTTTCCTGTTGGGGCAATCCACAGTAAGGAATGTGGGGAGGAAAAGTGCTAATCTGTCCAGTTCTGAGCTGTAATATTTCTTCTTCCAGTCGGAAGCCATTGTCAGCGCCCTGTGGCACGAAGGGTACCCCAGGAGAAGAAGACGGCTGGGACGAGGACGAGGACCTCGCCACCAACTGCGAGTTGCACAATGAGCCCGGGGCTTCTGTGTGGGATGACAAACCCTCTGCCCTCACCGATGTCACAATCACCTGGCAGTGACATCCTCCGTATGTCACCGCCTGCTGAGCAGCTGCCACCCTGACCCGGGCTCCCTCCTTGATGCTGAGCCATTGACTCCAAGGTGGCCCACACCACCCCACTGCCTTGAGGACACGGCTGAAAAAAGGCTCCTGCAATAGACCTGACGCTGAGTCCGAAAATCAGCCTTTGGACCATAGAAATGCGAGTTTGGACCCTCAGAAGGAGGATTTGGGACTTAAAAATGGAGCTTTGGAGATGAAAATGTGGGTTTGAATCCTGAAATTATTTTTTGTGCCCTCAAATGGTGCTTTGGTACTAAAATCTAAGGCTTTACACCTTGAAAATTAGGCTTTGGAGGCTCAGAAGGAGGCTTTGGAAATTAAACATGTGATGCTTTGCAGCCTAATGAGGAGTCTGGGCCCTTAAATGAGGCTGCAGGCCCTCAAAATGAACATTTGCACCCTGAAAATGATGCCTGGGACCCTCCAACTTGCAGGCTGGATCCTGAAAATGAGCCTATGGCTCCTGAGACAAAGCTCTGGTCCCAGAAAAGGATGATTTGGAAGTTAAAAAGGACGTTCTGGGATCAAAAAGGAGCCTTTGAGTCCTACAAATACTGCTTTGGACTCTCAAAATGAGGCTTTGGGCAAGCATCACCCCTCATCCAGCCTCGTCCACCCCTCTGCCATCCCGGCGGCCTCACCGCCACGTCCTCGTCACCATCGGTCAGGCGCTGGTGAGAAGCCCGGTGGCCCACGGCCGCTGACCAGTGTCACAGCCACGGGATCCTGACGGATCCTGACTGGGGCAGAGGGGGCCAGGGGCTGCTCAGCCCCGGGGCAGCCCCACAGGCCCCACGGCCAAGCTCAGCCTGGCTGCCAGCACAGCCCGCCTCTTCGCTGCCATAGTTCGGGAGAGCTGTCAGTCTCCTCCCCTGAGCTGATGCCGCCTCTGATTGGCCCCGAGCTGGGCAGGCTGCTCTGCTGCAATGCCCGCCCTTCCCCTGAGCTCTGACCTCTGATTGGCCCTCTGGGCTGTCACTCTGCCTCTCCCGAGGTGCTGCTGCCTCTGATTGGCCTTGACGCTGTGCTGCTCAGACAGGGAGGAGCACAGCGGCGGCGAGGGTCAGTTCCGCAGCTGAGCACCGGGTGAGAGGAGAAGGAGTCGGTTACGGCGCCAGGGGAGGCTGCGGACTTGACAAGCACATGAGGGCCTCTATAGGCAGACAGAAGCAGCCTCATGTTCACAAACCCTGGTCCTCATGGGGGACTTCAACCACCCCGACATCTGTTGGAGGGACAACACAGCGGGCCACAAACAATCCAGGCGGTTCCTGGAATGCGTGGAGGACAACTTCCTTCTCCAAGTGGTCGAGGAACCCATGAGGAGACGTGCCATGCTGGACCTTGTTCTCACCAACAAGAAGGGGTTGGTGGGGAACGTGAAGCTCTCGGGCAGCCTTGGCTGCAGTGACCATGAAATGTTGGAATTCAAGATCCTCGGGGCAGTGAAGAAGGTGCACTGTAAGCTCACCACCCTGGATTCCAGGAGAGGAGACTTTGATCTCTTCAGGGATCTGCTTGGTCATGTACCATGGGATGAGTTCCTGGAAGGAAGAGGGGTGCAGGACAGTTGGATCATACTCAAAGATCTCTTCCTCCAAGCCCAGGAACGATGCATCCCAACAAAGAGGAAGGCAGGCAAAAACAGCAGGAGGCCTGCATGGATGGACAGGAAGAGCCTGAACAAACTTAGGATCAAGAAAGAAGCCTATAGAGGGTGGAAGGAAGGACGGGTAACCTGGGAGGAATACAGAGAAATTGCCCGAGAAGCCAGGGATCAGGTTAGGAAAGCCAAGGCCCTGACAGAATTAAATTTAGCCAGAGCGGTCAAGGGCAACAAAAAAAGCTTTCATAGGTATGTTGGGGAGAAAAGGAAAACTAGGGAAAGTGTGGGCCCTCTCCGGAAGGCAACAGGAGATCTGGTCACCTGGGACATTGAGAAGGCTGAGGTGCTCAATGACTTTTTTTGCCTCAGTCTTCACCGGCAAGGGCTGGTGCCACACTGCCCAAGCCCTAGAAATCCTAGGAATGGTCCAGGAGAATGGAAAGCCACCGATTTTAGGAGAAGATCAGGTTCGGGAGCACCTAAGGAACCTGAAGGTGCAGAAGTCCACGGGACCTGATGTGATGCATCCGCAGGTCCTGAGGGAACTGGCGGATGAAGTTGCAAAGCCACTGTCCATCATATGTGAGAAGTTCTGGCAGTCTGGTGAAGTTCCCACAGACTGGAAAACAGGGAACATCACCCCCATTTTTAAAAAGGGAAACAGGGAGGACCCAGGGAACGACAGGCCAGTCAGGCTCACCTCAGTGCCAGGCAAGGTCATGGAGCAGATACTCCTAGAAACTGTGCTAAGGCACATGGAGAATGAGAAGGCGATTGGTGACACCAGCACGGCTTCACCAAGGGCAAGTCGTGCCTGACCAGTCTGGTGGCCTGTTATGATGGAGTTACAACTTTGGTGGACAAGGCTAAAGCAACTGATGTCATCTACCTGGACTTGTGCAAGGCATTTGACACTGTCCCACATGGCATTCTTATCTCCAAATTGGAAACATGTGGGTTTGATGGATGGACCACTCGGTGGATAAGGAACTGGCTGGATGGCCACACTCAAAGAGTTGTGGTCAACAGCTCAAAGTCCGAGTGGAAACCAGTGACGAGTGGTGTCCCTCAAGGGTCGGTACTGGGGCCTGTACTGTTCAACATCTTTGTCAGTGACACGGACAGTGGGACTGAGTGCACTCTCAGCAAGTTTGCTGATGACACCAAGCTGTGTGGTGTGGTTGACACGCTGGAGGGACGGGATGCCACCCAGAGGGACCTTGACAGGCTTGAGAGGTGAGCCTGTGCCAACCTCATGAAGTTCAACAAGACCAAATGCAAGGTCCTTCATCTGGGTCGGGGCAGCCCCAAGTACAAATGCAGGCTGGGTGATGAGTGGCTTGAGGCCAGCTCCGAAGAGAAGACTTGGGAGTGGTGGTAGATGAGAAACTCAACATGAGCCAGCAAAGTGCACATGCAGCCCAGAAGGCCAACTGTATCCTGGGCTGCATGAAAAGAAGTGTGGCCAGCAGGTCGAAGGAGGTGATTCTTCCCCTCTACTCCACTCTCGTAAGGCCCCACCTGGAGTGCTGCGTCCAGTTCTGGAGCCCCCAACACAAGAGAGACATTGACCAGTTAGAAGGAGTCCAGAGGAGGCCACGAGGATGATGCGAGGGCTGGAGCAGCTCTGCTGTGAGGACAGGCTGAGAGAGTTGGGGCTGTTCAGCCTGGAGAAGAGAAGGCTCCAGGGAGATCTTCTAGCGGCCTCCCAGTACCTGAAGGGGGCCTACAGGAAAGCTGAGGAAGGACTTTTCATAAGGGCAGTTAATGACAGGACAAGGGGAAATGGCTTTAAGCTGAAAGAGGGCAAGTTTAGATTAGATATTAGGAAGAAATTCTTCACTGTCAGGGTGGTGGGACACTGGCCCAGGTTGCCCAGAGAAGCTGTGGCTGCTCCTCCCTTGAAGTGTTCAAGGCCAGGTTGGATGAGGCTTTGAGCAGCCTGGTTTAGTGGAAGGTGTCCCTGCCCATGGCAGGGGGGGTGGAACTGGATGATCTTTAAGGTCCCTTCCAGCCCAAACCATTCTATGGTTCTATAAAAGGAGCTGAAATCTACCTCCCAACTGCCTCAATGCCAACAACTTCTGCCCTCAGCCAGAAGCTCATGTCAAGTTGTCAGATTACAATCAAGCCAGTTAAACACAAGGACCTGAATAAAAGTCTGTGTGAGAAGCAGGCTTTCAAACTCATGTTGCAGTCAAAGGGAAGGTGGTCAATCCAAATTCTGAACCTGGCACAAATTCGACCTCACTCTTGATGTCTGCTCTCATTTTAATGCTCGGGAGTACCTCAGGAACAGATGGTACATCTGCCCCTAGAAGACCTGTGCCCTGCTGGAAAAGAGTGATTCCGTCACAGTGGACTTGTGTGGAAACAGTCAGAAAAATCTTACTGCTCAGATGCCTGTTACACCCCATGGGTCTGTCATGGCCAAGGAAGGTGGACAAGTTTACCCTGCAGATATCTCAGGGTGAGTCATATCCTATAGATATGGTCCCAGAGCAGGAATGGGGCATCAGATGCATGTCCAGGTTGAGCTGTTGGCAATGTCCTTCTAACTCTGGAGGGCAAATCAATATTTGATAACAAGGGAAAAATCTTCCATTGGACCTACTGCTATTACACTGGAAAGAGCTGAGAACTGCCCCATCATGCACACTGTTCTCAAAGCTGTGACAAAAATCTTGTGTCTTTTTCTTAACACCTGGAGTAGTGCTTCCAGCTCTGGAGTTCTCCAGGGAAGCCATGAACCTGTTGGAGCGGGTCCAGAAGAGGCCACAAAAATGATCAGAAGGATGAGGCACCTTTCCTATGAAGAAAGGTTCAGAGAGTTGGGGTTGTTCAGCCTGAAGAAGAGAAGGCTTTATTGTGGCCTTTCCATACCTAAAGAGAGCTATTAAAAAAGATGGGGACAAACTTTTTAGTAGGGCCTGTAGAGATAGGACGAGGGGTGATGGTTTTAAGCTAAGAGAGGAGATTGAGACTAGATAAGGCTACAGCACAGGTCAGAGATGCACATGGCCAAGATGGATGCCCTTGTTCATTACTCTTCCTCAGTTTACCTCTTCAAGGAAGCAGGCTGGAGGTCTGCTCTAGAGGTTTGAGGACCACCATCCCTGCCTGGAGGTGTTGGTGAGGTTTACAACAGCTCAGAGCTGCCATCCCTGCAGGGGATTGCAATTATGTTGTTTTCACCGTGTGCATTCCCTAGAAAGCTGAGAAGAAAAAAAACAAAAAACAAAACAAACCTTTGGGAGATTGAATTCTGCTTTGTACCCCAGGACACGGCCCGGAGCAGAGGACATTTGGGTGCTGCTGGAGACTCACTGCGGAGCTGCTGGGAGAAGGTTGCAAGGGCAGAGCAATGCCCAAGCTCTGGCTCAGAGTTTGGGCACAGACCAAGGGAAGGAAAGACCACGGTGAGGAAGAGGCAGATGGTGAGACCCTGAGCCTGATCTTCACTCTGAAGCATCATCAACATGGAGGTCACCCCTTCATGCTGAGGCGTGCAAGCTGGTGGTGGAGTTGTCAGGGCAAGTCTGGGGTTGTTATTTAGCCAGGTCTTAGCCAGCGGATTGTCCCTCCCTCCCTTTGCAAAACCAACTTTTTTTACCAGAAGAGCCTCAAACTAGAGGCTTTTAGGCATTAACTCACACAGTGCTGCTGCACAGTCCCTGTCACAGCTCTGCTTGTAAACCCTGACCTGGCTTTTTCCAGGGGAGCAGGAGAAGAGGAAAACTGTCTCTTCCTAAATAAGAGCTGAGGTGTCTCAGCCTGTGCAGTGCCCATCTTTTCGGGGGGATGAGAAAGTGTGTTGTGCTGTACGTGCTGTCCCTCAAGGGTCTGCTGGGGAAGGGGGAGACACCTTTCTGCCTCTCTGAGACAGAGCTTGCCTGTCTTGGAGCAAAGGGCTCTCTGTCCCTGAAATGTCAGCTGGGTGCTCAGAGGACAACGTTGAAGATGGGAGACACAGCGCGCTGGAGCTGTCCAGAGAAGGGACTTTGCCTCCCAGTGACACTGGGAAGGAAGCAATGCACGAGCATGCTCAGAAGCAGACTATGGTCTAAGCAAACCTGTTCTTCACCTTTCTCCAGCCAGGGAGCCCTTCACAGGACCATCTATGTTGTCTCCTAGAGAACAGAATCACTTGCTGTTCTCATTCTAAGTCCTTTTTGAAGGATCATTCGGACATTCTTTCTAAAGCAAGTACAGGTATGTTCTTTATTAAATGTCTCCTTCTTCCAAAGGGGGCAAAAAATAAGACCAGGCTGTGATGGTAATGGAGAAAGGAGGAGGGAATAATGGGACATCACCACTGGGGTTTGTCCTGGTGGGAATGGGGAAAGTTCCCATGCCCCAGATGGTGCTCTTCCTCCTCTCACTCATCATCTACTTGCTGACTGTGGCTGGGAACATCCTCCTTGTTGTGCTGGTGGTGGCAGAGCAGCATCTGCACACCCCCATGTACTTCCTGGGCAGCCTCTCCTCCTTGGAGACCTTCTACAGCTCCACCATCCTGCCCCGGCTGCTGGCCAGCTTCCTGACTGGGGACAGGACCATCTCTGCTCACAGCTCTGTGGTTCAGTTCTGTTTCTTTGCTGCTTTTGCAACTACCGAGTGTTACCTGCTGGCAGCCATGTCCTACGATCGGTACTTGGCCATATGCCAACCCCTGCTCTACACAAGCCTCATGAGCTGGAGGTTCTGTCTACAGCTGGGCTGGGTCTTGGCTCCTGGGATTGCTGGTCTCCACAGTACTTACTTCTCTCTTGCCCCAGTTACAGTTCTGTGGCCCCAGGACAATCGACCACTTCTTCTGTGGTTTCGCCCCGTTGCTGGAGCCTGCCTGCAGTGACACCAGCGTGGCCACACTTGTTGCTTTCATATTCGGCTTCTTGGATGTGGTCTTCCCCTTCCTGTTCACACTGGCCTCCTACATGTGCACCATAGCTGCCATCCTGAGGACCCCCTCCAACGTGGGTCGGCAGAAGGCCTTCTCCACTTAATCCTCTCACCTCACCATTGTCGCCATTTTCTTTGGCTCCCTCTTTGTTGTCTATGTCCTGCCCAGAACAGCCCCACTGCAGCAGCTCAGCCAAATGTTCTCTTTCTTCTACACTGTCCTCACACCCCTGGTCAGCCCCCTCATCTACAGCCTGAAGAACAGGAGGTCAGGGAGGCCCTGAGGAAAGGACTCAGGGAGGCCCTGAGGAAAGGACTCAGGAAAGCCCTGGCTTCCACCCTGAGCTCCTGTTTGGCTGGGGACACTCGGGAAATAATCACTTGTGCTTACTGATGGCTCAGCAGGGACATCTTTAGGAGGGTTCAAGATTCAGTGTTCATGGAGTGGCAAGAGGATGAAAGTGGAAAGTCCCTGGTCAGAAATATTAGTATTTTGAATGGAATGTGAACTAGATGGAGGTGGTGAGGTGGGACATTCCTGTTACTGCGGCTAAAACAAGGATTAATCTCACCCTGCCCTCGTTCCTTCCTGCTTGGAGGCTCCGCCCTCCTTCCCTGCTGGAAAGCCTCTACCCAACTCAACCCAAGCCTCAAGCAGGGCTGGGACCTGGTGCCCTGGATCTCTCTGCCCCACAAATCTCTTGGGTCACTGAGGGACAGGCACTGAAGGAACCTCCCCAGTGAAACCTTAGAGTCGGTCAACCAGAGCTTTGTAACTGACCACAAAGAGACAAAATTATCTTGAGTCTCCTGAAAAAAGCAAGCTCCTTGTGAAACATGGGATGGGGCTTGGGGGATCTTGTTCTGAGGTCTCTGAAGACAGTTGTGGGAGGGTGCAAAGCTCATGCTGGTTGGTCATGGGAAGGGCCGAGGCAGGGATCTGGCAGGGTCAGAGAGGACCAAGGGAAAATGGAGGGGAGGGGTGAGGACAGGCAGCAGCCCAACATCAAGAAGCTGCCAGCTGGGGTGTTTGCCCAAGGCTTCCTAACCAGGTTCTGTGAGATATCCCGTGCGATGGGGGTGTGGTGTTTAATAGCAGATTTATTTTTTTGAAGGAAGTTGTTGCTACACCAGGAGTTGATCCACTCAGCTGCCCTCACTGCTCACCTGAAACAAAGGGCATCTCTGGCCCTCCGTGTGCTGAGACGAAGCCAGCTTCTTTGCAACAGTGAGATGGGTTTCCACGTTTGCTGACCAAATCAGTTAATATTTATTATCATATATCATTTTTACTTCTCTTTCTTCTCTGTCTTCTTCAGACACTGGAACAGGTTGCCCAGGGTAGGTGTGGGTGCCCGTTCCCTGGAAGCGTTCAAGGCCGGGCTGGATGAGGCTCTGGGCAGCCTGGCTGCGGCTGTTCTCCACCCAGCCTGGAGCCCAGTTCCCGGGTAACGTCTGACACAGCCGGAGGCGCGAGGCATGCCAAGGAGGTATTGTGAAGTTTTTAGTTAAGTGTTAAATGAATTTTTTAAGAAGTTACTTTATCACATCTTTTTCTTAATTTCTATTAAAAACCTACTAATTATTTTTTTGAGAGCAAAAAGGATTTTTAGAGCATTAAGAAATAAAATAATTTTTTTACTTATTATTTTATCTTTGTTACATTTTTTAAAATTTCTATTGAAAGCCTTTTTATTTTTTTAAGAGGAAAAAAGATTTTTAGAAGCATTAAGAAATAAAAACATTTTTATTTAAAATTATTACAAGTATTTATTAATTATTATTCCTTATTTTTTTAATATTTATTAATAATTCTTACTTATTATTCATTATTAAGTATTATTAGCTATTATTCGTTTGTATTTTTTGAGATGTTATTTGATCTTTATCACATCTTTTTAAAAAATTTCTAATAAAAACCAAATGGCGCTTTTTTTAAGAGAAAAAAGATTTTTTTTAGCATTAAGAAATAAAATAATTGTTTATTATTATTATTTTATCTTTACATCTTTTTTTAATTACTATTCAAAGCGTACAAATTTTTTATTTTGTAAGAGGAAAAAGATTTTTAGGAGCATTAAGAAATAAAATAATTTTTATATAAGATTATAATTATGTCTTATTTATTGATAATTTTAAATTAATAATAAATAAATGTTATTAATAATATTTGTTTAGGTTTTATTTAAGTGTTAAGAAAGAAAATAATTTTTTTGAGATGTTATTCGTTCTTTATCGCATCTTTTTAAATATTTTCTATTCAAAATCTAATGGCTTTTATTTTCAGAGAGAAAAAAGATGGTTTTGGAGCATTAAGAAAGAAAATTTTTTTTTGTTATTATTTTATCTTTCTGGCTTTTAAAAAAAATTCTATTAAAAGCCTGCCAATTTTTTTTTTCTTTTTAGAGGAAAAAGATTTTTAGGAGCGTTAAAAATAAATTAATTTTATTTAAGTTTATTATAATTATGTGTTATTATTAATAATTTTAAATTATTAGTAATTATTATTATTAATTATTATTATTAGTTTGTATTTAAGTGTTAAATCTGGTTTTTGAGCTGTTATTTGATCGTTATCACATCTTTTTGAAAAATTTCTATTAAAAACCGAATGGCTTTTGTTTTGAGGTAGAAAACGGGATTTTTTAATGAAGAAATAAAATAATTTTTAATATATCTTATTTTCTCCTTATCGCACCTTTTTCTCTAATTTTTCTTGATAACGTGCGTGATAGATCGCTCCAGATGCTCACGCGCGCAAACAGACGTATTTCGGGGGGGGGTGGTCAATAATCCGGTGACGTCAACCCTCCCGGTGACGTCAGCTCCCTCCTCCCCCGCGCGTGCGCAGTCCGCTTCCCCATCACAGCCCGTCCCCGTCCCCCCCACCCGCCCACGGAGCGACGCGGAGGATGCGGGACCGCAGGTGGGTGCGGGGTTGGGGGGGCAGGGAGGTGTAGGGTGCTGGGTGGGTGCGGAGTTGCGTGGAATGGGGGTGCGGGGGTGCGCGTGCGTGGGGGTGGGGGGAGGAGCAGAATTTTGGGTGCAGCCCTGAGGGGAGTGCGGGGGTCGTGCGAGGGTGCGGTGGGGGGGTGGGGTGGTGGGCACTGGGGGTACCCCCGTGGGTGGGTGCGGTGGGGGGCGGGGGACAGCATCGTGGGCGCGCCGCCGCAGTGCATTGTGGGTAAGGGATGCATTGCGGGGTGCGGCGCGGGGGGGTGGATTTTGGGGGTGCGTGGGGGGGCTGTCGCGCCGCAGCGGTGCCCTGGGGGGTGGGGGCGGGTGTTTTGGGACATTTTGGGGTGCTTGCGTGGGGGGGGGCGGTGCACGGATGGGGGGGAAGGGGCTCGTGTGTGGATTTGCACCCCTGCGCACCCCCCACGCCAACCTGCTTCCTATGGGGCTACAGCTAAGGTACTACCAGGATACTCCCAGTAACTTGATGAGGGAGTAGTGAGATGCTGTCAAGGTGCAGCTGAGATACTCTGAGGATACTACTGGGATGCTACGAAGATACTATCAGGAGTTGATTGAAATGCTGCTAGGATGCTCTGCAGCCAGTGCTAAGTCACGGTCAGGGTGACACAAAGATGCTATCAGGATACTACATGGATGCTACTCTTGAGGACACGGCTAAGTTATTATCAGGGTACTACCAGGATGCTATCAGGATACTACTAAGATAATTCCAGCATCTTTTTAGGGTTGATACTGATACTCCAGGTAGCACTGGAGTAGTGATAACATACCATCAAGGTACTCACAGGATACTACAATAGATACAATTAATAATGTTTCACCATAGTTACATTGTAGTAAGAGAATATCTGGATATTACATTGCACTACCAAGATACTAATAGGACACTATTAAGAGAGTAGCTATATACCATTGCACCACTATCAGGGCACTGCTCATCTACTACTGTGATACTATTAGGAGTAGGATTGCTGTTAGGGTTAACTAGGATGTTGTTAGGATGGTCCTAACACTGTATCAGAATACTCCTACCTGTACTAATCCACCATCAGGGCAATGCTGAACTATTCAATAGCTACTTCTAGGATACTCTTAGTGTAGCACAAAGCTACCATCAGGATACTCCTAAGACATTATGAGGATACTGCCTGGATACTCCAAGGATAACGCTGAGATACTTTCACAGTACTATCAAGGCACTACTAAGATACTACAGGGCCATTGCCAGCATGCTACTAAGATACCATCAGGGTACTACTCTGATGCTACCAGGATATTATCACAACGCTGCTAAGGTGCTATCAGGACAATACTCACTTCTTAGTAGGATGCTAGTAGGATATCAGGGTACTTTTGAGATACTACAAGGGCACTAGAAAAGACAATGGTAAGTTACTTCTAGGATACTATCTGGGCAAGACTCGAACTTTTGGGATGCTATCAGCACATTACTGATACTAGTACGATGCTTTCAGGCCACTACTAAGATAGCGATGTAGTATAAGGATACTACTAAGATACTACCAGTTGAGCAAAACAGATAGTGTAATGATACTTTTAATATACTATCAGAGTAGCACTAAGATACTTTTTGGCTGCTATTCAACATTTTGTTACTACTAGTAAAGTACTAGTAGTATAGTGTCAGGTTATCAGCATATTCCTATAGCAGGGCTTTGAAGACAGTACTAAGGTGTTGTTGGGCTACTACTAGGATACTACAGAGATACTAGCAATGGCTGTAGGGTTTCAGCCATCATGGCAGCAGCAAAGGGAGTGAGGAGCAATGGTGTTGTAACCTGTAAGTAGCCCGGTGCCTCCCCACAGTTAAGGCGGTGCGTCGGCATTGAGGAGGATGGAGGCACCCCTAGTAAGCTTGGAGGAGGAGTTTGAGGAGGGACCTGGGGACGATGAGGGGACCCCGCGCCGGCTGGCAGACCCGGCGCTGGCCGAGTTGGAGAGCTTCTCGGCCGAGATGATGAGCTTCAAGTCCATGGAGGACCTGGTGCAGGAGTTCGACGAGAAACTCACCGTCTGCTTCCGCAACTACGATGCTGCCACCGAGGGCCTGGCCCCCGTGCGGGGACGTCTCCAGGCGCAGGAGGAGGAGGAGCATCTTCAGGATGAGGAGTGAGTAAGAGCTCCCTACTCCTAGGAGCACCTGTCTCCTCGCGCGTGTACAAAACCCACCTTCCCGTGGAAACCGGCCGGCTGCATTGCAGCGTGGTCGTGCAACACAGCAAAATAGTGGCGTAGTAACTTGTGAGTAAGGCCCCTGGCAACCTGCACGCCTCCTTCCACCCTTGCGAGACTTCCCTGAGCAGCTCCCTGCATTGCAGCATGTTCGTGCACCAGGTCAGGAGTAGTGCTGTAGTATCCTGTGAGTAAGGACTCCGGTTTGCATGTTGACAAGGTACACCCCACGTGCAGCTCTGCCCCCTGCATCGGGGCATAGTCATGGAGTAGCTGTGTAGTATGCTATGAGCAGATGCCTAGTATCCTATGAGTAGCTGTGTAGGATCCTATGAGTAAGCCACCATTGTGCCCACATGCCTCCTTGCACGGTCATGAGATACACCTCCTCCTACTGCACGCAGCCCGGCCTACCCCATTGCAGCACGGTTGTGTAGCACATCAGAGTAGCAGTGCCGTGTCCTGTGAGTAGCGCCTCTCCAGGGCCTGTTGCATCTCCTTGCACTCTTGCAAGATCTCTCCCACACGCAAATCATGTGGCGTGATCATGAAGCGCCTTGGAGTAGCTGTGCGGGATCTGTGGAGTAGGTATGTAGAGTCCTTGGAGTAACTGTGTAGAATCTTTGGAGTAGCTGTGTAGCATCCTGTGAAGAGGGTACCCCGTGTCACGTTGCAGGGGGTCCCAGCAGGCTCAGTCTATGTGAGGAGAGTCCCTGGGGAGGGGTAAGGGTAAACCTTCAGTAAAGTGTGAGTACCGCTTACCCTCTTCCTTGCAACCTGCAACCTCTGCCCCAAGCCAGGGGGCAGCCAGTCTGGGGCAAAATCCCCCCGAGCCTGCCACAAAATAGTGACATTTGCATTAAAATCTGAATTTTTAATAAAATCTAAATTTTCACTGAAAACTTTTTTTGGTTGCAAAATGCTGGGTTTTTACCAAATTTGTGTGGTTTTTTCCCAGCAATTAATATATTTTTTAATTGATTTTTTTTTAATCTTTAAATGAGTTTATTCCCCAGGCTGCAATTCCCAAACCTCATTTTTCACCTCACAAAGTGGTTGTTTTCAACCCAAAAAACCTTAAATTTGGGGATTTATTTTTTTTTCCCCAAAAAATTCACTGAATCACTTTTCAGAATTGACCAAATTGACAGATTTTTAGAAAAAAAAACCAACATTTTGGCCTTGTGCCGGGAGCGTCGCGCTGTCGCCGGCAGCCGCCTCTTTGTGCTGCTTATTGTGTCAGTTTGGGTCATTTTGGGCAAAACAGGGTAGGGGTTTTTTTCCCTTTTTCTTGAATGAGCCCTGTGTGCGCGGGTGGGGGATGGGCTGAGACCTTCAAAACGCTGGTTTTCCCCAATTTTTCAGCAATTCTGCCCATAATGAACCCAAAAATCTGCTGCTCGCCCGACCCTGCAGGACACCGGCCCTTTAAGAGAAAAAAAAAAAGAAAAAAAAAGGCAATTTGGAGAGAGAATAATTTTTTCCTCATGTGCTGTGTTTTGGGTTAAAAAAAAGGAAAATAGAGGGTTTTTGACGTGCGGCGGGTTTTGCCTCTTTTTTGCCCTTTTCCTCCTTTTTCCCAATTTTCTCCCCTTTTTTCTTTTTCCCTTTTCCCCCTTTTTCCCCTTCCTCCTCTCTTTTTCACCACTTCCCACCTTTTTTCCTCATCTGCCCCTTCTCCTCCTTCCCCCTATTTTACCCCTTTTCTCTTTTTTCCGCTTTTTCTCTTTTCCCTTTTCCCCTTTTCAGCCTTTTTCCTTTTTTTCACCTTTTTCTCCTTTCCCCCCTCCTTCCCACATTCCCCGTTTTTCCCTTCCCTCCTTAATCCCCCTTTTCCTTTTTCCCCTTTTTTCTTTTTTCACTTTTTTCCCTTTTCCCCCCTTTCTTTTTCATTTTCCCTTTTCCCTTTTTTCCCCCTTTTCACCTTTTTCCACCTTTTTTCCCCTTTTTCACATTTTTTCCCTTTTTTCACATTTTTCCCCCTTTATCCCCCTTTTATTTCCTTTTTTTCATGTTTTTTCCCTTCCCTCCCTTTTTATCCCATTCCCCTCCCCCCTGCACCTTTTTTGGGCTGAAATTGAGCAAAATTGGTTGAGAGAATCAGACACCCCTAAGAATGATGCAGAGAACGGGGGCGTCAGGGGAGTCAGGACCATTTTGGGGTGGTTTAAGGCAGTTTTGGGGTATTTTGGTGCATTTTGGGGAATCAGCATCAGGACCATATTTTGGGGTGGTTTAGGGCAATTTTGGGGTGGTTTAGGGCAATTTGGGGGGTTTTTCAAGGGCAATATTTTGAGAGGTTTTGGGGTGTTCCAGGGCAGCGTTTTGGGGCATTTTGGAGCATTTTGGGACAGTGTTTCAGGAAAACATTTTTGGGTATTTCTGGGTCTTCAAAAGTAGCACTTTTGGGGTATTTTAAGGCACTTTATGGTATTTTGAGGGTTTTTTGAGCGTTTCAAGGTGACTTCTGGAGTATTGTGGTTTTGGGGGCATTTTTAGGTGGTTTTGGACAACATTTTGGGGCATTTCAAGGCATTTTGGAGCTTTGTGGCTTTCAAAGGCATTTGTAGGTGTTTCAGGGTGGCATTTTGAGGCATTTCAGGGCATTTTGGAGCTTTGGAACCTTGAGGAACATTTTGGGATGTATCAGAAGAACATCTTGAGGTGTTTGGAGGCCTTCCAGAGGGTCTTGGGGCTTTGGGGCAGTGGTTTGGATGACATTTTGGGGTGTTTCTGGGGTTTTGGGGGGCATTTGGGGATGTTTTGGGGCATTTTAGAACATCACGGTGATGTTTTGAGGTGGCACTTTGGGGCATCTGGGGACATTCTGGGACGCTGTGGTGGCCTTTTTGGGGGTATATTGAGGGTGTCTCAAGTGCTGGGACAGCTTTTTGGGGTACTTAGGAGTATTTCAGGGCAGCTATAAAAGGTGAAATTTTGAGAAGATTTGGGGTCTTCTGGGTCAGCATTTGGGATGTTTTGGTGTTTTGGACATCTCAGTGGTGTTTGGAGCTTTTGGGGGTAGGCCATTTCAGGATGTTCCAGGGCTTCATTTTGAGGTGTTTTGAGGTATTTTGGGACAACTTTCTGGGAGACAGCATTTTGGGGTTGTCTCTCAGCACCACCTCCCCACAGGGTCTGGGATGCTCTCACTGATGGCTTCACCCCCCGGAGCTCCTCCCGGCCCTGGCTGCTCCCCGAGGCCGAGGCCACCGACGGCACCAACCCCCAGGTACAGCTGTGACCCCTCAACTTGGCTCCTCCAAACCCCATCTGTCACCACATGACCCCCTGGTGACACTTGACAGCTCAGCGACCATCAGAGCACCACAATCTACCGAAAAATTGGCATTTGGGGGAAAAGAAGGTCAATTTTGGGGTTATTTTCTGCTAAAAAGGTGAAACAGACTGTGAAAGGTGGTAAAAAAGAAGATGCCTCCCTGTCCAACATCTCCATCCAACATCTCCACCCATCACCTCCACATCCAGCGTTCCCCTCTGACATGTCCCCATCCAGTGTCTCCATCTGACCTCTCCAGCGTTCACCATCACCATCCATCATCTCCCCATCCAGCATCTCCAGCACCTCCTCATCCAACATCTCCATCCAACATCTCCATCCAACATACCTGTACTTCTCCCTGTCCAAATTCCCAGTCCAATGTCTCCATCCAACAACTCTCCATCCATTGTCTCCCCATCCAACGTGTCTGTCCATGTCCTTGCAACACCTCCCCATCCAGTGCTTCCCCATCCATCATCTCCCTCCCCAACATCTTCAGTGTCCCTGTGCAAAGTCCCATCCAGTATGCCTGTCCAGCATTTCCCCATCCAACATCTCTATCCAGTGTCCCTCTCCAACATCTTTCCATCCAATGTTCCCATCCAGCGTCTCCACCCAGTGCCCTCATCCAGCATCTCCCCAGCCAACATCTCCCTGTCTGACATCCCCATCTGATGTCTTCCATGCAAACCCAACCACGCAGCGTGTCCCCCTGGGGGGGGGTTCCCTGGTGGCTCTCCCTATGCCAGGGCCAGGGCCATGTCTGTGTCCCTGGTGGGGCCATGCCTGTGCTGGGCCATGCCTGCAGTGCCACCAAGGCCACCCAGCCTGTGTCTCCTGCAGCTCTGCGAGAAGGAGGAGGAGGAGCTCACTGAGAGAAGTGAGCAAGACTCGGGCATCAACGAGGAGCCGCTGTTGACAGCTGAGCAGGTACCTTGGTCCCCGTGGGCACCTCAACGCCTGCGTGTCCCTCAGAAGTCAAGCACTGACACCCTCCCAGCATGGCCTCGGGCCACCCCACTCCATGGCCATGGAGGGCGTGGGATGTGGATTTGGATGCAGATGGAGGTCATGGGTGCTGAGGTGGGATTCGGGTGCAGGTGGGAACATGGGGCATGGGATGCACATGGGTGGCATGGGATGCACATGGGTGGCATGGGATGGACGATGAGGATGTGGAGGGTGAAAGCAGGTGCACGAGGGATGCAGATGCAGGTGGAGATGTAGGTGCAGATGCAGGTGCACATGTAGGTAGAGATGTAGGTAGAGAGGTAGGTGGAGATGCAGGTGCAGATGTAGGTGGAGATGTAGATGCAGGTGCAGGTAGAGAGGTAGGTGGAGATGCAGGTGCAGATGCAGGTGGAAATGTAGGTGGAGATGCAGGTGCAGATGCCGGAGCAGATGTAGGAGCAGATGTAGGTAGACATGCCGGAGCAGATGTAGGTAGAGATGCAGGTGCAGGTGTAGGTGGAGATGCAGGTGCAAATACAGATGCAAGTGGAGATGTAGGTGCAGATGCAGGTGTGGTTACAGATGGAGATGAGATCTAGATGCAGATAGATGTGCAGATGCAGGTGCAGATGCTGGAACAGATGTAGGTGGAGATGCAGCTTGGGATGTAGTTACAGATGTAGGTGGAGATGCAGGAGCAGATGTAGATGCCGATGCTGGAGATGTAGATACACATGCGGGTGGAGATACAGGTGGAGAAGTAGGTGCAGATGTAGGAGCAGATGCAGGTGGAGATGCAGGTGCAGCTGCAGGTGGAGATGTAGGAGCAGATGCAGGTGAAGATGCAGCTGCAGGGTGTGCAGTCTGGCTCGATGTTACAGGTGCAGGTGGAGGGTGAAGAGGAGGGGGATGTAGGATGCAGGTGGAGATGCAGGTTGCAAGGTGGAGGTGGGATGCGGGTGCCAATGGAGGACACCGTTCCCCCACAGGTCATCGAGGAGCTGGAGGAGCTGATGCAGAGCTCACCTGACCCCGAGGCCGACCCTGAGGGTGATGATGATGAGGAGGAGGAGGAGGACACGGAAGCCGATGGTGAAGGTGAAGGTGGTGGTGGGGACACGGAGCCTGTCCTGCTGCGGGAGCTGCGCATGTTCTCCAACAGCAACAACTCCCATGAAGGTACGACTGGAGAGTCCCAAACTCCTGCTCTTTGGGGGAAATTCCACCCAAAGTGGGGAACTTCTGTCTCGGCAGGTTCTGGCTTTT
Source organism: Caprimulgus europaeus (assembly GCA_907165065.1). Next base: position 7,344,178 of record OU015548.1, on the reverse strand, counting down.
CCTTTGGCTTTAGATGCCGAAAGTTAATTAATTAACTGATGAATTGCATTGAACTGGTTAATTGCGTTGAACTGGTTAAATGCATTTAACTGATTAAATGGATTGAACTGATTAATTGCATTTAACTGGTTAATTGCACTAATTGCACTGGGCATTTAATTAATTGCACCACATATTTATTTTCTTGCACTGGGCATTATAATTTATTACACTGGGCTTTTAATTAATTGCACTGCACATTTAATTAATTGCACCGGGCATTTAATTTATTGCACTGGGGAAGTTTATTGTACTGGGTATTGCATGTACTGCACCGGGAGTTTCACTGATCACACTGGGAATGTCACCGGTTGCACCAGGTGTTGTAGCTGTTGCACTGTGTTGCACTTGTTGCGCCGGGCAGCCGCTCCATCACCCCAGCCCCGCCGGCAGAGTTGTGCCAGAGTGTAACGGGTGTGTGCTGGTGTGTGTGGGGCCTGTGCCGGTGTGTACTGGGCCTGTGATGGTGTGTAACAGGTGTGTGCTGGTGTGTGTGGGGCCTGTATCAGTGTGTACCGGCTGTGGCCTGGTGTGTACCGGGCCTGTGCCCGTGTGTAACGGGCACTCCCGGGCAGGGCTGGGCCGGCTGTCGCGGCGGGAGCTGGCGGTGGCTGCGGGCCGGGCGGAGGCTGCGAGCCGGGCGCTGTCAGCGGAGCTGGTGGCCCAGTTGGCCCGACGGGACGAGTTGGCCTTCGAGAAGGAGGTGAAGACGGCGTTCATCGGGGCGCTGCTGGCCGTGCAGGGGGAGCAGCGCGAGGCCGCCCGCCGCCGCCGCCGCGACCGGGGCCTCAGCCTGCAGGGGACACGTCCCGAGAGAGGCGGACACATGCCCAGGAAGGTGGGGACAGGGGGACATGGGGACAAGGGACGGGGAGAGAATTGGGGTGGGGGGATGTGGGATGGGGATGTGGGGCAAGGCAGAGGACATGGGACAGGGGGACACGGGACGTGGATGAGGGGACATGGGATGGGGATGTGGGGACAGGAGAGCAGATGGGGCAAGGGGACATGGGGACAAGGGTCTGGGGGAATTGGGGTGGGGGGATGTGGGATGGGGATGTGGGACAGGACAGAGGGACATGGGGACATGGGACGGGGACACAGGACAGGAGGATGTGGGGACAGGGGACGGGCACATGGGACACAGGGATGTGGGGACATGTGACAGGGCAGAGGACATGGGACGAGAGGACATGGGGACAGCAGGGTGGGGACTCTGGGGACAGGGAGACATGGGGACAGGTGTCATGAATTTGTGTGGGTGACATCGCGAGGGGCAGGGGGAGACACCCCAGTGGCAGGGCAGGTGCCAGGGGTGACACTGGTGTCCCCGGGAAGTGACAGGGTGACACGTCTGTCCCCAGCGTTTCAGCATGGAGGGCATCTCCAGCATCCTGCACTCCGGCCTGCGACAGACCTTTGGCTCCGCCCCCAGTGACAAGCAGGTGCCATTTTTTCCCTTTTTCTGCCCAAAATTGCCCAAATTAGTCCCTTTTCACCCCATCTCTCCACCACCCTCAAAACTCTTTTAAAATAATTTTATTTTACATAAATCAAAAAATACATTAAAAAAGAAATCGACATTTATTTTATTCCTCTACTCCGCGCTAGTCCACTTTGCCCCAAATCCCTATTTTTCACCCCAAAAAAAGCCTCTCAAAGCCAAACTTTACATTCGGGCGTCTTTCATGACGCACAATTTGAATTAAAATTCAAAACATCCGCAAATTCAACCCAATCACCGGAACAAAACCCACAGAATATTCTACTTTTGCACTGATTTGGGGTGCTTTCTGGAAAAAAAAAACAAAACAAAACCAAAAACACTGGTTCTGCAAAAAATGTTCATTTTGGGGGGATTTGGGGGCTTTTTTTGCAGTATCTGAACACGGTGATTCCCTACGAGAAGAAAGGATCGCCGCCCTCCGTTGAGGACTTACAAATGCTGACAAACAGTGAGTATTCAGGCTGCTGTTTTGGGGTGAAAAGAGGCAGTTTTGGGGCAAGGGCGTTTATTTCACAGCAGAGTCAATTTGCCTCAAATTCCCTTTATTTTTCCATAAAAATGCTTTTTTTGAGGGGCGGGGAATGCTCTCCAGTCTGGGGCATTGAGGGAAACTGTAGTGACCAGGGGGATGTTTTGGGGTAAATAGAGGAGATTTGGGGGTAAAAAAAAAAAAAAATTCGGGTAAAAAATGTAAATTTGGGGTAAAAAAGGATGTTTGGGGGTAGAAAAAGGACATTTGGGGGTAAAAAGGAACATTTTTGGGTCCGGGCTGATGCCCCGTTTTCCCGCAGTCCTGTTTGCCATGAAGGAGGGGAACGAGAAGGTGCCCACGCTGCTGACAGACTACATCCTCAAAGGTACCCTCCTGCCTCCCCGAGTATCTCCTGAGTATCTCCTGAGTACCTGCTGTGTAGCCCTGGGGAATCACCCGTGTGTCTCTGTGTAACCTCTGTGCATCCTCTGTATCCCTCTGTGCACCCTCTGTGTAACCTCTGCATCCTCTGTGCATCCTCTGTATCCCTCTGTGCATCCTCTGTGCATCCTCTGTGTATCCCTTTGTGTAACCTCTGTGTAACCTCTGTGTAACCTCTGTGCATCCCTTTGTGTAACCTCTGTGCACCCTCTGTGTAACCTCCGTGCATCCTCTGTGCATCCTCTGTATCCCTCTGTGCATCCTCTGTGTATCCCTCTGTGTAACCTCTGTGCATCCTCTGTGCATCCTCTGTGTATCCCTTTGTGTAACCTCTGTGCATCCTCTGTGTATCCCCTGTGTATCCCGGGTTCATCTCCTGCGCATCCCTCATGCCGACCTGGCACAGCTCCTGTGCGCTCGTGCGCATCCTTGTGCAAACCCGTGCGTCGTTGTGCACCTCCGTGCGCTGTGGTGTGTGCTCGTGCGTCCCCGTGCACCCCGGTGCCCGCTCGTGCGCCCCCTGCATCCTCACACGTCCTCGCGCGCCCCCGTGCACCCCGGTGCCCGCTTGTGCACCCCCTGCATCCTCACACGTCCTCGCGCGCCCCCGTGCACCCCGGTGCGCGCTCGTGCGCCCCCTGCATCCTCACACGTCCTCGCGCGCCCCCGTGCACCCCGGTGCGCGCGGGTGCCCAGGCAGCCCCTCTCTCTCCACAGTTCTCTGCCCGACCTGATGCGACTTCGTCACCCACCCCCCACCCCAAAAACGGGGCAAAATCCGTGGAAAATGAGTCACCCACAGCTCCTCCCCCACCCCACGCCCCTGCACGCCCCTCCCCCTCCCCCCTTTGCACAGCTGGGAAATAAATTAATTCATTTCATTAATTAATCAACTGGCCTCTGGCGTCTTCATTCCACCCCCGCGCCGCTCGCCACGTCCTTTGGCAACTTTTTGATTTAAAAAAACACAATTTTGGGGACAAAAAAAAAAAATCCTGCCGGGGTTTGCAGTGCTGTGCTCATGAATATTGCAAAGTTTTATAAAAATATGCAAATTTCTGACTAATGAGGTGCTGGCTGCTCAGAACCAGCCACCATCCAAGGGGGAAAATTCACCTGAAAATTCCATTTTTAGGACTTTTTTTTCCCATTTTTTCACCTTTTCTGCTCCAAATTGTGCAAAAATCACCCTTTTTAACCCAAAAACCCCAATGTTAATTAGCAATGGCTCATTAGAGGGGGTGCACTTCATTCTGGGCTGAATTATTCAGGTGTGAGGGCAGGGGGTTATCACTTGTTTTGGGGGTCATTTCTCATTTTTGGAGAGTCACATCCATTTCAGGGGCAAATTGGGTCATTTAGGGGAAAGTCACGAATTTTGGGGAGATTTACTCAATTTTGGGAAAATCCCTCATTTTGGGAGAGTATCACTCATTTTGGGAGTGAGCATCACACAATTTGGGGGAGAATCACACATTTTGGGCAGAAAATCCCTCATTTTTGGGGGAAACCACTCATTTGGGGGGAAAACATTCATTTTTTGGAGAATATAACTCATTTTGGGGGAGAATCACTAATTTTTGGAAATATAACTAATTTTGGGGTGAGCAACACATTTTGGGGGAAAATCACTCATTTTGAGGGACAATCACGCATTTTGGGGGGAATCACTCATTTTTGGAGAATAGAACTAATTTTGGAGTGAGCTGCACACACTTGGGAGAATCACTCATTTTGGGGAGAAAATAAAATTTTTTGGGGAAAATCTATTTTGGAGAATATAACCTGTTTTGGGGGAGAATTAGTCATTTTTGGAGAATATCACACATTTTGGGGTGAGAATCACACATTTTGGGGGAGATGTACTCATTTTGAGGGAAAATCACATTTTTGGGGAGAATTACTCATTTTGGGGGAAGAATCAGACATTTTTGGAGAATACAAGGAATTTTGGGGTAGGCATCACACATTTTGGGGAAGAATCACTCATTTTGAGGGAGAATCATGCTTTTTTGGGGGAAAATCACTCATTTTGGAGAATATTGCAGATTTTGGGGTGAGCATCACACATTTTAGGGGTGTGTGCAACATTTTGGGTGAGCATCACATATTTTGGGAAGGATCACTTTCTGTGGAGAATCTCATTTTTGGAGAATAGAACTCACTTCAGGGGAAAATCACTCATTTTTTGAGAATGTAACACATTTTGGGGGAGAATCACTCATTTTGGGGGAGAATCGGGTTTTTTTGGAGACTATCACTCATTTTGGGGTGAGCATCACACATTTTGAGGGAGAATCACTCATTTTGGGGAGAAAATCAACCATTTTGGGGGATAATCTGTATTTTGGAGAATATAACTTATTTTGAAGTGACCATCACACGTTTTGGGGAAAAATAACTCATTTGGGGGGGGGAAATCACTCATTTTTGGAGAATATCACTCATTTTGGGGCGAGTATCATATTTTGGGGAAGAATCACTCATTTTGGGAGAGAATCAGGTGGTTTTGGATAATAGAACTAATTTTGGGGTGAGTATCACACATTTGGGGGGAATAATTGCTCATTTTTGGATAGTATAAATAATTTTGGGGGAGAATCAGTCCTTTTTGGAAATTAACAAGTTTTTGCATGAGCTACGCACATTTTGGGGGGAAAAAAATCACACATTTTGGAGAATCAGTTGTTTTTGGAGAATATCACTCATTTTGGGGTGAGCATCACACACTTTTGAGGAGAATCACTAATCTGGGGGAAAATAACTCATTTTTGGAGCGAATCACTAATTTGGGGGGAAAAATCACTCATTTTTGGAGAGAATCACACATTTTTGGGGGGCATTACCACTCGGGTAATTCCTTTTTGGGGACCATCATTCATTTTTGGAGAATATCACTCATTTTGGGCTGAGCATCCTTTATTTTAGGGGTGAGTATAATATTTTCGGGGAGAGTCACTCATTTTGGGGGCAGCATTATTAATTTTGGGTTAAAAGCTCATTTTTTGGGAGGGGAGGAACATCACTTTTTTGGGAGAGGAACAACACTTTTGGAATTATAAATCCTCTTTGCGCCACATCAGTTGCAGATTTCGGTCAGTTCACCCATTTTTGAGGCCAATTTCACCAATTTTAAGGGGTTTTTTGCCCATTTTATGGGATATTTATACATTTTGGAGGATTCTTTAAAAAAAAAGGACAAAAAGATGAAAAATAATAATAAAAAAATAATCCTTCTTACAGAAATCTGCATTTACAGGAGGAAAATTCCTTTATTATTTTTGCCCCACACCACCCGGGTTTGCTTTTCCGTTTCCCCCGCGCCACATTTTAAGGCGAAATTCACCTTTTTAAATTTTGCATTTTTAAAAAAAAACAACCAAAACCCAAAAAAATAAACCCAAATACGCTGTTTTTTTTGCAAAGCCACCCTCCCCCATGGCTCATTTTGGGGTAAAACTGCCATTTTCCTGCACAGGTGGACAATATCAGGGAGAAATTAATCTTCTCAGCAACAATATTGAATTTCCTTCCACCCACGCAAATCACCGCCCAATTCTGAGTGAAAATCTGTTTTTTTAAATTTTTTTCCCCATTTTTTCCCAACTCGGTGCCCTGGAAAAGTCTCAATCCCAGCAGCTTTTACCCCAACTCTACGTCCAGTTTCAGCCCTTAAGGACGAGGATGGGGGGGGGGGGTCCAGATTTGATGGGGTTTTAGCACATAAATTAAAAGGATTTGGGGGAATTTCCCCCCTTTTTCCAGAAATTGCATCCAGAGTCACCAAAGAGCCACAGCATCGGGGCCAAAACAGGGAGATTTGGGCAATCTGGTGGGTCAAGAGCACAAAACCCTCCGCAGATGCAACCTGAAGCAGAATTTCCACTCGTTGATTGTTTTTTTTCTCCCACGTGCTGATATTTCTGCCTGTGAATCATCTTTTTGGGGGGGAAAACCCAAAAAGCATCAGTCTTAGGGTTGGTTGGTTGGGGTTTGTTGGGGTTTTTTTGCTTTTTGCACCAAGAAATCCAAGTGATGGATGCAGTGGCCCACGGTGAAAACCCGCTGTCACCCAACAGCATCCGAGCGTCACCTGGGGAAAGAGTTTCCCCTAAAAAATCCTCTTTTTTTTACCAAAAAATGAAGGGGAAAAGGGAAAAATAAGAAGAAAACCTGAAAAAAAATAATCTGGCCACAATATGTGCCTTGTAAACATGTGTCCTTCACGTCCACGTGCCGACGCGGTCGTCCCCGCGCTCCCGTGGGCAGCCGGGACATCCGCCAGCACCTCCAATTTCCTTTTTTTCTCACCATTTTTGTTTGTTCTTGCCTATTTTTTGGCATTTTGGGGGAAATTTTGTTTCCGGTGCTGTCAGTGATTTGAGGAGGGTGCAGGAGGGGCTATTCCAGTGAGTCACTGTGGTCCAAGCCAAGGTCAGCACTGGGCGCCGCTGGGAGGCCGCCAGGCTCTTCCTCCAGCTCTTCCTCCTCTTCTTCCTCCTCCTCCATCTCGTCCTCATCCTCCTCATCTTCCTCCTCTTCCTCAGTGCCATCAAGGGAGTCGTCGTGGGCTGCCAGCATGGCCTGTTGCATGGCCATGGTGGCCGTGGCTGATGAGAGGGGTTGCAGGTTGTCCATGCTGAGAGAGCCTGAAATTAAAAAAAAAATATACATATAAATATATATATATAAAAAAATAAGTTCTTCTCCTAATATAAAGAGGACAAAAAAGTGCAAAAAACAAGAATACCAAGACAGCACCCTGGAGGGTGTCCCACCTGCCCCAACCCCAAGGTCCAACCTTAATTTTTTTAGCTACTCTATCTTTGTTGAATAACAAGAAACCTTCATTTTTGAGCAAGCAGATGCCCAAATTGGTTGGGGAGATCTTTCCTTCAGCTTCTCTTAATTTCCACCTTCCCTTCATTTTCTCTCTTCTCATCTTGTCTGGTCCATGCTTTGCTCTCTTCACCTTCCTCTTCTCTACTCCTCTTCTTCATCATCTTCTCTTCTTTTCCCATCTTGTCTCATCTGTCTTTTCATCTCATCTTCATCTTCTCTGTTCCTCTTCATTTTCATCATCTGTTCTTTCCATCATCTTCTCCTCATCTTCTCTCTTCCCATCTTGTCTCATCTGCCTTCTCATCTTCATATTTTCATGTTTTTCACTTTGCCTCCCCTCCTCTCCCCATCTCCCCTTCCACCTCCTCCCCAGCACCACAGGAGATATCTCAAGTGAAGCTCCATAGCGGGTGATCCTTGAGGTCTGTTCCTATGCTGAGGAGATGGCAGTGCCCCATTGCCAGCTCCTTGGTGATGGCCAACTGGAAGGACCTTCTTGCATGGGCCACTTCTTCAACATGTTTTTCCCCACGGGGTAATAAAGAGCTCTAGAAATCCTTAATTGCCAATTAAAGCCATAATTTAATGCGTGATCACCCCACCCAGGAAGGGCAGGGACCATCAGGGGCTGTCCTTACCATCAGGATTTGTCCCCGAATTGCCACCCTGCTGCTGCAGCACCCCGGCGGTGATGGAGTTGGGCCAGAACCGTTGGGTGGGTCGGTGCTGAGATTTGATTTTCTTGGCTTTAGGGGCTGGGTCCGGGTTGCTGGCGTCCAGCATGGGCTGCAGGATGCGCCGTCGGGCGTTTATGAACCTTTCCAGGGAAAAGAGAGACCATATGAGTCAATAATGGTCGTTAACATCAATTTTGAGTTAAAACAACAGAGATTTTAACAATTTAATAATATTTGGTAGTTCAACAATACAAGAAAGACCGGAAGGAGGATCCAGGAAGCTACAGGCCTGTCAGTTTGACTTCAGTGCCGAGGAAGCTGATGGAGCAGATCATCCTGAGTGCCACCATGCAGTACACGTAGGACAACCCAATGATCAAACCCAGCCAGTGTGGGTTTATGAGGGCAGGTCCTGCTTGACCAACCTGATCTCCTTCTACAACATGGTCACCTGCTTAGTGGATGAAGGAAAGGCTGTAGATGTTTTATGTCTGGACTTTGACACTGTTTTCCACAGCATTCTCCTGGAGAAACTGGCTGCTCATGGCTTGGATGGGCATCTGCTTTGCTGGGTAAAGAACTGGCTGGATGGCCAGGCCCAAAGAGTGGGAAGGAATGGATTTAAACCCGGTTGGTGGAGGGTCACCAGTGGTATTCCCCAGGGCTTGGTACTGGGGCCAGTCCTGCTTGATGTCTTCATCAATGATCTGGACAAGGGGATGGAGTGCACCCTCAGTCAGTTTGCAGATGACACTAAGCTGGGGGGGAGTGCTGATCTGCTGGGGAGTGGGGAGGTTCTGCAGAGGGATCTGGCCAGGCTGGATCCATGGGCCAGGACCAACTCCATGAGTTTCAACAAGGCCAAGGGCCGGGTCCCGCCCTTGGGTCACCAGAACGCCCAGCAGCGGGACAGGCTTGGGGAGGAGTGGCTGGAGAGCTGCTGGGCAGAGAGGGTCCTGGGGGTGCTGGTTGACAGCAGCTGAACAGGAGCCAGCAGAGTGCCCAGGTGGCCAAGAAGGCCAAGGGCATCCTGGCCTGGATCAGCACCAGTGTGGCCAGTAGGAGCAGGGCAATGCTGGTCCCCCTGCACTGGGCACTGGTGAGGCCGCAGCTCGAGTGCTGGGGTCAGTGTTGGGCCCCCTGACTCCAAGAAGGACCTGGAGGTGCTGGAGCGTGTCCAGAGAAGGGAACGGAGCTGGGGAAGGGTCTGGAGCACAAGTGTGCTGAGTTCCCGGCTGAGGGAACGGGGGGTGTTGGGTTCATGATTGGACTCGGTGATCTCGAAGATCTTTTCCGATCAAGGCAATTCTGTGATTCTGGGATTCTAACTCAATGAGTTGCATAAAAAAATCTTATCAAAAGTGTCCAGAAAGTTGGGGTTTCACCCCATTTTGTCTGTGGCACCTTACACCGTCGCATTAATTTTCCCAGGTCTGAGCTGGCGGCTGCTACACACGGGGTTTGCCAGGAGAGGGCACTGAGACATCGCCAACGAACGCGGCAATGAAACACACCTGCGCTCTCTGAAATCATCCCTAAACACCCAAAAAAGCGTGAAATAGCTCCAAAATAGAGGAAAAAAAGAAATCTCTAAAGCCAAGATGACCGCAGGGGCCACCAACGCGCTCACCAGTTGTTGACTTGCAAGAGGGTCAGGTTGGTTTGGGCGGCGATTTGCCTCTTCTCGTCCTCTGTGGGGTAGGGGTGCTAGAAAAAAAAGAGAGACAAAGCAGTAAAATGTCACTCCTGTGCACAAAATCACAAACCCGAGTAAAAAAAATGAAGAAAACCCCATTTTTTCCATTATTCCACTCCAAATTTGATGATTTCTTGCAAGATGCAAGTCCTAAAGGTGGCATCCAAAAGCATCATGGTTTCCCTGGTGTCCAAAGCGCTTTTCCAAGGCTTTCCACCCACAGCTTTCCTTGATGGAAAATATTAATTTTATTGTTATTATTGGTTTTAACAATTTTCTAACAGCACTTGTTGGTAAAGGTGGGATTTGGGAATCAAAACCCACTGTTACCCACCACACTCCTTGTCCATAGCATCAACACACTGAAACATCTGCATTGGGAGACTACCAGCCCCCAAAACTTCAATAACCTCTTCCCAATGATGCTAAAATCCTCTTTTCCAACCCCCAAAAATGAAATGATGACCAAACCAGCCCCACGTGTCATTTTTTGGAGCCCCAAGCCAGCAACGGTGTTGATTCATGAGTTGTTTTCCAGCTGTTTACCCCTAAAATAGTGTGATTTCCTTACAAAGCCACTCAAAGTCGTGGCTTGCAGGAGGTTCCCGTCCCATCCAGGCCTCAGGGATGCCAAAATGGTTAAAAATGGTGCTCTCTGGGGGCAAAATCTCACCATTTTTTGTATATTGTTTCCATCATTTCTTCCTCCTGTTGGTGCTACATATCTCCCAAACCCAATAAAACTATGATCATCAATGCCATTAGGCTGAAAAACACATCATCTATGATGGTAGATGGAGAAATCCCATGGGGAAGCCCAAACATCTTCAGATCATGAGGGCCAAGCTGAGAGCAGCAGTCCAACCATCCAGCAGAAGAACGACTTCTTTTAGGTTTTTCCATCCAGTTTTGGAAATCTCAAGACATGGGGTTCTCCTGACACCAGGCAGAAAATTGCTCCTCAGTTTCTGGTCTTCTAAACCCTTTTTCTTCTTACAAATCTGCAGTTCAGTCCTCCAAAAGCATGGGAGATGCACAACGCTGCTTGGGGTGGCAGCCATGCTCTTGTCCTCAATGCAATAAATACAAACTTTCCCATTAAAAGAAGATTGGAAAGTTCCCAACCAGCTCCTGCTCCATGTCCTGGGTCATGTTTCACCCCAAGTTGCTCCTTGGAGCTGTTATCTTCCATCTTGTCACCACCTTGGTGAGCTCCCACCTTCCTGGAGACCCCCATGCAACTCTTGGCTTCTGACTAATTTCATAGCCATATTACTGAGGAAAAAGGGTGGGGTTTTTTTAGCTTTTTTTCCCTTTTTCCAGACATCCTGATGGAAGAGCAACGTCCTCGTTTGAAAATTTCCTGGTTTCATCTTCTGAGCTCCTACCTACATTTCCACCACCAACCCCCAAAATGTTGCAATTCTGTTTCGACTGATTACTGACATGCTGGAAGCAGATCTGTGGGCAACTTGCACACCAAAATTTGATGGAAAAAGGTATTTTGGAGCTGTTAACCATAAAAAAATGCTCCATCACCCATCTGCAATAAATTTGTGGCAGTCTCTCTCACGTTTTGTTTGCTTCTTCGTGCATTTTTGCCACCTGCCGTGAAAACTGTCATCCCAGCAATATTCCCAAAAGAAAACCAAAGCCATTTTGAGCCCCTGAATATAAATTCAGACAAACCACCACCAAAATTCGGTCTTTTTTTTTTCTTTCTGTATTGGGTTTGCGTGGCAAGGTTTTAGTAGGGGGGGGGGGGGGCGGACATGGGGTGGCTTCTGTGAGAGAAGCTGCCAGAAGCTTCTCCCATGTCCGACCCGACACAGCCAATGCCAGCGGCTACAAGAAGGGACCCGCTGCTGGCCAAGGCCGAGCCAATCAGTAACACCTCTGGGAGAACAGAATTGAGAAAAAAAAGGAAGAGAGGGAAGAAAAAAGCTGCAGACTTTGCAGCTGGAGAGAGGAGTGAGCAGATGTGAGAGAAAACAACTCCACAGACACCAAGGTCAGTGAAGAAGGAGGGGCAGGAGGTGCTCCAGGCACCGGAGCAGAGATTCCACTGCAGCCTGTGGTGAGGACCATGGTGAGGCAGCTGTGCCCCTGCAGCCCCTGGAGGTCCATGGTGGAGCAGATGTCCCCCTGCAGCCCATGGAGGTCCATGGTGGAGCAGATGTCCCCCTGCAGCCCATGGAGGTCCATGGTGGGGCAGATGTCCCCCTGCAGCCCATGGAGATCCATGGTGGGGCAGATGTCCCCCTGCAGCCCATGGAGGTCCATGGTGGAGCAGATGTCCCCCTGCAGCCCATGGAGATCCATGGTGGAGCAGATGTCCCCCTGCAGCCCATGGAGGTCCACGGTGGGGCAGATGTCCCCCTGCAGCCCATGGAGGTCCATGGTGGGGCAGATGTCCCCCTGCAGCCCATGGAGATCCATGGTGGGGCAGATGTCCCCCTGCAGCCCATGGAGATCCATGGTGGGGCAGATGTCCCCCTGCAGCCCATGGAGATCCATGGTGGGGCAGATGTCCCCCTGCAGCCCATGGAGGTCCATGGTGGGGCAGATGTCCCCCTGCAGTGCCTGGAGGTCCATGGTGGAGCAGATGTCCCCCTGTAGCCCGTGGAGGACCCCAGGCTGGAGCAGGTGGATGCCCGAAGGAGGCTGTGACCCCGCGGGAAGCCCGCGCTGGAGCAGGTTCCTGTCAGGACCTGTAGCCCGTGGAGAGAGGAGCCCACGCTGGAGCAGGTTTGCTGGAGGACTTGTGACCCCGTGGGGGACCCGCGCTGGAGCAGTCCCTTCCTGAAGGACTGCACCCCATGGAATGGACCCAGACTGGAGCAGCTCGTGAGGAACTGTCAGTCATGGGAAGGACTCACGTTGGAGCAGTTGGTGGAGGACTGTCTCCCGTGAGAGGGACCCCACGCTGGTGCGGGGGAAGGAGACCTCCCCCTGAGGAGGAAGCAGCGGCAGAAACACCGTGTGATGAACTGACCCTAACCCCATTCCCTGTTCCCCTGTGCTGCTGGGGGGAGGAGGTGGAAAATCGGGAAAGAGATTAAGCCCGGGAAGCAGGGAGGGGTGGGGGAGGTGTTTTAAGATTTGGTTTTACTTCTCATTCTCCTCTGATTTTGATTTGTAATAAAGTAAATTTGGTTTTCCCCCAAGTCGAGTCTGTTTTGCCCGTGGTGAGTGATCTCTCTCCGTCCTTATCTCCACCCACGAGCTTCTCGTTAGACTTTTCTCCCCCTGCCCATTTGAGGAGGGGGAGTGACAGGGTGGGCTTTGGTGGGCATCCGGCCTCTGGTCAGGGTCACCCCACCACACTTTCTTTTTCTTTTTTTTTTTCCCCCCGGCTTTCAGGGCGTTTTGGGGGCTGTGGTGCTCACCATGAGATGCTGGAAGAGCCATGAGCGCATGATGTTGGTGGCATGCTTGGGCAGGACGCCTCTCTTGTTCTTGGACTTCTTGTCCTCACCGTCGAGGAGGGAGGTGAGATCCAGGTTCACCTGCCAAGGGAGAGGAACAGGGAGAGAACTGGCTGAAAATGGTGATGAAAAACCCAAAAAAGGAGCAAAACCACCCCCTAAAAATGAGCAAAGCCAACCCCAAAAATGAGTAAAACCAACCCAAAGAAAGAGTAAAATCAACTTCAAAAACAAGCAAAACCACCCCAAAAAATGAGTAAAACCAACCCAAAAAGGTAAAACCAAACCCAAAAATGAGCAAAACGAGCCCCAAAAAGAGTAAAAACAACCCAAAAACCGAGCAAAACCAACTTCAAAAATAAGCAAAACCAACCCGAAAATGAACAAAACCAAACCAAAAAAAAAGGTTAAAACTAACCCAAAAACTGAGCAAAACCAACCCCCAAAAAAGAACCAAACCAACCACAAAATGGGAGTGGAGCAAGTGCAAAAAACAGGAACTCATATGAGTAGCCAAAATCCATTTTTTCACTCCCAAAAAATGACCGTGACGCTGATATCACAACAATTTCCAATGTGGGATTAAAAAACCTCCAGAAAGATGATTTTCTAAACCTGAGCTTTAGAAAAACCTCTTGCAAACCCATGTTCCTCACCCAGGTGAGTCCCACCACGAGGAGAAACGTCCCCATTGAGCAAAAATTTGCTTTTTTATTAAAAAAAAAAAAAAAATCTTGCTGCACGAGAAGTCTGGGTGAGGAAGCGGGAACTGAACTGAAATCTCAGCGCTTCAGTTCAAAAGGGAATTTTCACTTTTTTTTTTTTTTTCCCCAGGTTTTCATCACAAACCCTTCTCCTGGATGAATTAAACACCAGGTCAGCAGGGCCCTGCTGTTCCCCTGGGCTCCAGAGGAACAAATCTGACCACGACGCAGGTGAAATATTAAAAAAAAAAATTAAAAAAGAAAAATAAATCAATTTCTACCCCAAACTGTCAGCGCTGCAGGAATGCAGCAGAAATTGAGGGGGGCGGGTGTGCAAAAATTTTGTCTAAAACGGAATTTTGAGGGTGGGATGTTCTCACCTGGGCGTTGGGGATCTGCAGGGCACCGGGGGCGATGGCCTGGGCGAGGACCTGACCCTGCGACGTCACCATCGTCACCGGCTGGTACAAAGCTCCGCCTATGGAAAAAAAAGGCCATTTTTTCCATTCTGGGGGGATGTAACCCCAAATTTCTCCTTCCCCCATCAACGTCCCTGGCGGTCCCTACCCTGCACGGCAGGTGAGGCGCTGCCCGCGCTCATGGCCAAGCTGCCCGGCGGCAGCGCGGCCGCTGGCACCACGATGCCGGGCGGGGGGTTGGAGGCGGGCGGGAGCGCCGCGGGGGGGCTCTGCAGCATCTCCTGCGGAGAGAGAGAACCGTGAGTCGGCAGGCGAGGACGCCGGGTTTGCCTTTCCCTGCCTGTTTTTTTGTTGTTCTCTAGGTGGTGCAAGAGGCAACATCGTAGAAAAAGGGATTTTTCAGTTAGTTGCAATTGCAAAAGAAAAAACGTTGAAAAGGAAAAAAAAAAAAAAAAAAAAAAAAAAAAGGAAAAATTGAAAAGGAAAATTTTGCAATTGTCCAAAAAAAAAAAAAAAAGGTGGAAAAATAAAAGAAATTGAAAAGGAAAATTTTGCAATTGCCAAAAATGGTGGGGAAAAAAATGAAAATTTTGCAATTACAAAAAAAAAGGAGAAAAAAAAATTTAAAATTTGAAAAACTGAAAATTTTGCATTTGCCAAAAAAAGGTGGAAAAATTTTAAAAAGTGAAAAATGGAAAAATAAAATTTTGCAATTGCCAAAAAAGGTGGGAAAAAAAATGAAAATTTTGCAATTACAAAAAAAAAGGAGAAAAAAAAATTAAAAATTTGAAAACCTGAAAATTTTGCGTTTGCCAAAAACAGGTGGAAAAATTTTAAAAAGTGAAAAATGGAAAGGAAAATTTTTCAATTGCAAAAAAAGGTGAAATAATAAAAAAAAGAAAAACTGAAAATTTTGTAATTGCCCAAAAAAAGATGGGAAATTTTTTTTTAAAAAAGAAAAAATGAATAACAAAATTTTGCAATTAAAAAAAAAGCTGGAAAAATTTTAAAAAGTGAAAAATTGAAAAATAAAATTTTGCAACTGCCAAAAAAGTAGAAAATTTTAAAAAATTGAAAAGTAAAATTTTGCAATTGAAAAAAATATCTTATTTCTATACATTTCTTTTATATATATATATTTAATCCTGTGAGTGGAACTGGATAAAACAGTATTTGCTAAAAGCCAGGGCAAGCACTCCCCTTGCCATAATAATAGTAAATTAATTTAAAAAAATAATGATATAACCCAATTTTATATCATTGCTTCCAGCTTTAAGCTAACTTTTTGCAAAAATTGGCAATTTTATTATTAACCTTATTCATCTTATTATTAACCCCAGCACTGGAGTAGCTTATACATGTCAGCAGCAATTGGGAAAAAAATCAAATTTAATCATTATTTGAGTATTTAATGCAATATTTTGGGAAGGGAAAGATGCCACGATTGAGGATATGGGTGAATTCAAGGCAATGCCACTAATATTTAGAAAATTATAATTTTAAAATAAGCCAAAGATAATTATATAACTCTAATTCACCCTACTGAAATGGAAATAAAAAAGAACTCTTGCAATAAACATAATTTTTTTCCCCCTTTTTATACCTATTTTCCCATTCTCCATGTCCATCTGGTTGTCAACTGTTGAACAGAATGGCAACAAAGGGGATTTTTTTTCACCTTTTTATTCAATTCTCCCAGAATTTTGATGCATTTCATCAAGAAATAGATTTCTTGGCTTAAAAAGAGAGGATTTTCTTATTGTTTATCTGGAAATTTTGCTGCAGTTGCTGCGAATTTTTGCTTCACCTCCCAGACTTCCCTTCTCACAGGTAAATTAATCAATAAAATGCAAATATGACCATAAAATACTTGTATTTTTTTTTAACATCATCTTCCCCATCTTCAAACTTTTGGGGGAAATGGCTTTTGGGTTGAAAAATTAGGATTTCCCATTTTTCAGAAAGCAAAAATACTGGAAGCAAATGGCTTTTGCCATCGTCTGGCCAGCGAACACGGTGGAAATATTCATATAAACCCAGAAGTGGTGCTTGGAGAACCTCAAAAAGCAGTCAGATGCCACCAAGGGCAACCAGAGTGTTGGACCAACCTGAAGACCTCCAACTTTCCTTTCCTGCCTTGTTTTTTTTTTCCATGATTCCTCCTAAGAACAGCATCCAGAAGGTAATTTTGGGAAGTTCATTAGGAAAAAATAATTTGGGATATTGGAAAATGGGAGGAAGAAACTGCAATTTCCAGATGCAACGGCCAAAGTCATTTTCAATAGCATTTTATGGTGACAAAAATTGCACTTTTTTTTGGTGGCGTAGTGGAAAATTGTCCCAAAACATCACTTCAGCAGCGTCCAAAAAGGTATTGGTAACTATTAGAAATTGGTAACTCATTGGTAATTATTAGAAATATTAGTAATTTATTAGAAAAAGAAATGAAATAAATTCACGGTGTTTCTGCAAGGGCACTGTGAAACCAAGGGTAACCCATGGAAATGGACAAATAAATACAGATATCTCCAAGAAGATGTTTAAAATAGAATTTTTGCATACTAGTTACCAGGGATCACAAATGCCAGACAAATTCTGTTTTCCATTTTAGGAGTCAAAGAATTTTAAATGTTTCGGGCAATTTTGAAACTCGCGTGTAAAAATAAAAATCCCTCACTAGATGGCTCTGCAGATCCTCACCTCGGCACTGACCCTCCCCAGCTCTATGGCCAAACATGATTTCGCCGAATTAAGTCATTTTCATGAAGAAAAACACCTGGTACATATTGAACTGCACAAAAAAACCCTTTTTTACAATAAAACAAGAATCAGAGACAAAGTGTCCACGCGTAAATAGGTGTTAAAATCCAGCGCTACTCGACTGATGTCCTTCTGCTCATGCTTTATGACACAGCAATTTCTTTTTGGGTGGCACACGCGC
Organism: Caprimulgus europaeus; assembly: GCA_907165065.1. Next base: position 7,327,012 of record OU015548.1, on the reverse strand, counting down.
TTAAAAAATGTCCCTTATCATCCTCGCTTCGTGACTTTTATTCGTGCTCGAGTAAAGCTGGGGAAAAAAAAATAAACCTGTGAGTTTGCGGAGAAAGAGGCGGCCACACTCAGATTCGCGGAAGATTTGTAAGGCTCCTTCATGGATGGATGGGAGGATGGAGATGAAAAAAAAAAACAAAAACTTTGCTTTAAAAATCAGAGATATCCAGGCTTGTCCACAGGGCAAACTCGAATAAATTCACATCTATTAATCTCTATAATTAAGTACTCTATAATTAAGAACTGCGTCGAGTCAGGCCAAGTCAACCGGCAGCCTCCAGCCACCGGCAAGATGAGGAAAAAGACAAGAAGAAACGTTGTCCTGAAAACGTTCATATGGACACTGCCAATCTGCTGCAATTCTCACTCAAAATAAGAGCTGAAAAATGCAAAAATTTAATCAAATTTAAACATCCCTGGCGGTGTGGTGGTTCCCAGTGTGACTGGTTTTGTGGTGGGTTTTTTCTTGCAAATGAAGTCAACTGGAGAGCAGTGAGGACCACTTTGACATCAAAGGCAACTTGAACTGATTTACTTTAAATTTTGGGTTAAATTGGCTTTTTTTTCCCTCATTCATGGAAAAAATTAGCTGCCTTCTCCTCTCCCTGTCTGAAAAAAAATTCAAAAATGTTCATTAAATCGAGTTTAAAAAGGGTCTGATGAGGACTCAAGGAAGACGAATGAGGCCAAGTGAAAAGCAACCAAAAAAAATTGAAGAAGGAGAATTGACTTGCAAGCCAAAGGCTAGAACTCCTCCAACACAACAAAGTGAAGAAGAAAATGAGAAGGTGATGGAGAAAGCAGGGTTGAAAAATGTCTACAGCGTAACGAGGGTTCAGAAAAGGCTCATCATGTAGGAAAAACTCTTAACTTTTCACCCAAATTTGGCCAATGCCAGGAGTCATCTCCAGACTTGGCAAGGCCAGAAGATTTTGGCAAGAGTTGGAAGGTGCTTTTTCATCTTTCCATCACCTCCAGGCATTTTTGCATTTCCAGAAATTCTGGCATTTTACACTTTTGAAAGCACAACTGACACCAAGCCGAGGGCCATCTTTATTTTGGATACACCAAGGAAATCCAACTGCAATTCTCCCACGAGGACATTTTGACAGCTCCAGACATTATTTTCTCAGTTTGGGTTGATGTCCTTGTTATTGCATAGCCATAATTTCTGAAGCAGGATGTCCCATGATAAAAAAGTTTGTAAAAAAATGGAAATATTTCACTTTCATGAGCAACCTGCTGTATCTGCTCGTAAAATGATCGTCTCCCCTCCCACACCCTGAGAAAAACCTATTTTCTGAGAAACCTCGTTCATTGATATTAATCACATTTTTATTATTTTGATTTTTTTTAAACAATTCCTAAATGAGGGGCCCCTCAGCTGTTTTACCTGCCCTCAACATGAGATTAATAGGATGATAATTAGAGAAATCACCCCTTTTGACAGTTTTTTTAAACATGGATCCTGTGATTCTTCATCTCCCTGGAGCATCTCCAACCCTTCAAACTCAACTGATGGATATAAAGTATTTCCATCCTGTCTTTTTTTTAAGCCTTACCCATGCAAACTCAGGTAGATTCAAGGAGTTGAGGCACTTGCTGTTGCTTAGTTGGATAATTAGAAAAAAATTGGTGTTATGCCATCATCGGTATGTCATCCTCACCCAGTGACCAGTTGAGATGGTGGCTCCTTCTGGTCTATCAACGTGAATATTTTGACCCCTGCTGACTGAAAAAACCTTCTTCGTTGAGTTGTTTCCCCTCCAGCTGGGTCTTTCTTGGGTGTGTTCCCATTTATTTAGCAACTACCTCCAAATCCTCACTTGAATTTCTCAACTTTCAAGTCTTGCCCAGAAGGAAAATGACAACAACTCCAGGTTTGCAGGAATCAGAAGCTCTCCACGGGCCTGATTATTTTCTAAAGACTTGTGCTAATTTTCAGATACGATCCCCACCTCTTTATGAAGCACTAAATCCTCATTACTTTTCCTGACCGATGCATTCTAATTAGATCAACACTTTAAAAAAAAAAAAAAAAGGAAAAGAGGGGGAAAAAAAAAATCACAATAGCCACAGGCTTTCCATCTCATTAACTCCCTCACTTATTATTTTCATGAAAATTACTGATTAAAAAAAAAAAAACCCCGTGCATCTCCATTTGCTGGGACCGGGAGCTTCGGCGGCTCCTATCTAACATCTCTCTCATCACCCGGGATGCGAGAGCTGTTGCCATGACAACGCACAATAATAGAAACTAATAAATTACAAACGAGATGCTCGTTGAGCAATTATTGTTCTCTTTTATGCGAGTGTCTTGCTAATTTGGATCATAAGGAATGCTCCCATAAAGCAGCCAAGGGATAATAAGTCCATTTCTAGAGATTATTAGAAAATCGAGAGAGGTCAGGGGTTTGGGGGTTTTTTTTAGATCAATGATTAAGTGATTTGGTGCTTTTAAGGAAACCTAAAGAAGAAATAAAACTTTTCTGGGAGATTTTTCCCACAAGTGCTGTGTTGGGAGCTTTGAACTCGGCATCACTTGGAGTTGAGCTGCTAGAATCACATTTTTTTCCTTTCTGCCACCCTAAAAGTGCCCTAAAAAGCCCCCATCATCTGCTTCCTTTTGGGGGAGAACCCCAAGATCTATCTGGGGACACCCTGGATTATTTTGAATTGGCTGCAGTTATTTCGGGGGGGGGTTGTACAACTCAAAAATTTCATTTCCCCTCCAAAAAAAATCAAGTGTCCGAGAAAGTGAAACCCCCCGAGGGACACACAATATCGCATCAAGGACTTTTTTTTTGAGATGCAACCACTCAACATTTATTCCCTGCAAGGCAAATAAATGCACATGAAAACCCTAACCCATATTTCATATTTTTTCCAAATATTCAATTAAAATCTCTTATTTTTGCCCCAAAAGCCACCAAGGTGCAGCTTGATTTTGCCATTTCAGTTGATTTTTCTGCAATTCTTGGTCAGAATTGTACTTTTTCACTGTGCTTGAGGCATCAAATCTTTCCTTCTCCCAGCTAAAAATGAAATTATGCAAAAAAAAAAAAAAAGTCAAGATGGGAATGTGGATCATGCTGGGGCAAAAAAAGGAGCTAAAAAGGGTTATCTGAGACCCAAAAACCTGTTTTTTTAAATTATTTTACTCAACTGGGGATGGCTTTTGATGAATTTCCAGGAGAACACAAGAGTTGTAGCCCTCAAACCTTGTTGGCCCAAATTGCTCGCTGGCCAACATGCAAGGATGGTGATTACAGGCGATTTCAAGGTGTTACCTGGGGATGGAGGTTGATGGAAGAGGGGTTGGGGGAGTAGGGCCCCCCAAGGTCATTCCTGAGTAGGTTATCACTGTGCATCTTGGTTTTGAGGCAGGTGATGTAGCGATTGCAAAAGTCCTTGCACAACTCATTGACCTTCTCCAGCTCCAAGAGGTGGATGCGCAGCACCTGGATTGCCTTCACCATCTACGCAAAGGCACAACGGCAGAGTTAAAATAATGTTTTTCCTCAATATGTTGGAAAAAAGCCTAAAACATTCAATATTTTCACCCAAAATCCAACCTGGACCCAAATCTTATGGTAGAATTACAAGGATTTCCTTCCTAAACACACCAAAAAAACCCCCAAAAAGTCAATATTCTTGCCCAAAACCCATCTCAGAGCCCATCCCTCTGCACCTCTGCATTTCTGTTCTCCATCAATCATATCTCTGAAATCACAAGAGGCAAAAATTCACAAAATTTCCCCTTGGGAATTGTTCTCCAAGCCCCAAAAAATCCCAGGAGGCAAAAATACACAAAATTTATCATTGGGAATTGCTCCCCACACCCCCAAAAAAATCAAAGCCAAAGCCCTGGATATCAAAAAGTCTTTGGTTTTTCTCTGGAGGCCACTTCTTCTAACAAGATTACAGACCTACAACTTCACCGTTAAGCTGTTGCTGGTGCAAAGCCTGGACCTCGTTAAAACATACCCCATAAACGGGAACAAATTTACACACAAAACCTTCCCTGGCCGAGCTGAAAACCCACAACTTTCACAGCCGCTCTTTGAAACCTTGCGTAATATATAAAATTTCAGCTATTCACTCCAGGGTAATAAATCCTGTTTTATATAACAAAGAGTCTTTGCATTTCAAAGGGTGTTTTGGAACTTGTAAATTTTAGTGGTCATCTTTATAAACTGTGAGTTGCCACGGTTGGGAAACATCCTGAAAAATCCAGGGTCAAATTCAAAGTGGTGGCTCTATGATGGAGAATGTGAATTTTAGTTGGTGAACAACAAGGACGATGGGTTGTGGCTGGAAAAATCTTTTTTATTTTCTTTTTTGGCTTTTTTTCTTCTTTTTTTTTGCTTTTTTTTTGCTTTTTTTCTGGCTTTTTATTTCTTCCTCCACAGTTGGTGCCGGCAAAGCACAAGGCGGAGGCGTCGCGCCCCGGCTCTTCTGCATCCTCCCAGGACTCAACGGCCATGAAAGTCAATATTCAAGGGCAAAGGCAAGAAGACCTGACACACAGACGTGTAAAAAAATAAATCTCTCAATTATCTCAGCTCATTTGCTTGGGGTCTCATTTTACGGCCCCGCTCCGCTGCGCCGTATATCTGTCCAGATAAAGAGTTACAGCCGGACGGCAGACGTGCGCGGGGTTGTAAAAAATACAGATGCTGAATTAATTGACTGTGTGGCGCTCGGCAGCTGATTGAGTTGATAATGGTGAGATCTGACCTTTTTCTAATTTCTAATTATGTGCATCTCGGCGCTGAGGAATCCATGACTCTTATTCTAATGATAGCTAATGCCGCTGGCCTTTTCCTTCCCGCTTTGCCGGCGTCGGTTTCTGGGGAATCGGAAGCTTTAAAAAAATATATTCCAGAAATTAACCAAAAAAAAAACAAGGACAATACAAATAAGGAAAAAGTATCAACCCAAAAACATGTGAAAATGTAGAATTTGGGGCACTGCAAGACTTTTTCACCCAAAATTCCCTTCAGTTGGCGCTTCCCACCAACTGGAACAGTCATTCTTCAGCATCACATTAACCATCTCCTTTGTCTTGATGGAGGTCAACCACACTTGGCAATTTGGATGGTTTTTGGAGAAGTTTTGGGTGTTGGATTTGAATTTATACATATAGATATGTCCTAGAAATAGGGAAAAAAAAATATATATATATATGTGCACACACATGGATATAAATATATCCAGCACTGAGCCTTTGCTGGAAATGCTTCACCTTGATATAAGTAGGACTAGATTTTCCTCCTCTAAAATTTCAGATGTTTTTAGCTTCAGTTGGCTCCATCTTTCTTTTCTTGCTAAGTCATTGCACCCATTTTTATCTCATTTAATGTTTTTTGAGGAACCTCAACATTTGATACATACTCAGTCCCATAACTGAAATAATCCAAAACGTTGGTTTTTGGGTCACTTAGCCCAGAGCAATTTCTATTCTTGGCTGGAAGATGTTGCAAAATGGGCTTAGTCATCGCCAAATGAGACTTTGCATGCTCCCTATTTTCTTGGAGGGCTTTCCACAGCCTGCTAAAGCCACTCTTGATTTAGGGATCTTGCAAAACTCTCCTCCAAAAGTTGAAATCAGGAATTTAATCCATCTTGAAACCATTTCTTGTTTTTTTTAGGAAAACAGTGGGCTTTGCACTTGGATGAGCATTGCTCGTTCTTCTACTCTTCTTGACAAGTCATGGCACAAAATCATCTTCTTGGTATCTGCAATATTTGGAAAAAGCTGCCTGTGAATTGCCAGATTTTCTGTCTTTTCTGGGATGGAAATCCCTTTGCAACACATCCCACTGGACACACCATCCCCTGGAGAAGATATTTTGCTCTTTGCATCATCAGAGGTGAGTGAAATTTCCTCTGTTGACCTTAAAAATTTGCTTGTGGAGCAGTGGGAGGATGTGCCAGGATGGTGCCATGGACCTGTCCACCCATGTTTGCCACGGAGACCACATGTGGAGGCTTCCTGGACAAAATAAAGGAATTTGGGGATGTTTCCTGAGGTCCCTGCAAGAGAAATGCTCCATCCCAAACAGAGTCTACTGAGGTACCTTCCAGCAGCAATAGGTACGGCAGGAAATTTGGGTTGCTATGACAGAGAAGCCACCAAAAACAGTCCAAAGTGTCCCAAACCATTGATATCCATCACCCTTTTTGGAAGAAGCTCTTATTTGGCCTTGTGTCTAGGGCAAGAGGTGGAACAAGATGGAGCCAGAGAAGAACTCAGACGCTACTGCACGTTGCACCAAAGAGCAGTAATTCCAGCAAAAATTGCAAGTTTTGGGGCACAAACCCGCCATCGATCTTGGCTGTTCCCAGGAAATGCATTCATCTGATGGCCCTTGTGGTGTCAAGCCAGCCAAAAATTGGGCAGAGGTTTGTTCTCACAGGCAATCTTATGGAGAAGGTCTTGCAAGGTCTACAGAAAACATTGCCAAGACGGCCAACACTACAAATGGAGCTCCAAGATGTTGCCCAAGGTGGCAGATGTCCAAAATTTGTTCCTCACTCCCTACCCTCTCCCCACCCCCGCAAAAACAATTTGTCAAGCCCAGTTGCCTCTACCAGGTTGTCCAGCTCAGGGTCATCGCTGAAGAAGGGCTTGTGCTCCTGCTCCTGCTGGTGGACGAAGTTCTCGATGTCGACGTCGAAGCTGGCCGAGGTGATGCACTCGGAGCCCTGCGTCGCCTGCTCGCACTTCTCAAAGAGCAGAGTCAGCAGCGGGAACAGCGGGTGCCTGCAGAGGACAAAGGAGACACCCCATGATGCCCATGTCCATTTTTGCCCCACACCATCCATCCATTCCCTCCCAGCTTGCAAGGTACTGGTGGTGCAAACCTCATTCCCAAGCTAAAGTTGGAAGTCCTTGCTCTAGACCTTTTCTAACAACAACAAAAAAGCTTAAAAATTGCAAAATTCCCCTTTTCTCCACTAGGCAATGACTTCTCCCAACATCTTGGTGCTTTCCACCATTGCACCAAAGCTGGCATTTCCAAAATCTTCTGCCACGGGAAAAAAGGCCTGGCTTCAGGGTAGTTGTCCTGGAGCCATCTGCTGTCCTGGTGGCTTTGCAGTTTGAAGGATTGACATCAGCACCTGCTCACTGATGGCAGCATTTTATCTGAAAATGTCTCTCTTGGTTGGAGATGGTGGATGGGGATGAGCTGGTATTGTCTGTGTGCCCATGGCAGCCTTTGGATAGACCTCGGTATGGGATTGGATGGACCTTGCTGTGGGTTTGGATGGACCTTGCTGTGGGTTTGGATGGACCTTGCTATGAGCTGACCTCCACCAAGAGGTCTCTTTGCACCTCTGTCAAGCAAATCCACGTCCATCCATGAAGATGGGTCAAGTCCCACTTCTCTCTCCCCACCAGACGTCTCTTAGGAAGCAAAGATTTGCAATTCTTCTCGGGAACCCAGGATTCGCTTGAACACCGACGTGAAATTGAAATGGAATTACATGGACGACACCAAAGCACGTGGAGAAGAAGGGGACGGAGACCACGAGTTGGAGCCAATCTTGGGGAGCTTCTCCAAAAGTGCAGATTAAAAACTAATAAGAACAAGGATTTATGGCGATTTGGAGGTGAGAAGTGCAAAATGCTGCTCCAGGGACGGACTCTCCCCGTTATCCCAGCGATCTGCTCCACCACGTGATCTCCAAAGGTCGATCCAAGAGACATTCGCGAGTCATTTCCCGAGGGTTTTACTCCGAGCCGGAGTCGGGCGAAGGGGTGAAACCCTCGGCAAAGCCGCGGGATCGGAGAGTTTCACCCGTCCTGATCCCGGTTCAGCTCCGGATTCGCCGAGGTGGGAGCGGAGCCGTGTCCGGAGCCGTTCCGAAGGCACGGAATCACCCCGAAGGATGGGTTCCATTTTGGTTTTGCAATTTTATTTTATATTTTCTATAAATATAGAATTCCTTTTTATATTTCCTTTTAAGGAATTTGTAGCCCCTTTGATTTAGGGGGCGGAAATCACCCCGATTGGGATGGACCACCCGAGCGGTGGAGCACCAGGAATGGCGGGGAGGAGGGGGAGGAAGGAGGTTGGGGGGGCGAGGGGTTGGGCTTGGGTTAGAAATTGAAAAAAAAGGAAAAGAAAGAAAAAAAGAAAAAAAAAGTAAAATGAAAAAATAAATAACATGAAAAATAAAATAAAATTTATAAACTAAGTAAAATTAATAAAAATAAAATTAAATAAAATAAATAAATAAACCAAAATAAATAAAAATAAAATTTAAAAGCATACTATAAATAAATAAATAAAAGTTGAATTCATATAAATAAATAAACAAATTTGAAATAAAACAAAGTCAATAAAATAACTAAAATGAAATAAATAATATTAAAATAAAATAAAATATGGTAAAATTAAATAAAATAAATGCTATAAAGTCAATAAAAATAATTTAAATGAAAGCATTAAAAATAAGTATTAAAAAGTCAATGAAATAATAACTAAAATAACTAACTAAAATGAAATAAAATCCGTAAACATAAAATAAAACAAAATAAATAAATAAAATAAATAAATAAAGATAAATAGATTTTTTAAAGTAAAAAAAATAAGAAAATAAATAAAAAATACAATACAGTCAATAAAATAAAAGCTAAAATAACTAACTAAAATAAAAAACAATTAAACTAAAGTAAACAAAACTAAATAAATAAAATTAAACAAACAAATAAATAAATAAATTTGATAAATAAGAAATCATAAAATATATGATAAATAATACATATAGTTTTGAACTATATTTTTAATATTATATACATCTATATATATATTTCTATTTTTATAAGTATATACAGTTATAATATATTTATTTTTTAATTGCCCAGTATTTGTAGTTTAGTTGCCCAATCCAGATTTGCATAATTAATTCCTCTCTTGGGACCACCAATCTTTTTCTCACTTTTCTAGGTGGAAAATAACCCCCAAAAAATGAATTTCTGGCATTTTTTTGACCTTCAAATTAAGGTTATTAAAACTCCAAAGGGTTTTTTTGGGTTGTGTTATCCTGAAACACTGAAAAATTGCAAAGAAAAGGTGGGTGTTTTTCTTAAATTATTTTTTGTTTCACACAGTAAAATTATTTCCATCATTAAAAAAAATCCTGAAATTTCCCGCGTGGAATCTGGATTTATCCCACATCTTCAGCCACCTTCCCAAGTCTTTTGGACTCATAATATTTATATATTTTGATTAAAATATTTTTATTTCTTCATTTCCAAGTTGTTTTATTTGGTTTGCAAACCCCTACAAATCTTAATTAAATATAATAATACTGATTAATATTAATAATCCTAATTAAATTATAATATATATTACTATTACATCATTACTTACACATTATAATATTTAAATAATTACATAGCACTTCAATAATTACATATTACTTACATAATTATACTATTTACATAATTATGTTAATTATTAAAATTTATGTAATAAAATTGTTGCATATTTTGAATTATTATATATCTTTAGCTCCAAAATGACCAAAAAAAAAGCTCTTTGTTTGCATCAACCTCATATTTTACATTAATACCTGATTTTTGGTGATTTTTTTTCCCAAAATCACCTGGTTTTGCCAAAAAAAGAGGTTAATTACATATACAAGATTATATATTTTATACATATAAAATATATATTAGATTAGATTCAATTATTATATATTATATTATAATATTTTGGAGGGGAGGGAGACGCTGCGAAACAAGGTCCAAGTTATTATGGGAGTTATTATGGCTCAACATGAGCTAATTGGGAATTAATTAATAATTAATAATAAATAAATAATAGCGGATTAATAAGGCATCATAATAACGACCGCGGCGCGGAATCGCCGCCTTAACCGCCGCATTAATTAATGCATCGCCGCATGAGGAACGCGTCGGATTAACGAGCGCGTTAATGGCAATGAAATGAAAAGGTAATTAATGAATGCAGTAATTAGTGATCGGAGGTGAGCGAGAGCTGACATCACCTGTAGACGGCGCGCTTGTCGGCTTCCAGCTGTGCCTGGGGCTCGGCGGCGGGCGGGACCGGGGCGGCGGCCGCGGGCGCGGGCGGGGCCAGGTGCACGGGCTGGCTCTTGGGGGGCGGCTGGGTTGTGGCCGTCATCTGGGATCGGGGGAAAAAAGGGAAAGAATTGGGAAAAGAAAGGGAAGGAAAATGGGATTTAGTGGCTTTTCCCATTGGATTTTGTAGGTTTTGGCAATGGATTTTGGAAAATTTAGGGGGAGCAGTGGGATGGGTTTGGGGGGAGTAAAAATCTGGTTTCATATATTTTATTTTTATATATATTTATATCTTTATATTTTCTTTATTTAGAATTTTACATACTACAACTTATTTTCATATATTTATATATTCGTGTATTTATTTTTTAAAATATTTACATATTTATATCTTAATTTACATATTATATATTCACATTCTATATATAAAATATATTTTTATTTATTTTAGGTATATATTCATATTTTATGTCTATGTTACTTTTGTATATTTTTATATTTAGAATTAATATATATTATATATTAATTTATTCATTTTTATATTAATGTTTTAAATTATATTTTTATATATTGCATATTTTTATATATTATATCTCTTAATATCTTTCCGATACATATTTATATTTTATAACTATTTAGATATATTATTTTAATATAGGTCTATATTAATAATTTTTATATTATATATTATCTTATACATTAATATTGTATATTTGATATTATATATACATATTACATATTTCTATATATAATATATTTTTTATATATTAGGTATATATTTATATATAATGTCTATTTATATATATAATTTTAATATGTATATATTTATATATTAGTTTATTAACTAATGTATTTATATTTTATATTACAGATTCTTTTTGTATATTATATATTTTATATATAATATATATTTTCATATATTTCAGACTTACATTTTATGTCCATTTACATATATTATTTTTATATTTTATTTTCACATAGTCCTATTTTATATTACATATGATATGGTTATATATATATTTTATATATAAACATGTTTTTATATAGAACTTTTCATCTAATTCTGGAAAGAGCAGTTTTAGGTTTTTCCCCACTTTTTCCTCGGGGAAAATACAGGGAAAACCCAACCAATTTATTGCCCCAGCAGCAAAGCAAACGTGCAATAAATTAAAAATCTGTGAATTTTTCAGAGCTCCGATTATTGTCCAGACACACAGGAATTTTAATTTCCTTTCCCAGAATTACCCGAGTCTCTTCCCCCCCGCCGAGCCCTCGGAGGAGTCATTTTATAGCGCAAGACACAGCCAGAAAACCTTTTTTAAAAAATCCAATTTTTTGGGTTTTTTTTCATTTGCTCTTGCCTAAATCACTCATTTTTACCCCCAATGCTGCCCCCGATCCCCAGGAATTGCCAATCCTTTTATGGGCAAAATCCCACTTAAAATTCACAGTTTCATTTTTTACAACTCTGAAGGTTTTGCTGCGGGTCCCGCAGAGGCGCCGCAGCCCTCCAGCATCAGGGAAAAGTTTAATTCATTTGGGTTCAAATGTATCAGCACCCCCCGCAAATTCCCCAAATCCAGTGATTTTGACTCAAAATCTCAGTGGGAAATTGACACAAAAGGGGATGTTTCTGGTGTTTACTGAAATAGAAATTAAATATTTTTAATATGTAATTCTTAATTTGTCTAATATACGTCTATATTTCAGTGTTCATTGATAGAAATTACATATTTTTATATATACAATTCTTTATTTGACTAATGTATGGCTACATTTCTATTTATAGAGAAATAAAAGATTTTTTAATATATAATTGTTTGTCTAAAGGACTGCTATATTTTTTTGTTTCAATAGAAATAAGGTATTTTCATATTTTTTTATTTATTTATCCATTATATATTTATTTATTAAAGATTCTTTTCTGTGTTTATAGATAAATAAATTATCTAGATATTATTTATTTGTTTGTGTAATGCATGTCTGTTCATAAAGAATTAAAATATATTATTGATTTTTCTAATATAAATGATAATAATAAATAATGAAATAGTAATAATTAAAATATAATAAACACTGTTGTATTTATTTGTGTTTATATAGAAAAATTTATTTATATGGTTTATTTAATTTTCTAGAATAAATCTAGATTTATTGCTGTGCATTTATAGAGAAACAACATTTTTACCAATACCACGTAGTTATTTTTCTAATGCACATCTAGATTTCTTTCTGTGTTTATAAAAAAAAAATGTTTATTTGTATTATTTATTTATTTTCTAATAGACTTCTAGACTTAGTTCTCCATTTATTTTTATATATATATTTATTTTACATGTAAAATGCTTATTATATATATATATACTTACATATAATTATATGTGTACATACCCACAGTTTTCTCCAAACTCATTTTGTTTTCAAGTTCTTGGGATAAAAAAAAGCCAATTTCTCGCTTCTCTTGAAAATATTTGACTTTAGTACCTGCTGCCTGGCCTTTGGCTTTGTTAAATAGACAGACAGATATTTTAAACTCCTTTTATTGTTCATAACTCCAAAGTTGGCTCCAACACCGATAAATTTGATTTTCATCCTTTTTCCCTTCCCTAGTCATAAATAAATGAGTGAAATCCCCATTTTTCTCCCTACTATCTCCCTCGAAAATGACTTTTTAGGGATCAAAATTGCCCTTTTTTCCCCTTTTTTTCGCTTTTCATTTTTTTTTCTCTTGATCACACTCATTTACCAAGCTGTCAAAGCCCCAAAATTCTGCCAAGTTGCCTTTTTTCACCCAAATTTTCAATTAATTGGGCTATTAAAAAAAAAAATGGCCATTTCAAAACCATTACCTTGCCTCAGATTGAAGAAAATATTTTTTAAAAATTTATATTAATTATATTATATTATTATATTATATTATATTATATTATATTATATTATATTATATTATATTATATTATATTATATTATATTATATTATATTATATTATATTATATTATATTATATTATATTATATTATATTATATTATATTATATTATATTATATTATATTTTTAAATATTAATATATATATGGAAATATGGGGGAAAGGGTCTGGATTTGGGTAAAAAAATGCAGGTGGAGATTTTTAAAAATTCTTTTTGTCCAAAAAAGTTGCAGGAAGGAAAAAAAAAAATAATAATAAAAATTGAAAACAATTTTAAAAAAATAAAATTATACTAAAAACTTGTTAAAAAACATGTTAAAAAAAGGAAAAAAGTCCACCCAAAAATCTAAAAAAATGTTAAAAAATGTTAAAAAATATTAAGAAAAATTTTTTGAAAGTAAAAACTTTTAGAAGAAATTTAAAATGTTAAAAAGTCAAGAATATGTTACAGATACGTAAAAACAGGTTTAAAATGTAAAAAAAAAATTAAAAATATACCAAAAAAGTAAAAAAATGTTTTAAAAAAGGTAAAAAAAGTTTTAAATGGTTAAAAAAGGTTTAAAAAGTTTAGAAAAGGTAAAAAATGTTTTTAAAAGGGTAAAAAGGGTTAAAAAAATTATAAAAATCCCTGTGTTTTTGCAAGATTCCCAGAAATGTTTGGACAGTGCACGTCATGCACTTTCCTTCCTCCCTGTTTTATTCCTTTTTCTGTTTTTTCCACTTCTTTCTGAAAAAATCCTACTGAAAAATCAATGTTTCCACCCAATTTTTAGTCTGAGACTTCATAAAAATATATTTTTACAATTAAAAAAAAATAATCTGTAAATCTGTATTTTTAATATTTTTCATTTTTGTCCCTGATGTAACCACTTAAAAAGCACTTTTTTCGGGGGAGGAGTAAGTTGTTTTTATCACTTTCTGCACTGAAAATGCTAAAAATTCAACATCTGCACCCAGTTTGGAAGAATTTTTAAAAATACATTTGTATAATAAGTAAATAAATAGATAAAAAATAACATTTTTAAAATTTTCCATCTATGTCCCTGATGTAACCACCTATAACGCACTTTTTTTGGGGAGGGGAAGGTAAGTTATTTTTATTGCTTTCTGTGCTGAAAATGCTGAAAAATCAGTATCTACACCCAATTTTGAGCTATTTCTAAAAATATATTTATATTAAAAGTGTTACATAAATACCTAAACATTTATATTTTTTATTTTTCCATTTTTGTCAATGATGTGACCAATTAAAAAGCACTTTTTTGGGGGAGGAAAGATGCTTTCATCATTTTATGAGCTGAAAATGCTGAAAAATCAACATATTCACGCAATCTTTAACAATTTTTTAAAGTATATTTATATAATAAGTAAATAAATGGATAAATTTTTTTTTTTTTTCATTTTCCATCTGTGTCCCTGATGTAACCACCTAAAAAGCACTTTTTTGGGGGGGAGAAGTAAGTTATTTTTATCTCTTTCTGTGCTGAAAATGCTGCAAAATCAACATATCCACACAATTTTGAACAGGTTTTGAAAATATATTTATATAATAAATATTAAATAAATACATAAAATTAGGTTTTTTTAATTTTCCATTTTTGTCAATAATGCAACCATTTAATAAGCACCCTTTTTTGGGGGTGTGTAAGTTGCTTTCGTCGCTATCTGTGCTGAAAACGCTGAAAAATCAATATATTAATCCAATATTTAACAATTTTTAAAAATATATTTAGATAATAAATAAATAAATAGATTTTTTTTTTTTTTAATTTTTCATTTTTATCCCTGATGTAACCACCTAAAAAGCACTTTTTGGTGGGGGGAATAAGCTGTTTTCATCGCTTTCACTGCTGAAAATGCTGAAAAATCAACATCTCCACCCAATTTTGAACAATTCTTTAAAACATATTTATATAATAAGTAAAAAAATAGAATTTAAAATATTTTTTTTAAAAATGTTTAATTTTTACCTCTGATGTAACCCCCTAAAAAGCACATTTTTGGGGGGTAGTACGCTGCTTTAATCACTTTCTGTTCTGAAAATGCCTGTTTTTAACATAAACTCTTTCTGTTAAAGCATTTTTTTCCACAAAAAGCAGCTTTTTCCATCAATTCTGCTGCATTTTTGCACATTTCTGACAGTGAGGGTGATCGCTTGTGCAGCATCTGCAGAAAAATATGAATACAAAACTCCCCCAAAGTCCTTTTTTAGCATTTTTCTCCCCAAAACAGTCCCTTTGATAATGAGGACCTGGTTGTATCTCTAATATTTATTTCTTTAAAGATTTATCGTCGACTCTCCCCATTTTTACCCCATGTTTAGGGAGAGGAAAATCGCACAAAATGTTTTTCCAAACTTTCAAAATCCCATTTGTTTCCAGTGAGGAGCTCAGCGCAAAGTGTCGAGTCTAAAAAAAAAACAACTCCTGGCTTCAATTTTTCCTCCAAACTCACTAAATTGAAGAAAAAAAAATAATTAAAAAACAGAATGAGCAACCCCTTTGATAGGGAAAAAAAAGGGAAATTTGGGCAACGATGCTCCTGAGGGTCCCCAGAAATTCAATGTATTAAAAAGGGGGATGGGGAAGGTGGGAGGGGCGGGGGGTGACATCTCCATAGGGCGCGCCGGCAAATCTCGGCTATTTTCACAAGTCCTTTAAATTGCCCATTAGGACCGAAACAGCTCCCGGCTGCCGCGGCTCCCGCGGCGGAGGCGAGAAAGGAGGAGCAGTGTTCCGACGTGGGGAGGAAAAAGGAAAGAAATTGGGAAAAAAAGAACAAAAACAAAAAAAACCAGAAAACCCCCTCCCGCTGGAGCAGCGGAGCGAGGAAATGATGCCACAGAAGTTGAGGAGCCATAAAAACCCCACGGAGGCGCCGTGTGCGAGAAGTGACCTTTTCCCACCAAAGGAGACCAGCGGAAAAGAGACCCAAGTGGCTTCGGAGGGGGAGTAAAAGTCAATTTATTTATTTTAGCCTGCAGAGAAGCTTGGGGTTTTGGTTTTTTTTCTGCCTTTTTTCTGCTTTTACATCCAAAATTTGTAGCAAATGGGGAGAAAATTCACCAACCCCCCCCACCTAAAACCTAAAAAGCTGCTTTGAAGGCGGAGTCAGTTCAACGCTTGACCCGAGTCACCTCTGTTGGGAAGTGGTGACATGATGTGGATTTTTCCCCTCAAAAAAAAATCTCAGGATGGGTTGGGATGTGCAGGATCACCTCCGAAATTGAACCTCAACCCCCAATTCCAACTCACTGAGATGCTCCAGTAGAGCTTCTCTTGGACAAAATCCTCTTTTTATCATAATTTAACTTCGGAATGACACTTGGAAAAGTTCCTCAATCCCTTAGAGCGACGTTGGAGATGAAGATTTTTTTTAAACCCCGCTATAAATTCCCAAAAATCGCCATAAAAATAAATGAAAAGACCATTCCTACAGCTAAACCCATCCTGATTTATCCAGACATTTCATCTTTCCAGCTCGTTAAAGCGCTCGCCGCAAGCACGTCATCGTGTTGGCTTTCCAGGAAGACCCCATGACCCCAAAATAAGTCAGAAAAGGGAAAAAAAAAAAAAAAAACATAGCTTGACCCAAAATCCTTCAATTCTGGAGATTGGATCAAGAGGGGGTTTAATTTTTGCTGATCTCCAAAATGAATGTTTTGGGGTGAAATACTTTGCAATGGTCATTATTTAGGAAGGGAGGGTAATTAACACAGGAGCTGGGGATCAGGAGGGGTCCAGGGGAGCCCATGAGTGCTGGGGGACACTCACCTGTGGGGTGTCTTGGTAGGGAGGAGGGGGCACCGTCTGGGTGGCCATCATCGTCAGAGCCGGTGCCGGGGAGACATGGTGCATCCTGGGTGGGAGTCACATCGAGAACGTGTAGGTGGGAGAAATGCCACTGGATTAAGGGGGAATCTCCCAAAAAAAATCCCTCCTAAAGGAAAAAAAAAAAAGGGTCAGAAAGGAGAGGTGATGTTCTTCACACACGTGCGATGCTCCACCACCCAGTCCCTGGAAGAAACCCAAGATGGTTTGGTGATTCTTTTCATAATTGGATGATTATTTGAGGTTTGTGATTTTGGATAAGGAATACATCGTGGGGGCAAAGCGAAGAGGGCTGTTGGCAAGGAGACCTTCCCTGGAGAGCAGCCAGGCAAGGGCAAAGCTCTTGGACAGTGGCTCCCATCGGTGAACCTCATATTTTCCCTTTGTGAACCTTGGTGGACCCAGGGCATTTTCTGTCCATCCCTTATTCCTATATCCCCAGGATTAAATGGGACTTTCCATTCCCTTTCCAGTTATTCCTCATTTTTGGAAGCAGGAAGGAAAGTCAGAAATGCAAAACCTTCCATTTTCTGAAACTATACACCAAAAAAACCCCCAAACAATGTGTCTCTTTCCCTTTGGTCACCATAGAGTCACATCTCTGAGCACTTGCATGCTCAGTCTTGAAGGGACTTTGAGTATTCAACATTGAGTTGACTGACATAGTTGACTCCTATATTGAGTTGGCCAACCCAGTTGACTCCTACGTTGAGTTGACCAATCCCACCGCAACTGAATGCACAGAAATGAGGAAAGAGGGTTCAAACCCTTGCTTGATCTTTCAGGTTCCAAGGTGATGGAGAAAGAAGAGGGGCACTAGGAAGAGACAAATGTTAGAGGAACTCTTGGCTGGATGCCCCAGGCTAGACCTGGTGGCAGAGTGTAACCAAAAATCAGCTTTTTGGGCCAAAATGTCTCCTGTCCTATTATTTCACTGCAGCTGCCTGGTTGCTTCAGAAGGAAACCAAATCATCTTCAAAAAAACCTTGTCCTGGGTCCTCTCTGAGGCTCTGAGCTATGGATTTAGCAAATTCATAAAGCCCCTTGCTAAAATCTCCCAGGAGCCTCCAAAAGTGCCTTTCTTCCTGCAATGACTCATTTTTCTAAGGTGACATTTCTCAAAGGGCTCACCCAGCGGCAATGCCCATTGTTGTGTTGAGTCCCTTGTTGGCTTCTCATCTGGAGAAGAGTCGCAGTGCCATACCATGAAGAAAAAGAGAAAGTTAAGTCAAGTCCCCTGATATTCTGAGGGGATTTACCAAAAATAGCATCAACGTCGCTTTTTCTGTGAAATGGTGGCACACAAGAAGAAACGCTCTTGCACAAGGCAGAGGAACGGGGATAACGAGGAGCTCAGTGAAAATCAAGGCGCGTTTGGGGTTTTCAGATCAGTCTCCACATTTTTTGGGGGAAGATTCACAATATTCTGGTCTTGTTTGGGACAAGATTTGCAATATCCTGGTCTTCTCCACGAGGTCCATGGTTGTTTGGGGCAAGATTCACAATATTCTGGCCTTCACCATGAGGTTTTGGGCTTTACAGGAACCACCGGGCACCAAGTGCACAAATGCACCATGCCCACATGGAAAGTTGAGTGTTGTCTCTATGGGATGAGCATCAACCACTCGTTAATTTCCATGAATAAATTTTATAAAAAGCAATGCATAATTACTTTTCTCACCCTTTGCATTCGTATGGATGCCCCTGAGTTGAATGTTAAGAGCACACACCCAAAATCTTGTGCAGACCAGGGTCCTTGCGTGACATAGACCTCTTTCAGCACGAAGGATATTGCATTTATGGGATTAAAAACTAAAGCTTTTTATCTTTTTTTCATAGCAGGAGGCAAAATTATCAGCTCCCGAGTTAATTCAAGGCTTAAAATCTTCAGTGTCCAACATCAAAACACGGCTCGCAGCTGCGGGCACGCAAGCATCCGCGTCCTCGAGGGGTAACACCCAGGGAAGCCCCCCACCAGCAAGAGCTGTGGCTGGAGAAAAGCAGAACTGAGCACCGTGACAGTCTAGACAGCTCGTTGGGACACTAGAAAAAAAAAAGAGATTGCTATTTTGGGGAAAAAACCCTGCTTGGCATCTATTGTTCATGCCAGGAATCAGCTCACCTCTAGCGTGCGGCGATTTACTGGGGGGTGTGAGCTTTTCGGATGAGTATATTCCCAGAAGGTGGCAGTCCAGAGCCCAATTTAATTACCAAATATTATCAAACATGCTACAACCTAGCTGTTCGGTAAGGCTTTATTTGTTTGGAGAATATTAAAATAAAATAAAATAAAATAAAATAAAATAAAATAAAATAAAATAAAATAAAATAAAATAAAATAAAATAAAATAAAATAAAATAAAATAAAATAAAATAAAATAAAATAAAATATAAAAATGAGAGACAGCTGTTGCCGATAGCGATTTATTTACCTTGGGGGAAATAAATGCACTTGGGGGTTGTAAATATCCGGGGAAGTGCCTGGAGCCCGTGGGAAAAGCCGGACGCAGGAGCCCTCGGCCATGAATCTCGGGATAACGGTGCGAAGCTGTCAGCCTCGTGGATTTATCGGCAGCCAAACGCAAGGAAGGGTGGAAAGCTGCTATTTTTTGCATTAATCCTTTCTTATTTTTTTCTATTTTTATTTTATGCATTCATCTTCTCTTATATCTTATTTTTAGTTTGGTTTTTTTTTCCCCACCTCTTAAATTAATTTAGCTGCATCAGCTCTCAACCGTAGGCATCCAGACGATGGAAGGAGCAGAGCATCACTGAACCCCTTCCAATCCCTCCCAGCTCAAGGCAAATGATCAAATTTGGGCACAGAGTGAATTTTAAGGGACTGGGGATTGAGGAGTGCAGGAATTGGGGCCAAATCCTGGGATGTTCGCATGGAGAAAAGAAAAGTGGAGCAATAAAAACCCACAAAAGCTCTTTTATTTCCGGAAGCAGCAGTATTTTAGGTTTTTGGCAACGACCTGAGATCAAAGTATCCTAAATTTCCTTATGAAATTACATTATTTCAGCTGAAATATTGCCAATTAAGTCAGAAACATATTTCCCGAAGAGCTTGTGTTTATCTAAAAGAATCGGAGATTTGTCAGCTGCTTTTTTGCCAGCAATACATTACCTCCTCTTTCCAATAAAAATAATTAAAGACTAAGTTGAGAAGTCGATTTTTTTTTATTGTTGCAGATGCCTTAAAACATTTTAAAAATCAAAGTATTCCAGATAGTCACCCACCCTAGTGAATATGACCCTTGATTAATAACAAGGTCGTAAAACCCTATCAGAAGTAGAGCTGAATGCAAAAATAAATTTAAAAAATCACATTGTTGGACTCCACGGGAGCATTTTCAGCGGATAATGTCAATTTTAGCTTTTCAAAGTGCAACTCTTGTTTCCAAAGGAATGGGAAAATGGGGATCATCTGCCACACGGCAAAACATTGCGACTGATAACGGAGGATTCAGTGCTGAGAAACCAGAAAATCAGTTTTTCAGGCATTTCCTCTTCTCTACTCAAAATTTCCAGATACTTGAGGATGTTTTTCGAGCCATGAGAAGGTATTTTCCTGTATTGCCTTTTCTAAAGGGATACATTTTATATATATATAATTTTTTTTAAGATTTGCAATGACACCGTCTTAGTGATGCTCCCTCCACAACGAGCCCCAAGTTTTTTACGTCGCCATCTTCATGGAGAGCTTGAATTTTATGATATATGCGTTCATTATCTGCATCTATCTAAGTTAAAATGAAGAAATATAGCTGAGGGGGAAGGGAGAGACATCTCCAGAGGACGATACATCTCGCTCTGAACCACGAGCGAAGACAGGTTCGCCCTCGGCCGGTGATGCCGACTCTTCATTGGCCACGAAATGAATCGAAAGCGACCCTCTCGCTCATTTCTATCCATCAAACTTCACTCTTTTTGCTTGTTTTTATCCAAATTCACCCGCTATCTTGAAAGACGAGCACCAGGTTTTCACAAGCTGTTAGAGGAACCCCCTTATGCCATCTTGAGCTCACTAAAAAATAAACACAATACTCTGAAATGGGGAAGAATTGGGAAGAATCTCATTTTTTAAGACATCACCCATTCTTGGTCATTCTTCGCTTTCGAGCGAGCTCACGTGACGCTTCGTCTGAGGATATCAGGAGCGATTTTGCTTGAAATACTAGTGGGCCACCCAGTATTTTTAAATTTTTTAGGAATATTTAGTACTCAAATTTCCTCTATCCAAACCCAGGAGGTTTTTTGCTCTTGGCCAAGACGTTGGTTTCCTAAATGTTGACCTTTGTAGCCTTCCCAGCATCCCATTATCGAATTATTTCCCAAAAAAAAAAGGAAAAATCAAGTCTGTGCTTTTGCCACAACCACAGGCTACAGAAGATGGAGATTTGATATTTCTGCCCCATAAACCCTGATCTCCTTTTCTATTTTTCTCCCAAAAAAGCTCTTGGCCCAGGTAAAAGGAAGAGGGAGATGTCATGCCAGGCACAAGTTTGGTTCGTCATTGAGTGGGACATGTTTTCCCCTGGGAAAACAGCATTTGTTTATTCAATATTTGTATTTATTTATTGAATAATTTCAGTTATTTCTTGAATATTTTCAGTTATTTCTTGAATATTTTAATTTATTTATTTAATATTTCCATTTATTTACTGAATATTTGCCAATCCTCCTCCCAGCTCCACCTCCACAGAAAGGAGGGGTGAGCTGCTACAGTGAATTTCCGATGAGAACAACAATTACCGCTAAACATTTCTCTCCTCTCCAGCGATACCCATCGCTAAAAGGCTCCGGGGATTATCTCCGCAACATAAATGTGAGAATAAAACCCGCAAGAGCCAGTCAGAGCTTCAGCAGACAAGGTTAATGTACCTTGAACGGCAACATTAAACAACTTTATTCTTTTTAAGTGGAGAGCTGAGCTACCTACATACATTTTCAAGTGTTATTTTGATAGAGGGAGACCATTAAAGCACCTTCCAAAACAAATCAATGCAGGGAAACATTAAAGAAGCTTCTTCAAAGGAATCTGAAAATATTCACATTTTGGGCAATCCAGCCCCTGGCCCAACAAAAGTTCCCAAAAGAGCAAATTGGGAATTTTTTTTGAGAGGGGGAAATCAAAAAGCTTTGAAGTGAAACGCAGCCGAGGAACCTAAAAAAAAAAAAAAAAGCATAAACTTCCTCTTGCCGGACACGAATCGTCCAGGAAAAGTTTCTCATTGCCTGGAGAATGCTTAGAAAAAATAGGGAGCAGATTAATTTTTCAATAGTTCTTCACTGTGAAAAATTAATTGTGAATAACTTATGATTAAAACCTTAAAACCTTAAAACCTTAAAACCTGGCCTTGCGCTCTTCGTTTGCCACCGTAACCTGTTCCTCCCATGGGAGAGGAATCACTGAGCACCCACATTTCCATCGGGCAAACACCAAATCCCAATCCCACACCAGTCCTGCAACGGGAAGGTTCCCATCTCCAAGGTCTCAGTAAGGTTCAGAGGAGCTTCTTGGAGGACAAAGAAGATGATGGTAAATAAAAATGATGAGTTTTGAAGAGCTGAGCTAGAAGAAGAGGCTTAAGTATGGGTCTGAGATGAATGAGGTGCTGGGAAAATGGGAGATTTGTGGGTTTTACATCTTCTGTCCCACCAGCAAAGGTGACATCAGAGCTGTTGCTTCCAGGATGGGCAACTGAGAAGGAAGAACATGCTCCAAAACAATCTTGCTGGGCAAAAATTTAACCATCAATCAGCCACGTTTTTCCATCCCAAACTGACAACTGAAGTCCTTCACCAGTTCCTCAGCCAGCACCAAGTACCGCAAAGTGCAAAGCAGACCCACGTCGGCGCAAAACCCACCCACAACCTCAAGGTAGACACGTGCCAATGCAAAGACCCCACCACAAACTGCAATGACTTTGCAACCATCGTTGCATCCCATAAACACTCCGTGAGCAACGAGACAACTTTTCATAACGCCTTTTGGGGCGTTTCTTTTGTAAATCAAACCCCGTAGGCTTCACGCAAATCTCCCAACACCTTCACGAGTCATCGCGCCGGGTAACCAGAAATAGAAACGTGCTTTTTGGTGGTCTTGAAGGAATTGGTTTAAATGGAAACTTGCTTTTGCTGAGCTTGCAGAATATGGATTAAAAACAACAGATTTAAGCCAACTGCAGAAACGTGGGAGCGCGCAAAGATTTCCTCAGCCACGGGAAGCTCTGAAAACAGCGCGATGCCGCAGCGCACCTATTAAAACCCTCTCCTCCCTTAAATCTGCCTCGTTTTTTGCTACATCCTGCTAACACGCTCACAAATTTTCCCTTTGGGAAAGGGAAAGAAATCCCTCCAGAACCAGCTGTTTCCCTCTTTCCCATATGTCAGATAAATCAGAGCTCCCGACCCAATGACTTGCTGCTTCGCATCCCTTTTTTTTGCAGGTCTCCGGCTCCTCCCGTTCTTACCCCTCCCCTTGAATTTCCTTTTAAAATGCAAAATTCCCAATGAGAAATGACTTTTTCTTTTTTTTGATAAATTAATTTTTGGAGGCATGCCAAGCTTCCCGGTATCGGCAGAGAGTTGTCCTCACCCAAACCCCAAGCCAAGACATGGAAGATTGTGATGCGAGCCACAAGATTAATTGCTCCAATTTAAATATCTTTCATTTGTCCATTTGAAAGTCTTTTTTTTTTTCCCATATTGAGATTTGAGTTGCAACACGATGATTTCCACAACCTCCAGCTAACTAGGGAGATACAAATAGTTTAGAACTTCTTTAATTACGCTTAATTACACTGTCTTCTCCATGTACTATGAATAGTAGACCCTACGATATGTTCAACCTGGTCTAAACTCAACACAGTGAGGAAACTGGGGACAAAAAAGGACCAGGAAAGTGTTTATGGTATGAGACAAATGTGCCAAAGAATGTGCCAAATTGGTTTTGTGATTTTTTTTTGCAAAGAGGTATGACCTGGCCTCGGTGGTGCATCTCTGTGGATGGATGGGCTTCAAAAAGAGGAAAGTTGAAATGGTTTTGTGCCTGGAGAACAAGAGGATCTATGTACAAAGTGGAAAAGGCCAAGAGGACCCGAGATAGTTCTCAGAAGATGTCTTCAGGATAGGTGATTTCTATCATTAACCACTTAGAGCAATGCCAGCCTTCTGTTCCAGAAGATAATTTGATGGACACCCATCATCACATCTTGCCCTGCAGTGTTGGGTTTGTGTGTGGCAGGGATGTTTTGGTAGTGGGGGAATGGGCTACACTGATGGACCCTGTGAGAAGCTTCACAAAGGTCCAAGGCAGAACCAGCTCCAGCCCAGGCTGAGCTAATTAGCAACAGAGAAATGCCTCTGCAAATCCATATTTATTAGAGGAAGGACTGTCTTGAAAAGAACATGGAGAGATCCCAGAGGAGAGGCCATTGACCTGAACAAAAGATGACCATTGGCCTAAGAGAGAGCTTTGTTGCCAGGAAGAAGGATGAGGAGGGTAGGGCAGAGAACCTCAGACACCCAGTTCAACATACATGGAGTACGAGAAGGTCAATGAAGTCCCCTGCAGCCCACAGAAATTCAACAGTGGAGCTGATACCCATTTGTAGGTCGTGGAGGACTCCACACTGGAGCAGAAAGCTGAGCCTCAGGGCAGGTGTGACTGAATTGAGACCACAGAGACACTCAGTGCCAAAGCAGGGGTGGACCCCCAGAGTTGGGGTAGGAGATGTGCTGGACTGGAGACCCATCTGCAGCCAGTGGATGTTCCCATGCCAGAGCCGGGAGCTGAGCCCAAAGAGGTCCATGACTCCATGGGAAGCTCACATGGGAACACTTTGCTCCTGGACTTTCATGCCAGGAAGAACAGCAGATGAACTGACTGAACCCCTATTCCCTGTCTCCTGCGCCGCTGTGGGGGGAGAAAACAGGAGCAAAGTAATTTGAGCCCAGGAAGAAGGGAGGGGTTGTTGTGTCTCACTGTCCTACTCTGATCAATTGGGAACTAATTAAATTGATTTTTCTTCCCCAAGTTGAGTCTGTTTTGCCCGTGACCATCACTGGTGAGTGAGCCCTCCCTGTCCTCATCCCACCCCACCAGCCCCTTGTTGTGATTCCCTCCCTGTCTCACCAGGTTGAGGGGGGTGAGTGCAAAACCGCATGGTCTTACCTGTGGGTGAAACCACCACACCATGCCTTCAGCAGGACATGTCTCGACCATATTAGCACAACTGGCTGAATTAAGTTGGGTTTGATCTTCTTGCTGGAGATGCTTCCCAGGCCAGGTTGTGTTTGTGTCGTCCACCATGGGCTCAGTTTCCTCCAAAGAGGACAACCCAACATACAACAAACCCTTCCACGCAGGCGCCAGGTGGCTCCCACCAAAATATTGATTGAAAAGAGGGCATCAAGGCAGGGAGGATATCCCCAAAAAGAGGTCCTCGTGGTGACCCCAAGCTCCCACAAACCCAGCAGAGAAATGATTTCAAGGTGAGCCCAACCTGCCCTTTTATTAGAAAACGGAGCAAAACCAGACTAATGAGAAATTCAGTTGTTTCATCACATCCTTAATCCTGGGTTGGGTTTTTATTTTTCTGTTGGTCGAGGGAAGGTCACCGGGAAGAAAAAGCTGAAAGGGCAGCCTGGGGGAAATAATCCCGTCGATATTGGCTGCTCTTTATTAAAAAGGGCTTTCAGAAGAGACAAGACTCAGAGAAAAAAAACTCAAGGAAAAAAAAGACGCTCTGCTGTGCTGTGGACCGAATCAAGATTTGGGCTTTTCCCCCGAGATACCTTCACTCTAAATATCACCACTTTGGGAAGGAATTACACGCTTTTTCAGGATATTTGCACAATTTGAAAGTGGCACCTTCATTTCCAGCCATCAAAGATCTCTCTTCGCTCCCGTAGGAGGAAAGTCGCAGCCAACGGGTGTTTATTTTCTTTGTCACCTGCCGGGCGCCTACGGTTTTTGGCACAGATCGAGGACATTTGTCACTCTGTCAAGCCCTAATTTTAGCGATCGAGGTTCACTGTGAGATCCTTGGTTTCATGTCCATCTTATTTTTAAGTGCCACGTTTCAGTTATTTTTAGCCCGGTGACCGTTTCTCCACATCCTACTGATGCCTCAAACTTTTTCCCGCGATAACGACCCATATTTCATGCTATTTTTACCAAAATATATCTGTATTTTTCTCCAGGTTGGCCATGGTTTGTAGGGCTCCTAAGAACATGTTTTCAATACTTGAGCTTGTGTCCTGGTTTTGCTAAGATAGAGTTAATTTTCTTTTTAGTATTTTGGTTTCAGTGTTTCAGTTCAGACTGATTGTGAGAAGAACGTTGATAACAGTGTTGGCGTTGTGAGCTGCTGCTGGAGCTCAAGGCCACCGTGTTTGGCTGCTTCACAGCTGCATTGGGACTGG
The DNA here is from genome assembly GCA_907165065.1 of Caprimulgus europaeus. Next base: position 7,300,719 of record OU015548.1, on the reverse strand, counting down.
GAGGGAGAAGCCCAGTGAATAGCAAAGCCCAGAACTGGCATTGGGATGTGCCAATGGAATATTCCAGATCATATCCCGTCATGTCAGTGCATTAACCAGGGCTGGCCGGAACAGGGCACTTCTCTTCCGGGGGTGCCTCTCTGGGGATCGCTCAGGCTCACTCTGTCGGGGTTTCAGTTTCGGGACTGTCTCTCCTCCGGGATCGTTGGCTGGCACAGGCCGGGCATCAGTCAGCGGGCAGTGAGCACTGTGTGTCACTCATCTGTATAATCCTGTTATCACTGTTGTTATCATCATCATTTCATTTTAACTAGTAAATAGTTTTTATCTCAACCCGGCAGTCTCCTTGCCCTTCTCTCCAATTCTCTCCCCTACTCCCGGGGCAAGGGAGGGGGAGGGTGATAGAGCAGGCTGTGTTTGGCTGCAAGCTGCAAGCAAAAAGGGTGAATCCACCCAAACCACCACAGTCCAAACAAAACTTCTAAAAAACCAACAAAAGAAGTATAATTCTCCCCTAAACACTCATGGCCTTCAGAGAAAGGCTGATATAATTTCAATGTACCTGAAAAGAGCAAAACTTCCCCCAAATAAAGTCTCACCGAAGTCATGACGCACTCCATCCCACTCGATTAATATATATAAGTGCGCGATTAATCTATATAATTGCTTAATTAATATAAAGAGAAGCAATCTTACCGTTTAGGGGGGTTTTCTGCCCTGCAAGTGTCCTCCCGCCGCCCCAAAAAGAAGAATTTCTCGGTAAGGATCACAACCTGGGAAAGGAAAGGAGGAAATATTTGAACATTGAGAGAAAATATCAAAAGAAGGTGAAAAATTAAGCAGAAGATGAAGTTTTCTGTGCTTGGAATGGTTTTTCGGGAGCGCGGTGGGTGAGTCTGCTCTTAACGTCCTTATTTTGTCAGGATAATGGGGAAAATAGGAGGAATCCAGGAAAATTGAGGTGGGAATATCCCCTTGGAGGTGAAAGGAGGGCTGATGGTTGAGGTAGATCAGACCTCCAGGGTCTTGTCCATGTAGATTTGAACATCTCCAAATAAATATCAAGAGATAAGGTCGAACCGAGGTGTGTCCAGAGCACGAAGGCGCGGCTCGTCGCCGGCCTATCCACAAAGGATGAAGAGCGCCACGGTCCCGGCCCGGCTTTTTCAGCTCCTGGAGGGTGGCGAATCCCCGGCACGGGACCTCACTGAGGGTTAGAGGCACAGTCTGGGTCTAAAAAGGAGAAAAAAGGGAAAAAGCAATGAAATGGGACTGTTGTTGGCTGTGCCCAAATCTTGTCTCGCTGTCACCATCCCCTTGGTTAATTTTAGTTGTTGCTTGAGTGTAAAAGTGTTTTTACACTCGGGCTCAGGTAGCACGAACTATGGAAGAGCCATCAACTCAAAACCAGGAGCTCCCAGTTGCTTTTTCACAAGGAAAGTCCACGTAGATGTTAGAGATGATGCTTCATCTACTGACTATGTGGCCTTTACGGAGGCTGAGGTTGGGACCTAGACCCATCTAAGCGTGACCCATCTGGATGACCTTTAAAGGTCCCTTCCAACCCAAGCCATTCTATGATAAGCAGATCCGGTGGAAAAACTAAGATGAGCAGAGCCCTGGGGGTGTTTTGTGGTTGATGTCAAAAAAAAAAGAAATAAAAAAGAGATAATTCCCCAGATCTCTGAATTTACATCACCTCTAGCAAGCCCCTCGGATCTCCATGACACCTCAGATAAATGTCCCTTGGTAGATGTCACCTCCAGCTATTACTTCACTCTGAGGTGATAAATATCACCCAAGATCTCTGATACATGTCTGATACATCCACCTTGGTACATATGAGCTCCTCAGATCTCCAGTCTATGTCTGATATATGTCCCTCGATACACATCATCTCCGTCAAGCTCCTCAGATCTTCAGAACACATCTGATACATCTACCTTGATATAAATCATCTCTTGATAGCTCCTCACCAATATACATCTGACATATACATCTCTGATACATCCCACCTGACTGGAGCTCCTCAAACCTCCACTATATATCTGATAGATCTACCATGATCTACACCACCTCCAGAGAGCTCCTCAGATCCCCACTATATATCTGATACATCTACTGTGATGCACACCATCTCCAGGAAGCTTCTGAGACCCCCAATATACATCTGATGCATCCACCACAATGCACACCACCTCCAGAAAGCTCCTCAGATCCCCAGTATACATCTGATATATATACACCATGATGGATATCACCTCCAGAGAGTTCCTCAGATCTCCAGGGCACATCTGAAGGATGCACCTCTGCTACACGTCACCCGCAGGCAGCTATGCCTGGCATGGTGAGGTCATATGGAAGACCTGTGGGAACCATTTCCCCCAGGTTTTAATTCCATCCGAACCCCCCTGCAAGACCAAAACTCCCATTTTTGAGCCCTCACAGACTGTATCCATCATGGCAGCCAGGAGTATGGGTCCAAAAGACAAAGGTATATGGAGAAGCTTGCAGAGGAAGTGCCATTTCTGGAAACCTGGATGTCATCAAGGCCATTGGCCAAGGAGAGATATGGAAACAACTAGGTGATATCAGGACAAAACTGGGCAGAAATCCCCAAATAGGGAAAATATGGTTAAAAGGGTGAAAGGTCAAGATGCCTCCTGACTTCAAAGGCAAGTGCATGTCCTGCCAAGAGGTTTAGAGACCTAATTTGGGTTACACTAAATGCTCAGAAGGTGCTGGAGTCCAAAACTCTTCCACCACAACAGCAGCTGAAATATTAAGGATATTTATGATCAAGAATTTTTAAAAATCCCTACGGGCTCCTGTCTTGGAGGAGGACACATGGGCTGATTGATGCTAAATACACATTGAGAACCTGGGACTTGATTTGAGTTGGATTTGTCCTGACAATGTGATGAAAAAGGTCATGTTTGCCACCAGTCTTCATCCTTAAAGACCTTTTTCTGTCCCATGAAAGACCTTTTGTCATCTGGGCTTGCCTTGTGAACCACATATGGGGACTGGAGGAGAAGGAGCAGGTAAGACTCTACCAGTGCTAAAAGAGCTCTGCTAGACTGATTTCAATCCCTGGAGGTGATCACAGCTGAAGTCACTTGGTTTGTTCAGCTGGAGAAGAGGAGACTGAGAGGAGATCTCAGGGCGGTCTGGAACTTCCTCCCAAGGGGAAGAGGAGGGGCAGGCGCTGAGCTCTTCTCTCTGGCCACCAACGCCAGGAGCAGAGGCCATGGCAGGAAGATGTGGCAGGGGAGGGTGAGGTTGGCCATGAGGAAAAGGTTCTTGAGGCAGAGGGTGGTGGAGCACTGGCACAGGCTCCCCAGGGAGGTGCTCATGGCCCCAAGCCTGACAAGATTCCAGCAGCATTTGCCCAAGGCCCTCAGGGACATGGTGTGAATGTTGGGATTGTCCTGTGCAGGGACAGGAGTTGGACTCCATGATCCTTGTGGGCCCCTTCCAGCTCACAACGGTCTAAGATCCTAGGAGGTCTTGGATGCTTTATGCATGTAGGACAAAAATACTTAGACGCCATTTTTGTCCCCATCACGAAGTGCACCAAGAGCCAAACCCTCTGGGGACATCTCCCTAAGCACCCTTGAAGAAGGAGATAAGTCTTTTTGGAGCCAACACACACTTTTAGCGACTTCAAAAGGCTTCCTTTGAAGTTCAGTGGAAGCCTTTGAAGTCCTCCTGATGCAAAAAGGAAGGGAGGAGATGCCTCCTTCAAGCTGCTCCACCGCAGGCAAGACAAGCCAGCAAGTGTCCCCAGGTGCTCATGGTTGCGTGGAGCAGCTGCCCAAGGGTTATAAATGAGATATCATTTATTGTAAGCCACTAATTCTCCAAAATACCCTCATCAAACCCCCAAAATGTCCTAAATCTTCATCCAGAGGGTCAATCATCTACTTGACCAGAGAGTCAATCCACTTCACTGGTGAGTCAATCATCTACTTCACCTCAGAGTCAAAGTCAATCATCTACTTGACCTGAATAACAACCAACAGTGGAGATGGGACCCATCCCAGGACATCAGCCTGAACTCAGCTTGTAAAAAGCCAAGAGCAACCCTGTTAATAAATTAATTAATTTAATTAATTAAGATTTAATTAAGCATAAGGGAATGCTAGTAAAGCTGCCATTTAGCAAAACAAAATCAAGATTTTTTGCCAAAAACTCCAGGATTTTAAAGCAAAAAGGTGTGTTTTCCTGGCTGCTTCTGATGTGAGGAGATTGTGACGCTTCTGACCTTGTCATATCAACACCGATTAATTGTGACTATTATTTTTTAATAAATTAAATGCCGGATCTTCTGACTTTCATGGAAACCAAAAATTATTAAATCCCTAAAAAATGCAGATTTTTAATGAATTCTTGTTGATACTTCAAGAGCAAGTTGTACTGACCCCAAACTCTACACCCATGGGGACAACCGAGGAAACCCCGTAGGCGTGAAAAATTATGTCTAAATGCAGAAATCGAAACTCAAAATTCCGCTGAGGAGCTCCAAGAGATGATCAAACCTGCAATGAGGATTACCACAATTTAAAAAAATTGATTTATTGGGGGGTTTTTATCAATTTCTTCAGCATCTCCTGCCTTGAAACAAACGTTGGGGTTGCGAGGTGGGGACGATCGAAGGCGCGAAGAGCAAGATGGAGTTTTCATCCTTCCCAGTCCAACCAGTTAAACCTGGTGATGTCCTAACCCCACCCTTGCTCAGAGAGAGCGAAAAAATTGAAGACATGCTACAGACACACAATATTTCTGTATTTTTGCAAAAATGAAGAAGTTTGGATGTAAAGCACAGCCAGGAGAGGCGAATCCATGGGAGGAGCCCGCGACAGGGGATCTGCATCATCTCAAGGGAGCACGTGTGGAAATGGAGGCCACTTCCCCTTCCTGGATGTACATCTGGGCGTGGGGAACTTGTGCCTTTATCCCCCTTTTTCCTTTTTCTCCCCTTTTACCTTTTTTCCCCCTTTTACTTTTTTCTCCCCTTTTCCCTTTTTTTCCCTTTTTCCTTTTTTCCCTTTTGCCTTTCTCCCCCTCTTTCCTTTTTTCCCTCTTCTTCCTTTTTTCCCCCTTTTGCCTTTTTTCCATTTTCCCCTTTTTTCCTTTCTCATTTTTTCCCCTTTTCTTTCCCTTTTTTCACCCTTTTTCCTTTTTTCCCTCTTTGCCCTTTTTTTCCCTTTTGCTCTTTTCCCCCCTATTTCCTTCTTTTCCTTTTTCCTTCTTTCCCCTTTTTTCCCCCCTTTTTCCTTTTTTTTACCCTTTTGCCCTCCCCCACCCCCTTTTTCCTTTTTTTTTCCTGCTTCACAACCAGCACAGCGAATGTTTGAGCATCTCGGCGGGGGGTTAATGAGGACTCTGATTAGTTATTCAGATTTGCCACTGCTGCCTCCATCCATCCCTCCTCGGATACGGGAAGAACAGGAAAGGATTTTGCAGAAAAAGCTTAATTTTCAAGCCCATCTCCTTGGCTTTCACAGCTCAGGTGGATGCAGGGGTTTTTTTGGGGAGAGGGGTGCTCCCCAAAAGTGAAATCCTTGTGCCAACTTTGGTGGGGAAAAGTGTATTTTAGATTTACCCATCATTTGGGGGGATGTGAAAAGCTGCTGCGTGTTGCACCACACTAATTCCTATAAAAGCTCGAGGGAAAAGAATCAGATTTGGGGGGGGGGGGGTTATGTGAAAAATAAATACTGGGTGGTTTTAATAAAATTTGTGTGCAGCGATGGTCAGAGCTGATGGTCAGTCGTGACCAAAAATGACGGATGTGTGGATGCGTGGACGCACAGATCGCAGAATCGTAGTGGTTGGAAAAGACCTTTAAGATCACTGAGTCCAATCATAAACCCAACACCACCAATTCCACCACTAAACCAGGTCCCTCAGCACCTCATCTAGATGTTTTTTAAATCCCACCAGAGATGGCAACTCCACCACCTCCCTGGGCAGCCTGTTCCAACGCTTGAATACCCTTTCCATGAAGAAGTTTTTCCTCAGATCCAATCTAAACCTCCCCTGGTGCAACTGGAGCCCATTTCCTCTTGTCCTGTCCCTTGGTCCTTGGTTGAACAGACCCACCCCCACCTCTCTGCACCCTCCTTTCAGGGACTTGGACAGAGCCAGGAGGTCTCCCCTCAGCCTCCTTTTCTCCAGGCTCAGCACCCCCAGTTCCCTCAGCCGGGAACTCAGCACACTTGTGCTCCAGACCCTTCCCCAGCTCCGTTCCCTTCTCTGGACACGCTCCAGCACCTCCAGGTCCTTCTTGGACTGACGGGTGCAACACTGAACCCAGCACCCGAGCTGCGGCCTCACCAGTGCCCAGTGCAGGGGGAAGAGAACTTCCCTGGTCCTACTGGCCACACTGGTGCTGATCCAGGCCAGGATGCCCTTGGCCTTCTTGGCCACCTGGGCACTCTGCTGACTCATGATCAGCTGCTGTTGCCCAACACCTCCAGCTTCTTCTCTGCCAGGCAGCTCTCCAGCCACTCCTCCCCAAGCCTGGAGCATTGCACGGGGTTGCTGTGACCCAAGTGTAGGAGCTGGCACTTGGCTTTGTTGACTACATTGATGCACAGATGGAAAGATAGGAGGTAAGGATGGACCACCCCATAAGCCACCCCTGGTCTGCAAAAATGCAACATCTTCCACTGGCAGAGTATTTCACACAGCATCCCATAAAAGTCTAACGCAGCGCTCTACGTCTTCGTGCAAAAGCATGGAGCTCACCTCTCTGCTCCTCGGCCCAGAAGGATTTTAAGCAGGCTGAGCTCACCCACCGCTGGCGGGCTCGGGGGTTTATGTCCAGGTTTCGGCTTTTGTTCCTCACCTGCATAAAAACAAAACAAAACAAAACAAAAGGCAACTTGAGAAAATAGATGGTGGTTATCCAAAATGATGGCTTCAAGGATGGAGCCAGAGCAGCGTTTCGTGGCCAACTGCCAACTGCCAATGAAGCCTGTCCAAAAAAAATAGGCATTAACTTAGGATTCACTTCAGGATTCATTATTTCTTCATCAAGAAGAAATATCTGAAGGACAGACAGGGTGGTGACAGCCACTCAATGGTCAATTCATCCCAGTGATGAAGTTTGCTTTATTTCTAGTTGGGTCTAAAGACCCAACTTGCTTTGAGCATCACTCAACTTTGTGTTCAATGGGGGTTTTTTTGGGGATAAACTCCCCGGTATTGGTGTCATTCCCCACCACAGCTGCCAGGATCTCAAAAAAAAAAAAAAAAGAAAAAAGAAAAAAAAAAGCCACACTGGAATTATCCACTTAATTTTGCAAAATTTGGGGCTCTCCACCCCATTCCCTGGGACCGCCTCCACGTGCTTCGTTTGAGATGGCGTGTTAATTGTTGTGAATTAAGAGCTCCAGCTGGAGGAGCAAACAAGCAATTTGCAACTTTAAGATGACACCCAACTTATCTCAAGTGATTTAAGTCAGGTTGAGGGGAAATCTGGCTTTTTTGGTGAATGCATGTTGCAGAGCTTGGCTAAAAATCACTTCACTGATTTATTGCGCCCATTTATCAGAAGTGGTTGTTACCACGGAACCACAGGAGGAGGTGGGATGGTAGGGGAAAAAAAGATGAAGTAAGAAATCTCCGTCTTTGGCTTTATTTTAGAGATGGGAGAAATATAACCTGTCCTCCTCACTACCAGGTAACTCACCGACTGCAGCAGGGCTCATGAATATTTTCTCCCTAACACACTTTTTTTTGTCAGATTACATTTACATTTTGTTTCAAAATATTCACAGTTTCAGGAAAAAAAAATATTTCAAGCTTTCTCTCTTTGCCCTCTTTCATCTCTTTCTGCCTTTTTTCATTTGCTGCTAGTCAGAGGAGGTGAGAAAGAAAGATCACGACAATTATTCGTTTACAAGTCTGGATCTTCAACAAGGATAGATTAAAAAAAAAAAGGTATTTTCACCACTTTAAATCCTTTCTAACCTCACCCAAAGTGTGGGATTCAAGAAGCAAAGTCCATCCCCATCTCCCCACCCCGTCATGCCTGGTTTCAAGATGAACAAACAACGTTGGCAGTGAAAAGGACTCTACAGAAATGTTATTTCTCCTGTGGGAACGCATAACTGCTCTGGAAATGCGGGAAAAGCCGTCTACAATTACAACCAAGCGTCTGCTGCCAGACGGAGTGGAAACTCCTCTTGCTACACCAGCCAAGGTTGGGTTGGGAGTCAACATCCATTGATCCCCAATGGTTTTCCAAGAGCGTCAAAGTTGGGTCCCATCAGATGGCCGGTGCTGTGGGTGGAATCATGATTCTCTAACAAGTTCAGCTGAAGTTCAACCATGAAATGGTTCATCTCCATTTAATTGTGCCCTGAAGACACTCTAAAGGGACACGGAAATGCAACCACACATCCTTCTCCAATGACGAGAGGCACCTGCAAAATACAGACCCAACTTGAAGGTCATGGCCAACCCTGCTGGGACTCAGGCAGCGTAGATGCCAGGATCCCTGGGGCCGAGCTGCGCTTTCCAACAACCTCCTGCCTCACGTGTCAAGTAAGAGGAGAAGAAATAAATCACTTGGGCACCTTCCCTGGGAAGGGCGACCCTCGAGAAAGACCAAAATTCACAGGAGGCAGCTTAACAGCACACGATTCTCAGCACATCCCCCCCTCACCCCACGCCCCCCCCCGCCCCGTTAATTAATCCTTCTTGACGGTGAATTACAATTAGGGCTTCGTCTGAAGGAGATAGCAGCAATCAGAGCACTTCTCAAACGCCACCTTCGTTATTTCAATCACCCCCTGGGCTCTTCCATTTGGGTGTTGGGAGGGAAATGGTCCGACGAGCGCGGTGCCACTGCCCCATCCCGGCGACGCCTCCCCAGCACCTCTGAGTACGGAAATTTGCATTCAATTTCTTTTTTTTTTTTTTTTCTATCTGGAGGAAATGAATAATGCGAGTACCCACCCCAACCTTAATTACATTTGTTAAATTAAAAACCCGGGATGTGAGAAATATAACGACACGCAGCTCCGCGGTCCAACTTGCCCGTTCAACCTGTCGTCTCCTGCTCCCATTTCTCTTCCTTCCCTCCCCTCCCCAAGCTGAGAAACACCGAGAAAACAAAAAATTCTTGTGAAACAACAAAACAAGAGATGATCTTTTGACATTTCCAGCGCTGTTTGCAAAGGGAATGAGATAAAATGTAATAAATTCATCTATTTCTCTCTGTTTCTTGGCTCCGGCAGTTCAAATTTCCATCTCTTTATGCAGGAGTCCTGGGGAGCAGAAATCCTTGATAATACCAAACAATTCCACACTTTATTTTCTCTTTCCTCCTCACCACGTAAAAAAAACAGGCTTCAAGCTGCCAGCTGCTGGGAGTGAAACCAGATGCTACATCCCCTTTTCCATCTGGAAACCAAAAATGGTCCCATTTGGGGGTCATTCCATGACCCTGGGGTCACTCCCGACACGCGGAAAAACCTCTTCCCAACAGCAAAAAATATCATCACGGTGGGGCCATCGTCATTTTTCAGACTCAACTTAGTTCAAGGCAGATCCTGGTACCATCAACCCCGGAGAACCACAAATAGATTTACCCCAAGTTATTAAATTACTTAACTTTGACACAAAATTCCACAGTGGTGGAAATAAAACTGTCAAACTTGACTTTTTTTTCAATAGTTTTGTAGAAACTTAGTAAATGTAACTTCTTTTGGAGAAGAGGAAACTCAAAATGAATAGATGGAGTCAGGGGGTGGTGAGAAAAATATCCAAATAATTAAAGAATAATTAAAATAATTAAAGAATAATTAAATAATTAAAGAATAATTAAATATAAATGGAAGATAAAGCATTTGCAACTCTGGGAATGGGAAATATCAAGTAAATATATTGATGGGAAATTAATAAATATATTAAATGGGAAAGATCAAATAAATATATTGTTGGGAAATGCCCGCCATGCCGGTGGCTCTGATGCCGTTTGATGGACATTGAGGTGCCTCATCTTTTTTTGGATTTCTTCTGCTTTATTTTGACTGAACAACTACGGTGCTGGAGGAGAAAACATCATGTTTTAGCAATGAGGTCCCCAGTGAGGCTGTTTAATAATTAATTAGTCATGCGACGTATTAATGATGAATAGTAATTTGAGCTTTTGTAGCTGCTTCATCCCCTTCTACACCGTCGTCATTCCAGCTTTGATGGTCCTTCCAGCTAAAATGCAGAGTGGACCAAAGGAAATGATGCCTGTGTCTCCTGAAAACAACCTCATTCAACAGCAAATATGGACCTCAAGGTCTTTTTTGCTGAGCTTCTAAATAAATTAAGGTCATTGCTGAGCTGGCTGGAAGGTAAGAACCTGCTCTGCTCATGGAGCAGGTTCCCACCATCCCAAAGCTACAGTTCTCCAAGGGTATGAGCCTGGCTAGACTTTCCATGGCTCCTACACAAGGTGGGTGTTGTGGTATGGAGGAGGTTGTGGGTCCTAGCTTCATCCAGGATGGAGGACAGAGGTCCTACCTCCATGGATGGAGATCCTCCATGATGGATGGAGAATCTTCAAGGATGGAGATTCCCCATCCTCAAGGATAGAGATCTGCCAGCCCCAAGGATGATCACCCCAACCCAAGGGAGAAGGTCCTCATAACCTAAAGATGGAAACCACCTTCAGTTCTGAAGATGAAGATGCCCAAGCCTCAAGGATGGAGCTCTACAAAACACAAGGATGGAGATGCTCCAGTCCTCGAGGATGAAGACCCTCCTAACTCCAAGTACGGCGATGCCCCCAACTCCGAGGATGTAGATCCCCAAAACCCAAGGACCCTCACAACCCTGAGGGTCGAGATTCCTCAGACGCCAAGGATGGAGATCTCCTAACCCAAGACTGGAGGTCTTCCAAGGAGAGATCCTCACCACTCATGCGGATTAAGATCTCCCCAAAACTCAAGGATGCGACCCTGTCTTCCCTAATTCCAAGGAGGATGATCACCCAACGCAGGAAGGGAGACCTTCCAAGGAGAGAGATTCTCACCACCCATGAGGATGAGGATCTCCCCAAAACCTAAGAATGGAGACCCCACCTTCCCCAATCCCAAGGAGGCCCATCACCCCTTGAGACTTGACCAGCTGCACCCCTCACCCCACACTTCACTGAGCAGGACCCGGGGGGGGGCATCACCGTGGTCCAGTGATGGTCACCCCAAAAAAATTCCAACCGCAAATGATCCACCACTGCGTTCCTTCAGGCAATGGAGACCAAGGAACCTCGTTCCATCATCTGCCTTCAGGTGGACAGCGAAAGCGAAGGGAATTTTGCAGGAACATCTGGAATTTATTTGTTTTCCCGCATGTTTTAGATCAGCGCCAGGTTCCTGGAAGCAGTTCAGCAGTAGCTCGGCGGCACGTCGTGCGGCACGTCCCCATGGGTGGCCCCACGCTTCACGCTTTCAACCCCAACGTGAAAAAGGAGGTGGAGAGACAGAGCTGACATTTTCCAAACACGGCTTTGTGCCTCTGGGGATAAATCCAGAAAGGAATAAAAAACCCCAAAACAAAACCAAAAAGAAAAAAAAAAAAAAAAAAAGCCAATTTCCACGTCTGGAGCGAGGCTGAGCCCCGCAGCCAGCGCCCAACGGCCCCCTCACAAATGGGAAAGAGCACGGAGAAATTCAACGGCTCGGCAGGAACGAGGAAAATCCTTCGGAAGATTCATTTCATCGGCGGAAAAAAAGAAATTAAATGAGGAATTTAAAATCTTTTCCAGTAGTCTGACGCAGACGCGGTGCCGAAGCTCACGACGAACGAAAAAGTCGTCCCCGAGCAGGCGAAAGCGGGGGGAGGCAGGCGTGCCCCTCGTTAGGGCATCGCTAACGAGGCTGCGTCTCTGCCCAATTAGTTTATTAAAAGTTTGGAGCGATGAAGAGGTTGGAAAATGAGAAGATTTGCCCCAAAAGAGCCCCCGTGGTGAGGGAAAGGCAGCGAGCGAGCAGGAATTCAAAATAAGAGGATGGTGATGCGGGAAGGGGGCGGAGCAGGGTAAGGAGGTGGGGGGCACCCCGGGGGCAGTGAGGTGCAGTGATTTAACCCCCAAATTCAGTGAGGTACAGTGATTTATTCCTGAAATCAGTGAGTCGCACTGGTTTATCCCCCCCCCACCCCCAAAATCAGTGAGGCACAGTGATTTAACCCAGAGAAAATACCCTGCAATGATTTACCCCCCAAAAGCAAGAAACCCCCAAAAGCAGAGAATTGCAGTGATTGACCCCCCCAAAAAGCGGTACATTGCAGTGATTTACCCCAAGAAAGTAGCAAATTGCAGTTTGTCTACCCCCAAAAAGCAGTAAAACATGGAGATTCACCCCCAAAGGCAGTGAATTTCAGTGATTTACTCCAAATTAGTAAATTGCAGTGATTTACCCCCCAAATTAGTAAATTGCAGTTTGACTACCCCCAAAAAGCAGTGAACTGCAGTGATTTACCCCCAGTGAACTGCTGTGATTTATCCCCAAAAGTCAGTGAACTGCAGTGATTTACCCCCCAAAATAAGTGAATTGCGGTGATTTACCCCCAAAAGCAGTGCGTGAACACAGGTAACCTTGCATTAAACCTCCCTCCGTACAGAACCTTCCCCAGCCAAGCCCTCCTCCCCATCCACGATCCTTTTATTTCCTTCAAAAATTAGATTTATTTTATTCACCTTCAGGTGCAATTTCCCTGGCAGCCGCAGCTCAAAACTCCCTTTTAGTGGAAGTTTTGTGGTATAAAAAATGTTTTAAAAATCCCTAAATTCTTCACACGGCATTTCAGTGGGATAACAGGGATGGCTCTGGTGACCCGGGGACATCTCCTCGTCTCCTTTTGGATGGAAAAGTCCTTTTTGTATTTACTGGGGAGAAGGGAATGGGGGAGAGGAGAGTTTTTCCCCCATCCAGGAAAAGGCTGGAGAGCAAGGAAAGGCAACAAGCGTCTGTTTTTCAGGCTCATCCACCACAACCACCCCGGTTTAGTTTCCCCTTTGGAGATATTAAAACATTCCCAAACTTTTTGAGAAGAAAAATTAAAGTGGGGCATGGGAAGAGAAATTACAAACAAAAAAAAAAATCTCACATTGGTAAGAAAATATAGAAGCAATCAAAAATAAATTGTGAAAAACCCATAAAAAACTCCTAATTAATTTGGTACTTCAAATTGTTTTGGAAAAACCTTGGAAAATATTTTTTTTCCTGTTTTTTTCTCTCTGTTTTGCTTCTTTCTGCTACACTGAGCAACCAGGTGCTATCGAGCTGCGATTTCCCCTTCTCCAACTTGTATTTGAACCAAAACCCCAATAATCCAATAATAAAAAATAAAATAAAAATAAAAATATAATAATAGTAAAATTAAAAATAATAATAAAAATTAAAAAACAATAAAAATAAAAAATAATAATAAAAATAAAATAAAATATAAAAATAATAGATAGACTAAAATGATAACAAACATTAAAATAAAATAATAATAAAAAATAAAATTAAAAATGAAAACCAAATAAAAAATATTTTTAAAAATAACATTAAAAAATAAAAACAACACCCTAAAAGTAGGACACTCAATCCAAACTCAGCTTGATGCTCACTAATTACCCAGAAATAGTATTTCTAAGCTGCCGGCATGCTCGGAAACGCAGCTCCTAATAACCAAAGTCCACATCAATATTAATGTCCCGGCTTGATTCTCGCAACCCGGGGACTGAGGGGAGACAAAGAAACATCAGAGGAAAGTGGAAAAAAAAGGGTAGAAAATGAATTTTCAACGTATTTTTCTGGTTTAGGCAGGAAAGGAGAGCTTGAGATTAATTTAGGGGATCCCCCCTTGCCGTGTATTGGCAAGAAAAAGAAACATAAAGCTGAAAATTCTCATCTCTGGGGTAAAAAAATCTTCCAGGAGAAAATTTTTCACCATTCGGAAGCCCTACTCTCAAATCTGAGCTTGGGAAAAATGCTGGAAAAACTCTTTTTTCCTCATTATGGAAGGAGATTTCTAAAATTTCCGGCTTTCCCCTTTACCTGATTCACTCCGAGGTGTCGCGCTTCAAACATTCAACCCTACAAACTTCTGGTTCCTCACCCAAAACCCCACATTTTGGGGCAGCCTAACAAGAAACGTCGCTTCAAACAACTACCTTCTGGGAAGTATTTTTTTCCTGATGCTTCAAAAAAAGGGAACACGTGCCCAAAAATTCAACGGCACGACATCGCGCGTGGGCACGCGGGTGAATGCGGAGAGACGCGGCCGCGCGGGTTGCAAACGTGCCCGGAATTTGATGTAAAATCTCTTTAATTAATAATTTCGGCACTGAGACACTCGGCACACCAGGATCGTTTCGGCAATTTCAACGGAGTGGATAAATGATGAAGAGCTTGTAGTAAAGCCAGGAGAGATCTGAGCTCCACGTGCTCCTCACGCCTCAGTACAATGTGTCGGTGCCCAACACACGTCGAAAAAAATCCCAGAGGCCTTCTGGAAAAAAGGTATTTCCAGGAAATTTGATGTCTTTGGGAAAAGATGGGCATTTGCAGAATTTTTTATCCATCAAAATGAACTTTGAGAGTAACCACGGACGTGGTGTCTATCTCGTGGATGTCGTGTTCACCCCACGGCTGGGTGTGGGGATAATCTGCGCCGTTTACCCGTTAATTAGTGCTGCTCTGTGCTTGTTCCTTATTAATATTCAAAGAAAATTAATGAAACCGGTAAAGTTCACATCCAGAAACTCAACATTAGGATGTCCCCAGATCATCGTCGTCTTTAGGTGCTTTCATTTCTGTGGAAGTTGAGAATTTCTCTGGTTTTAGTCAAATTCCCAGCAAGAAAAAGATAATTCTGGAAAGATCTGGAAAAGAGATGTTCTGCTTCCTCAGGGAACTGTGGTGGTGAAGCATTTCCACGGATTTATTGGAGCGATTACTAAACGACAGCCACAAGAAAGGTCTTGGCCCTCCAGAGAAGAGTCAACCTTGGGTTGATGGCTACAACAGCAACAAGTTGACCCTTCAGAGAAAAGCCAACCCTGTGTAGATGACTACAGTGGCAACAAACAATGTGTTGGCCCTTCAAAGAAGACTCAACCTTGGGTTGATGACTACAATGGCAACCAGTAACGTATTGATCCTTCAGAGAAGAACCAACCCTTTGTTGATGACTACAACAATAACAAGTAACACGTTGGTCCTTCAGAGAAGAGTCAACCTTGGGTTGATGACTACAACATCAACGAGCAACATGTTGACCCTTCAGAGAGAAGCCAACCTTCTGTTGACGACAACGCTACGCAGAAGCAGGATTTAAGCCAACCACCTGAGGACTGCCACAAAAATCAAACGCCGCTATCAAGTGACCTCAGATATCACAAGAATTCCCCCAAAGCACCTACTGATGAGCTCGTTTGGTGATCCGGGCTGGAAACGGTGCTGTGCTGTTCTTGGCTTGGCCATCAATTCTGGTCAAACTCAAAAAGATCTTTCTAAAGAGCCACTGAGTGACCAAGTGGCAATTCCTGCC
Organism: Caprimulgus europaeus; assembly: GCA_907165065.1. Next base: position 7,285,167 of record OU015548.1, on the reverse strand, counting down.
TTGGCCAGCGTTGCCTAAAAAAATGTAAAAAAAAGAGAAAAATAAAAAAAAGGGCGAAAAAAGAAGAAAAAAAAAAGCAACCAGAGTCAGACACCATAAAAAAAAAGTTTTCCTGATTTTTCCTGATTTTTCCTGATTTTTCTGGTTCCAGGAGCAGGGTGTAAAAATAAAACATCGTAAAACAGGGTAAAACCCAGCAATTTTGGAGCTGACGTTGGGATGTTAAGGAAGGTTTTAATCCCAAAAAGCATGTTTTTCATCCCAAAAAATCAAGTTTCCCATTGTGGCTCCATCATCCCCAACGGAGCGACTCGTCCGCTCTCCGTCACTTCGTATCTCCCCTAAATTTCTTTTTTCCTCTTATTTTTTTTTTCTCCCGCCCCACATGGGGAATAAACATAATTATCTCATCTCATCACATTTTTTTCCAACCCTGTCTGAGATTTAATTAAAACCAAGCGGAAAAAAAAAACCACGGAGGAGAAAGCGCTTTGTGCCGATACGGGACGCAGGGAGGGGAGGAAATGGGAAAGAAATAGGAAAAAATAGGGGAAAAATTGGAAAATAATGGGGAAAAATGGAAAAAAAATAATATTATCATAGAGTTTTTAACTTATTAAATCCTCCTGTATATTGTTTTATCATATTTCCTTTAAAAAAGTACATTAAAAATATGTGTACGGTTCCGGTGCACAAATCTATGTATAAATATATATCCGAATGCTACGAGACACATGCACCCTCTTGATATAAAAATATATATATTTAATCATCCCCTAATCCCCTGTAATCTCCTTAAATTACACCTCAACCACCCTCCTTGCAGGTGACCTTTCCACAAAAAGCTGTTTCTATGCCAACGGCAGCGGTCGAGAGAAAAAAATACGGCGCAATAATCTTGAATTTTTCCTCAATTTAGTGGGGCTTTTTTGGATCAGGAGCCTCAAAAAACCCAAGTTCCAACCACCCCCCTCATGGGAAAAATTAATTAATATATAATTATATTTTCTATATATTTTTCTATATAATGTAGATATCATTTTAATATATAATAATTATTATATTTTTCTAGATATAGTTTGAATATTTTGGGGAGATTCATTTTCACTCAATTTCAGATTTGCTTCAATTCCCAACATTATTTTTGGGTTACATTCCCCTCATTTTAGGGTTTAGCATAAAAATTCTATATTTTTAAGGTGCTTTTCATATCTAAAAAATCAATTTTTATCTCCCATCTCATCTCATCCCGCTAGCGCGGCTCCTACTGAAAACTATAAACACATATAATTCTGAAAATTGATTTTTTTAGCTTTTTAATCGAAATTTTTTAATATTTTCAGTGATTTTTACGGAATTCCAGAAAAATTTTGACTCCAATGGAAAAAAAAATTATAATAAATAGCAATTTGGTAAAATTTGGGGAAATTGGTAAAAAAATAATATGTGGTACATCGGCAAGGAATGGCGGCGTAATATAAATAATTTTCCACAGATGAAGGCTGATTTGGGTCAGGATAATTTAATTTAATTGAAAATTTGGGATATTTTTCCTCACTTTCTTGAGTTCCTTCACTTCCAACTTAATCCATCAAGCCACATCCTAATCCAAAGAGTTTAAAAATGATACGGAGAGGAAAAATTAGATTTTTCCAGCAGAAATTATCAAATTTTAATTTTTTTTTTCGGGATTTTCGGGGTGTGTTTGAGAGCGGCACAGGGATCCGCGCCCCGCTGGGCTGCAGCATTCCCAAAATTCCCTTTTTTTTGGACTTGTAGTAAGGACAACATCCAAATTCCTATTTTTTAAAAAAATATATTTTTATATAGAAAATTTTTATATATTTAAAATATATTTTATATATTTCTAAATATATTTTCTATTTTTAATATGTTTTAAGATCTATTTTTAATACATATTAATTTTTTCTATATTTTTATTTTCCTCCTGACGCACCCCAACACATTCGCGGGTCTCGAGAGGGAAGAGAATTCCTGACGGCTCCGTCTCACGCGGAGTCGGATCGAAAGGATAAAAATACCGGTTGCCATGGAAACATAAAAAACCCAACTTTGAAAATCCCCAAATTAAACTTCCCACTAATTTCCATCCTTTAACTCCGGTTTTGCAGCTGATTTCTGGTGGATTGGAGGATTTTGGTGCAAAAATTTGAATTTTAAACAATTCAAGCAGAGTTTAAAATCCTTCCGGATGTTTTCCCAGAGCTGGAGGCATCCTCGAACTCGGATGAAATTTAAGAAATTAATTTGTATATTGTTATATATATAAAATTTTTACATTATAAATAATTCATAATTTTAATATATTTATATATATATAAATTTATAATTATTAATAACTTAGAAATTATTTTTTATTTATATGTATATATGAATTTTAAATTATGGATCATTTTGAAATTTAATTTTAAAATGTTTTTATATATACATTTAAAATTATAAATTTATTATTTTTTTTTACATTTTGTATACATTTCAAATTAGAAATCATTTAGAAATTATATTTTATGTATATATTTAAATTAGGAATAATTTACAAATGTTATATATATTTCAAATTATAAATAATTCTGAAATCCAATTTTTACATGTTTATATATACAAATTTTTAATTAGAAATAATTTATAAATTAAATTTTTATATTTGCTCATGTAAAATTATAAATAATTCAGAAATTATTTTCATTATTATTATTATTATTTAAAATGAGGATTAATCCCAAACTGCGGAATCACCTCTCGTCCTGCGGAGCACGAGCTAACAGATCTAACCTGAATTTTATTGCCTATTATTCGAAAAAACTGCTCACAAGATTTAATTTTATTTGCTCAAAATACACCATGATCACTTAATATAAATTTCTATTAATCAAGCCCCGGCGCTAACGAAGCTCGGTCAGAGCAGCCCCTTTTCGGGCAGAATCGATAGCGTGGAACCGGCTCCAAGGACATTTTAGAGCCGGCTTTGGGAAAACTGCTCAGCCCCAGGAGGGAAAAACCGGGAAAGAAATCATCTCTGATCCATAAAAGCCAGAAAAACCCACAGAAAACCGCGGAGTTACCGGAACTCGCGTTGGCGACGGCACGAAATCGATTCTGCGCCGGCACGTGGGGAACGCCCCAAAGTCTGACGGTTCGGTGACACAAAGCGACGGGTCGGGGGGTTCGCACTGCAGTGCAGGATCCTGGGATCATGGAATTATGGCATCATGGGATCTCCAAACCATGGGATCATTGAATCATGGGATGACCAAATCATGGAATTATGGAATCCTGGGATCATGGAATCATTAACTCATCAAATCACGGGATCATCAAATCACAGAATGTGCTCTGGGAGGGACCCACCAGGATGATGGAGTCCAGCTCCTGTCCCTGCACAGGACAATCCCAACATTCACACCATGTCCCTGAGGGCCTTGGGCAAATGCTGCTGGCATCTTGTCAGGCTTGGGGCCATCAGCACCTCCCTGGGGAGCCTGTGCCAGTGCTCCACCACCCTCTGCCTCAAGAACCTTTTCCTCATGGCCAAGCTCCCCCTCCCCTGCCACATCTTCCTGCCATGGCCTCTGCTCCTGGCGTTGGTGGCCAGAGAGAAGAGCTCAGCGCCTGCCCCTCCTCTTCCCCTGGGGAGGAAGTTCCAGACCGCCAGGAGATCTCCTCTCAGTCTCCTCTTCTCCAGCTGAACACACCCAGTGCCTTCAGCCTCTCCTCCCAGAGAACATCCCCTTCCCCTCAAACAGCGACCGCCACGAACGCGCTTGGCCCAGCGACATCTGGTCTGAAATGGAGGAGGAGGAACTCGGAGACGCCAAAACGTCTGCGCTGGGGCAGAGAAGGAGGCGGGATCGGAATAAACCCACTTGGTGGAGACAAAAGGGTTGGAACCGGGCCAGGAGATGAACTGAGCGTGTGCAGAAGAAATGCTAGTTTTATTACATGACATTAGTATATATTCTATAATATCTTCTGTATAATATATATAAATGTTATATATGATATAACACATGTTACGTTAGGATCCATTCTACTGTAGCAGATCACATCATACTGGAGCAGAGCATCATACATCACCTCATGGTATATGACATATATAACATATGATATGGCAGGGTGTGATGAAATCAGATGAGATGATACATATGGCAGCAATAAGTAATATCTATTATTTCCATACATGGGAAGACATATACCATAATGGGAATAAACCCAAAGATATTATATATGAGACATTTTTATATCATATATCACCTAACAGTATATAATATATATATTATATATGGTATGGTATGATGAGATATGATGTGATGTGATGTGATGTGATGTGATGTGATGTGATGTGATGTGATGTGATGTGATGTGATGTGATGTGATGTGATGTGATGTGATATGATATGATATGATATGATATGATATGATATGATATGATATGATATATGGGAGCAATAAACAATATCCATTATTCCTGTATATGGAATATATATATGTTATAATGGAAATAATACAGAATAGACATAGTTTTATATCATATATCATATAATTATATATTACATATATTGTATGATATGATTATATAGTATTACATATATGTGCTATATTATATATGAGATTATAAGACTATAAAATGTGAAATTATATGGAATTATATGATATGAAATGATTATGATATGATAAAATATGATATATATATATATATATATGGGAGCAAGAAATAATAACTAGTATTCCTATATATGGGAATATATATACTATAATGGGAATAATACCAAAGATATTACATATATGACAGATGTTTATGTCTTATATCACAGTATATGATATATATGGTATGGTTATATCCATATATCATATCATAGTATATGATATATATGATATATATGGTATGATAATATGATATTATTTGATATGAGGTATGAGATGTGATATACAAGATGTGATGTGATATGTTATATATGGGAGCAATAAATAATACCTAGTATTGCCATAGGATATGCTATATATGGAAGGAATTAGTAACATCTAGTATTCCCATATATGGAAATATATACACTATAATGGGAATAATACCAAATATAGTCTATATATGACGTATTTTTAGATCATATATCATCTAATAGTATATTATATATATATTATATATGGTATGGCATGATGATATATGATATATATCTGATATATATGATATATGAGATATAAAACTATATATGATATGATTGATATGATATGGGAGCAAGAAATAAAATAATAAATAATATCTGTTATTCCCATATATGGGAATATATAGCCAATAATAGGAATAATACTGAATATATTATAGATATGATGTAATTTAATATCAATACCCTATATAATACCAAATATATTATACATAGGACATAATTTAATCTCAATAGCACGTATATATATTTATCTGTATAAAAAAACCTATTTTATTATTCCAGGGATGGTGCAAAAATCATTCTGATGGCCAGAAAAAATAAATATTTGAGTTTTTGAGCAAAATTCTCAGAAAATGGAGCCAAAAATTGGAATTTTTGCTTGGATCTGGTTTTCAGTTTTATCTAATAAACACAAAATTAATAAAATGAAGAGGAAAATTGATTAATTAGGATTAATAATGCTCATTAAAAGCGGGCGGGTAGCAAAGTTTCCGAGCACAAAAAAAAAAGGGGGGGGGATGGGGACGGGGGACAGGACGAGAAATGCAAATTTTTTTCTGCATAAAAAGCAGAGATTTCCATAATTGCCCCAATCAAGCGCCGGTGCAATTATCGCTGCCCAGCTCAAGGGTTTCAAACGCTTCCCTTCATCTCTGGCCACAGCACGGAGCCGCGGAAAATAAATAAAATATATTTAATTTTAATAAAAACGAAATCTGGACTCTGCAGAAAGCGGCTTCGCTAACGATGTGTTTATCCAAAAAAATATCTGTATAATAATAAAAAGACAATTTCTATTTAATGGTGATTATTAGAGAGAAGAAATTAAACTTCCCGGAGTGGCTGAGGGGGGGGATAATGAGGTAAAAAATAAAATTACTGCGGACGATAAATCAGGAAGGACGGAAACGGGGGCGGGAGCCACGCAGGAGCAAAAATCCCCCAAAATCCATTTATTTCACTCCCAGGACTTTTGGACACACGGGTGTGCTGGTCTGAATGGAAACAGGGAGTGTGTGTGCAGGGATATGCAAATGGGATGCAAATTATACACAAACATGCAGATGAGTATGCAAATAGGCATGCAGATCTGCGCATGGAGGCAGAAAGTTGCAAATGGATGTGCACATGTCAAAGCACACGTGCAAACGTGGAAGTGCCCACGCCAACTGGCATGTGTGAATATGCAAATGGGCATGCAAATGGGTATGCAAATGCAAACATGCAAATGCAAACATGCAAATGCAAACATGCAAACGCATGTGTAAGCACACACATGTGAACATGCACCTGCGAACATGCAAACACATGCAAATGCACATGTAAATGTACACACACAAACGTGGAAAATGCCCACACCAACTGGCACGTGCAGACATGCAAATGAGCACGTAAATATGCAAATGGGCATGCAAATATGCACATGTAAACATGCAAACGCACGTGCAAACATGCAAACGTGCGTCCCAGAACGCAAACACGCGTCCAGGCACGCACATGTGAACGTGCACCTGCAAACATGCAAACACATGCAAATCTGCACACGTGTGTTCAGCCATGCACATGCAAACACCAAAGTGCACACGCAAGCACACGCGTGTGAACGTATAAACACACGTGCAAGCACGCATATATGGGGGGGTTTTGCTCCAAAAAAAGTGCAAAATGGGGTTTGCTGGCAGAAATTCAACTTTTTGGATGAATTTCATTCTTTTTTTAAAGTATTCCTTATTTCCAGCACAAACCCTGAAAACCGACAGCAAAACCTTTTTGTAACCAGTTCCTTGCTTGGATTAAATAAATCTGGGGGTTCTTTTTTTTAATTATTAGCAAAGCAAAATTTTCTTTTATTTAAAAAAATTAGAAATTAAGAATTTTTAAAATGTTTTGGGTTTTTTTTAATAATAATAAAAAAAAAAAAAGCTTGACCCTAAGTCTCCAGGGAACATTTGGGGGAAATTTGCCTGGAATTTGAAGTTTCAGCAGCTCCAGCGCAGCGGTGGAGACGCTCAGTTCGATTTCTCGCTCAGTGCAACACGTCGGAAATATTTTTGGTCATTTTTTGGGCTTTTTTTAGGGTAAGAAAAGCAAATATTGGGGGTGAAGTTGGGTCAATCTCACGGCACACGCGACCGTCATCGCTCACTGGGATGAAGGTCCATGAAAAATAGTCAAAAAAATAGGAATAAGCAAGAAAAAAACCCACCAAAATTCAACTTTTTACTCAATATGTTAGAAATTCCAGACACGGGGATTAAAATTCAAGTGAGGGGGTGGTTTGAGTGAAATCAAAGATGATGGAGAGCATCCAACCAAGGATGGTGGAGAGCATCCAACCAAGGATGGTGGAGAGCATCCAACCAAGGATGGTGAAGAGCATCCAACCAAGGATGGTGGAGAGCATCCAACCAAGGATGGTGGAGAGCATCCAACCAAGGATGGTGAAGAGCATCCAACCAAGGATGGTGGAGAGCATCCAACCAAGGATGGTGGAGAGCATCCAACCAAGGATGGTGAAGAGCATCCAACCAAGGATGGTGGAGAGCATCAAACCAGGGATGCTGGAGGACCAGTGCAAAGATGCTGGCCAGGATCAAGCCACGGACGGTGGAAAGCATCAAGCCAAGGGTGCCTGGAGAACACCAAACCAAGGATGGTGGCCAGGATCAAGCCAAGGATGCTGGAGAACATCAAACCAAAGATGCTCTCCAGGATCAAGTCAAGCTTGATGGCCAGGATAAAATCAAGGATGCTAGAGAACATCAAACCAAGGACGGTGGCCAGGATCAAGCCAAGGATGCTGCAGAGCTCCAGCACAAAGATGCTGGCCAGGATCAAGCAAAAGATGGAGGCTGAAACCAAACCAAGGATGGTGGCTGAAACCAAACCAAGGATGGTGCTGAAACCAAACCAAGGATGGTGGCTGAAACCAAAGGTCCATCTGAAGATGAGGAGAAATAATTCCCTTGGAGGAACAGTGAAGGAAGGAACAGGCTGTCCAGAGAGGTTGTGGACTCTCCTTCTCCAGAGATACTCAAACCCCATCTGGAGATGATGCTATGAAACCTGCTCTGGGTGACCCTGCTCTGGCAGAGGGATGGACTGGGTGATCTCCAAGAGTTCCCTTCCAACCCCAACCAGTCTGGGACTGTGTGTCCAGCCAGCAGAACTCCACCCAGAGCTGCTGGCCACACTCCAGCCAAGGCCACCAGCTACAAACAAACCCAAGATGCCGGTGAAGACCAAAACCAAAGACACCGGCTAAAGTCTAAAAACAACGCTCAACAATTCTCCATTTTCACCCAAGTTCTTAAAAATTCCTCATTTTTCCATCTCCCCAACCTGCCCGCTGAAGGACACTGAGATTTCATTGAAGGCTTCCAACAACCCCAAATCAACCAAACCCTCCCCCAAATCCAGATTTAGTTCTTAAGTTCATAAGAAAATGTCAAGATTTGGGTTTTTGGGGGCTTTTTTGATAACTGCTAGCATTAATAAATCAGTGCAGAGTAACTCAATCCCACTCCCCCCACATAAATTATTCCTGTTGATTAAGAATTCAATTAATTGATATTTTTTCATAAAATCAGAAGATGCATTGAGTTGGAAGGGACCTTTCAAGGTCTTCTAGTCCAACGCCCCAACAAAGACATCTTCAACTCGATCAATTTTCTTCTCAATAACTGGAATTTTTTCTCCTCTATTTTAAAAAACATGACTTTTCCCCAAAATTTCTGATTTTTCGTCACTCTCTCCACAAACCTGACCAAGATTTAACCCCTAAAAGTATCTCCAGAACAACAAAAAGCGGCAAAACCCGGTGTTTTCCCGGCAAATCTCACAGTGATGCAAGAGCTGGAGGAAAAAGCAGATCCCAGATCCCACGCCCCAGGGATTCCCGATTTCCCGGGGCGAATTCCTGGGCGGAGCTTTGGAGCTCAGAGTCCGCTTAGAAGAGTTTTTCTGCTCTGGGATGAGATAAATCAAGCGCCGGGTGTCGCTAACGCCCCGCTGAACGCCACACCCCAAACAATTAGTGACTGCAAAACGGATCTCTAATATTAGAAATATTAGTTAAATTTGATAATATATCAATATATGTTATAATATATATCAGATAGATCATAAGTATTTTGTATATTTATAATATAATATATATTATTATAACTATTATAATATAATATTTATATAATATGTATATGATATATAACATAAAATATAATTTATTTAATATTTCATTATATTTATTTTATGTATATATTATAATAATTATAATATATGATATATACAATATATATTATAATATATAACTATCTAATGAATATTTTATTTATATATAAATAATTATATATATATTTAAAATAAATATATAAAATACATATGACCTATATATCATATAAATAAAACAAAATATATTATAAAATGAAATTATATATTATAATGTATATTGTATGTGATATATATCATATATCATATATTATAATGTTATTGATTATCATATATAATTATATAATAAATATAAAAAATACATATGATCTATATATCGTATAAATAAAATTAAATATATTATAAAATAAAGAAAATTATATATTATATATATGATATACATTATAATGATAAATTATGTTATCTATTATATTATAATAATTATATAATAACTATAAAATATGCATAATACATATGCTCTATATCATATATATTATAACATAATTATATGTTATCTATTATATTTACTATATTGATTATATTATATTATCTATTACACACTCTACATTATATATGACATTATACATCACATACTGTGCATACATTATGTCATACATAACAATTCTAAAACCATTTTGAGATTAATATTCTTGTGATCGAGATATATGATTAATAATTACCTAATGATCACATAAAAGCTCTCATAAATAGCACACAATTACTAATTCTCTAAATACCACCTAAAACATACACTAATTCATCTATATAATTATAGAATTATTATCTAAAGTTGCGGCTCTGCAACCACACCGGGATTTTTTTTTTTCATTCATTTTCATGCCGCAATGTAAAGTAAATAATAATAAATAATAAATAATAATATTAGATATAGCAGGGACAAGTGACGGTGATACAACACAAGAAGCAGCTGAAATATAATTTTTTTTTTTTGCTTTTTTCCTTTTTTTCTATTTTATTTCTGTTTTTCCCCCCGCCCGCGGAGCGGAGCTGGGAATCCATTAGCCTTTAATGAAGTGAAACCCTCATCTCCTCCGAGCCACCTCATTTAGCGCAATTGTTTCGGACCCATTACGGAAAAGCAATTACAAGGAAACGGCGAAAATAATTGGAAATGCTGGCGGGAGTTGGGAGAAAATGATAATAAATAAAAATATTCCCCTTAATAAGCTTGCCAGGAGGGGGGTGACTTGGAGAAAATCAACATAATTAGAATTAAACCTCAGCGAGGAAAAACAGACAGCGGGGTGGCAAGCGCTCAGCACGGAGAAAACAGCCAAAAGTGGCCAAAAAATGCCTTTTTTCAACCCAAAAAACGAGATTTTCTCTTTGTTGTTCCCCTCACCTGTACGACGCTATCGGCAGCCAAAATTAGTCGGAACACGGGATGCTGAGTGTGACGATGCGGGTGATGCTCCCCTGCTCCCCGCTCCAGGATGGGTTTTACTCCTCCAAGCTGAAATTAAATTTTTTAAAAAAACCTTAAAAATGAAATAATTTCACTCACGGGACAACCTGGACCAACCTCACCAGGTCACATCAATTTCTCTGCATCGGTTTATTTTTTTCCACGCAAAACACTAATTATTTGAGCAAAATTTAGATAATTTCTATTATTCTGAAGAGTAAAAAGAAATGACGTGCAGGGATTTAAGGGATATTTTGTTTAGGGAAAAATGGTTAAATTACGTTCAAAAGAAGTGTGTGTTCTCCTCATTCCTAAAATCCCCTTTTTTCCCCTCAAAATACACCCTGTGTAATTTGGCTCGGTCCCCATCCTCATCCTCCCCCGCTGTTGCTTCAGCAGCTCTTTCAAAGTGCTTTGCAATAAAAAAAGTCCTAAAATTTGAGTTTTTTCAACAAAAAAGACTTTCAGGTAAGAGTTTGCACCTACAGAGTCCTTAAATAAGGTGTTTGCACCCAAAAAAGTCTTTAAAAAGGAGGTTTGCACACAAAAAAGTCCTTAAAAAAGGGGTTTTCACCCCTAAAATTCCTTAAAATGGGGGTTTTGGCAAAAAAGTCCTTAAAAAAGGGAGTTTGCACTCAAAAAAAGTCCTTAAAAAAGGAATTTGAACCCAAAAAAGGCTTTAAAACAGGGGTTTGCACTCAAAAAAAGTTCAGAAAATAGGGGTTTGCAGTAAAAGTCCTTAAAAAAGGGATTTGCACCAAAAAAAGTACTTAAGATGGGTTGGAAAAAGTCCTTAAACCAGAGATTTGCACTCAAAAATGTGCTTAAAAAAGGAGTTTGCACCCGAAATATTCCTTAAAAGGGAGGTTTTCACCCAAAACTGTCCGTAAAAATGGAATTTGCATCCAAAAAAGGCCTTAAAGCAGGGGTTTGCACCCAAAAAAGTCACTGAAAAAGGAGTTTGCAACCAAAAAAAATCTGTAAAAAAGGAATTTGCACCCAAAAAAGTTGCTAAAACAGGGGTTTAAATCCAAAAAGTAAATAAAATGGGGGTTTGCACTGAAAAAGTCTTTAAAAATGGATTTCGGACCCAAAAAAAGTCCTTAAAATACTCCTAAAAAACCATAAAATGCCCCAAACACATAATAAAATACCTTCCAATATCCCACCAGATAATAAAATATCTCCCATAATAATAAAATAGTCCAAATAATTAATAAAATGCCCCCCAATAATGATAAAGTATCCCCCAAATTAATAAAATGCCTCAAAAAACAACAAAATAAACACCAAAATAATAAAATAACCCAATTAAATAATAAAATATCAAAAACCCCCAAACATCCAAAATACATAATAACATACCCCCAATAATAACAAAATAGCCCCCAAAATAATAAAATAATCCAAATATTTAATCAAATACACCTCAAATTAATAAAATATACCAAAAAAAGAAAATATCCCAAAATGTCAATAAAATACTCCCCAAATTAACAAAAATATCCCTCAAAATACTAAAATATCCCAATTAACGAAATAGCCCCCAAATAAATAAGAAAATATTCCTAAAAATAATAAAATGCCCCAAATACATCATAGAATGCCCTCAATAATACTAAAATATCCCAAATAATTAATAAAATATTCTCAAAAATTAATAAAATGCCCCATAAAATAGTAAACTATCCCAAATAATTAAGAAAATACTGCCAAAAAATAATACCCCCAAATTAATAAAATATCTCAAATAAATAATAATATATCTCTAAAAAAATAACAAAATAGCTCTGAAAAATAATAAAATATCCCAAATAATTAATAAAATATCCCAAATAATTAACAAAATATCAAAAATAATTAATAAAATAACCCCCCAAATTCATAAAATATTCTGGATAAATAATAAAATACCCCTAAGAACCCAAGAAAACTCCCCACAGCCTCTGGAGGGAGGAGATTTTCAGTTAAGAACCAGGCGCGCGCACTTCCGCCCCGCTACGATCGTTCGCACCCAACGAGATCGACGATAAACCATTTTTATTTCTTTTCTCTGTCCCTTACGGTGGGGTTTCAGCAGCAGCGCGTCCCCCGCCGCCCCCAGAACTCAACTCATGGGGAGAGTTAATGTTTTGTTAATATATCTACTTATTTTTTATTAATAAATATTTTTATTATTATTTTTATTTGCCAGATCTCTCCGCGGTCGATAATTATTTGGCTCCCAAAGGAGCGATCACATTTCTGCCCGTAACTTTTTGGAGCCGCGATAAATGCGTGATGCTCAGTCCCACGCTTGTAAATAATATTAAATAATATTCAGTTGTAATAATTAATTGTTACTTGTTAACGATTATTATTAATAATTAATAATTATTATTAATTAATATTAAATAACTTGTTAAGTCGCACGTACAAATATTTCAGAGCTGTAAAATTTCACCAGAGTCCTGTCGGGAAGATCTTGGGTGAAATGTTTGTAAATTGAAGAGAAATTGGATAATTTGGGTGGTTTTTAGGTGTTTTAGTGAATGGGAGTTGGAGGTGGGGAGGGGAGCGAGCAAAGAGTGTGCAAGGGAGGATGAATGGGAGCTGGAAGTGTGCGAGGAAGTGTGCAAGGGAGTGTGCAAGGGAGTGTGCAGGGAGGATGAACAGGAGCTGGAGGTGTGCAAGGAGTGTGCAAGGGAGTGTGCAAGGGAGAGTGCAAGGGAGGATGAACAGGAGCTGGAGGTGTGCAAGGGAGCGCGCACGGGCGTGTGCACGGGAGTGAAGGCAGCGGGATGCTCACAGGGAGCGCGCAGGGATGTATAGATAAGATGTGTGGAATATGTGACCTTATATCCACCTGTGGGATCACACTGGGTTTGTATATTGGATATAATATATATTTTTATATAAAATCTATATAATATTGGATATTTTATATATATTATTATCCATTTTAATATATATAACATATATTTGCTATTTTGGATATATGACATTCTACACATTGGATCTATTATATCTATCCATTGGATGTATTGAATCCGTTGGATATGTTATATCTATGTAATATTATATCCATACTATTATATCCATATAATATATCCGTTGAATGTATATATAGTATAATATATCCAATATATCAATCCTATATACATTATACATATATTATTTTATATATATCCTCTCTATATATGTATATTCCCCCAATATATCCTCTCTCTCTCTCTATCTCTAATTTAAGTGTATTAATCCACATTATCCAGGTCTATCCATGTAACATATAGAATTATCCAGTAATACAGACACTGGATGGATTTAACTGATGACGTGGATGAAGATGTACGTATAGATCTAATCGATATCTCCCATATAGGTACAGTAACGGAGGAACCTCTCTATTGCAGGGACAGAGCTGGATAATGTGGATGAAGACATATAGATATAGTAGATATATGTAAGTATATATAGGAATTGAATGTAGCTCTCTTCCCCAATATTCCTATATATGTATCTTCCCTAATATTCCCCTATATATTTAAATATATGTCTCTCTTCCCCAATAAATTGCCCAATGTTACACACACCAATATATAGATCAAATACAAATTCTAGTCCTATATATAAATTAAATATATACATATTTTTATATATATATATATATATGTATATGTATATGGGGAGTGTTCAATATATCACATAATTTGATGATTCTCTGATAAAATTCTCTAATGTTCCCCAGTATACATTTCTTTATATATATATATATATATATATATAAAAAAAAAATATTGTCTAATGCATTATATCCCTCAATACATTCCCTCCATATTATCCTCACTATTATGTATAAATATATACAAAAAATATATTTTATTGCTATATATAGGTAAACATAGGTAGATATGGGTATATATCGGTATATAAGGCTATATATAGGTAGATATGGCTATATATAGGCAATAATATAACATCATGTAAGATTCCACACACAAATATGTATACATTGGTGATTATAATTTCTATCTCTATACGACAGAAATCCCAACCCCGCTGTAAAGTTCCCGACAATTCCTCTGTGTCACACACGAGCTCTGCCACACAGACAGGAGATTTTTATTGTCCTCGCTGGCAAGTGGGACAGAAAGTTTGAAATCTGTGTTATAACCAAAAAAAACATTGATAATTTTTTCTCAGAAACCAATCTACCCATGATTCCCTATTAATTATACATCAACTCATCAATTATTTCGTATCAGAAACCAATCTACCCATGATTTCCTATTAATTATACATCAACTCATCAATTATTTTCTATCAGAAACCAATCAACCCAGGATTTCCCATTATAAATCAATCCATCAATAATTTTCTTTTATAAATCAAACTACTGATAATTATTTCTATTATAAACCAATCATCTCATCGATAATTTTCTATTAGAAACAATCAACTCATCAATAATTTGCTATTAGAATCCAACCAACCCATCAATAATTTGCTATTAGAAATTAATCAGCCCATTGATAATCTTTTACTAGAAACCAACCAATCCATTGATAATTTTCTATTTGAAACCAACCAACACATTGAAAATTTTCTATTAGAAACCAATCAACCCATCATCTCCTACTAATTATACATCAACCCATTGATAATTTTCTATTAGAACCAACCAACTCAGGATTTCCTATTAATTATAAATTAATCCACCAATAATCTTCCATTTGAAATCAAACAACACATCAAAAAGAACACATCATTAGAAACCAATCAATCCATCAATAATTTGCTATTGGGAACCAATCAACCCCTGATTTCCTATTAATTATAAATCAATCCATCAATAATTTTCTATTAGAAACCAATCAACCCCTGATTTCCTATTAATTATAAATCAATCCATCGATAATTTGCTATTGGAAACCAATCAACCCCTGATTTCCTATTAATTATAAATCAATCCATCGACAATTTGCTATTGGGAACCAATCAGCCCCTGATTTCCTGCCACAAGCCCACCCACGATCGTTTGATCTGCAGTCAATCCAAACCCAGTGGAATCTGATCAGCTCTGGGGCGACGGCCGCCAGGCTCCACCCCCCGCGCCCCTCCGGCCCCTCCCCAAAATATCGTCATTTTTTAATAATTTTAATTATTTTAATATTTATTTGATTTTTAGTTATTTTAAAAATATATATATTTTAAAAAGCAGAACTGAGGGATTCCGAGCCGGCGCCACTCATGGCCGGGGATTAATTAACGCAATTAACACAAAGAGGGGTTTGTGGAGGGCTCCCACCTCCCTGGCGGGCTGGGCTAAGGGGGCTTCACTAACTCCTTACTAAGGGGGGGCTCACTAAGGGGGTCCTGCCCAGGGGGGTGCTAAGGGGCTTTGCCAAGGGGGGGTCTTGCTCAGGGGGTAAAACTCCCAGACAGGGAGAGGGGGGTCCCAGGGGAGGAAAAAACACTGAAATGCTCCAAAAAGGGGAAAAATTCCTAAAACAAATGGGGGTGGAGGTGGGATTGGGGTGGAACGGGGAGAATAGTGGGAATGGGAATAATCTTGGGATGGGGATGATTCTGGAATGGGGATAGGGATAATCCTGGGATGGGAATGGGGATAATCCAGATGGGGATAATCCCACGATAAGGATAATCCCAGGATGGGAATGGGAATGGGGATAATCCCAGGATGGGAATGGGGATGATTCTGGGATGAGGATAATCCCGGGATGGGAATGGGTTTAGGGTGAGTCGCACACAAAAGGCAGAGGAGGGTCTCAAAAATGAGTGAGTGTTGGTAGAATTGGATGAGAATCCCTAAAAATTGGATGAGAATCCCTAAAAACTGGACAAGCACATCAAAAATTGGACAAGCAATCCTGAAATTGCAACAGCAGCCGCCAAAATCCCACCGGCATCCCTAAAAACCGCACCAACATCCCTAAAAATCCCACCAGCATCCCTAAAATTGCACAAGAAATAGATAATAAAAAAGAAATCAAAAATTAAAAGAAAATTAAAGTTTAATAAAAAGTAAAAAGAAATTAAATAAAATTAAATATAAACTCAAATTTTAAATAAATAAAAATTTAAAATAAAAAATTTAAATCCAGGTTTAACTCCCAGCCCTCCAAATTATTATTTCAACGCTCCGATTCATGATAATAATTTAAATTTTTTTATAATTAAAGAGAATTTATTAATCCGGCGGCGAAAATTAATTGGGTAATCGAGTTGTCTGACAGCGTGCGGGGCGTTAAATTTGAGCGAGAGTTGTCAGAATCCAGCAAATTTATTTTAAATAAATAAATTTAAAATGAAATAAATTCATTTTAAACTAAATTAATTTTATATCAAATAAATTAATTTTAATTTACATTAATTAATTTTAAATTCAAGACATTCATTTTAAATTAATATTTCCCAGTATCGGAGGGGTTTTAAACCCTTAATTTTTTTTTTTATCCCTCAGGGCGGGTATTGGCACTCAGCCGCCCCAGCCCATCGTTAGGACTCATTTCCCTAATTAAGGGAAAATTAATTAAGTAAAATTGGGGGTGTCCCAGCACCCCAGGGATATTTTCCCCAGGGCATCCCTGAGGATGAGGACGGGTGGATGAAGGATGTTCTTCCCGGTGGGATCCTGCCCTCAGACTTCCTTAAAAAAATGACATTTTCTACAAAAATTAAATAAGCTGCTTTTTAAAAAAAGCCATTTCCCTTTAGAAAGGGGAATTTCCTTTAAAAAGGGGAAATTTCCTTAAAAAGGGGGGAAATCTAAAAACCAGGACATTTCCTTTAAAAAAGGGTGAATTTCCTCAAAAAGTGAGAATTACCTCTAAAAAGACGATTTCTTTTAACAAAAAAAAGGAATTTCCTTAAGAAGGGGCAATTTCCTTTAAAAAGGGAAAATTTCCTTTAAAAAGGGGGGAAATTTCCTTTAAAAGGGGGGAAATTTCCTTTTAAAAAGGGGGAAATTTCCTTTAAAAAGGCAATTTCTTTTAATAAAAAAGGGAATTTCCTTTAAAAAGAGGAAATTTCCCTAAAAAGGAGGGAAATTTCCTTAATAAAGGGGGAAATTTCCTTAAAAAGGGGGTAAATTTCTTTTAAAAAGGGCAGACATTTCCTATAAAAAAGGAAGAATTTCCTTTAAAAAAGGATATTTCCTTAAAAAAGGTGAAATTTCCTTAAAAAGGGGAGATTTTCTTAAAAAAAAGGGAAGATTTCTTTAAAAAAGTGATATTTCCTTAAAAAATATATTTCCTTTTAAAAAGGACAATTTTTTTAAAGGGCTACTTTCTTAAAAAAAAGGCAATTTCCTACACCTTCCCTTCCCCAAAACTATGGAAAACGTCGCTGTCCTTTTTTCCCCCCGACACCGCGATATCAGGAGAGATTTCACACCCTACAGAATCGACAGAATATTCTGTATTTTATATTCAATTTTCTATTTTTATTTCCTTTTAAGTTAAGGGAATTCCCAGCCCCCTCGATGTTGTTTTTTTGGGAAGCCAGGGCTGTAAATTCCCTTAAAAAATCCCAATTTTGGGATGTTGGCGAACACGGCTTCTTCGCCTCCCGCTGCCACCAGCTCCCCAATTAACCTCTCCCATAATTAGCCTCAATTAATTAATTTCCCCCCCCAAACGAAGGAATCTCGATGCCGGGATTTAAATAAAATTAGAGGGAGAGGAATCCCAATCCTAAAATTCATCCGTTCCAGACAGCGTAAAATCCTGAAAAAAAATTATATTTTTAACCCAAATCACCCCAAATTCAACTAATTCCCCCCAAATCCTTCACAGCAGGCTGGAAAAAAAAACCCAAAAACCATCAAATTCCAAAATTTTGGGGGTTTTGGGGATTTTTTGATCGTTTTTCCGCAACAGGATGATGCCAAATGTGCCGAGTCAGCATTTTTCACCCTAAAAAATTTGCGACGTCACATCCGGTTTTTCCGCTCAAATCACTTTTTTGGGGGGATTTTAAATAAAAATAAATGGGAAAAAAGTTAAATTTAAAATATTTATCCTAGTTTTTTTATTTTTTTAACGTCGTCCCGGCAAACAGCTGTCCCCGCATCCCGGCCAAAAATAATCCAACCCCCCTCCTCCCTGGCCTTAATCTAATCTCTCCGACTCCGAGTTGGAAAATGTCCCGACGGGTTTAAAATTTCCCGTTATCAAAAAAAAATAATAATAAAAAAAAAAATAGGGGTTTATTTTAAGAGAAAAAATGGGAAAAAATCCAAATAAAGAGCCGGAATTCCGAGTTGAGTTTTCGACGCCTGACGTGGAGCGGGATGAATTTTTTTCTGGAGGAGGGGGGACGGGACACACATGGTGACATCCCAAGCGCTGGGTGATATCATCTCAAAATGAGTTTAAAAATTCCAAAATTGGTTAAAAAGCTTTAAAATGTCATTTTTTTAACTCCTACGGGTTGTGGTAAAACAGGGAAAATGGGATTTTTTTAGGATTTATGGATGGATGCGCAGGGGGGGAGGGGGGTGGTTAGTGGAGATGTCCTGGGGGAACTGGGATGAACTGGGGGGAACTGGGTGTACTGGGGGAAAGGGAGTATTGTAACTGGTGTGGGGGCACTGCAACTGGTCAGGGAGGCTGCAAAGAATATGGTAACTGGTTTACGGGGGGCAGCAACTGGTCCGGGGGGGCTAGAAAGGGTATTGTAACTGGTTTTGGGGGCGGGGGTCTAACCCCCGGGGGGACATTGTAACCGGTCTGGAGGGTCTGCATAGGGTACTGCAACTGTTTTGGGGGAGTTGTAACTGGTGGGGGGCTACAGAGGTGTTGTAACTGGTTTGTGGGGGTTTAACTGGTCGGGGTCTGCATAGGGTATTGCAACTGGTTTGGGCGGTTGTAACTGGGCTGGGGGGCTACAAAGGGTCTTGCAACTGGTTTGGGGGGGGTTTGTAACATTGCAGCTGGTTGGGGCGGCTGCAGAGATATTGCAACTGGTTTGGGGGGGTTGTAACTGGTCGGGGGGCTGCAGAAGGTATTGTAAACAGGGAGGGGGGGGGTCTAGAACCGGAGTGGGGGTCTACAACTGGGAGGAGCCTGCAACCGGAGGGGGTGGGGGGTCTATAATCAGGGGGTCAGGTCTACAACGGGGGGGGTCCTGCAACGTGGCGGGGGGGTCTACAACTCGGGGGGGGGGAGGGTCTACAAGCTGACGGGGGTCCTGCAACCGGAGGAGGGGGGTCTGCAACCGGGGGGGGGGAGGTCTACAACCAAGGGGGAGTCCTGCAACCGGGGAGGATCCTGCAACGGGGGGGCCAGGGGGGGCTACAACCGGAGGAGGGGGGCTACAACCAGAGGGGGGTCTGCAACCGGAGGGAGGTCTGCAACTGGAGGGGGGGATGGATCATTACAGCTCCCCCGAAACCACCTCGATCAGCCAAGAAAGGGGTGGGGGGGAGAGGGGGGGGTCACCGCAGAGAACCGCAACGGCGGGAGCAAACCGCAACCGGCTGGAGGTCAGCCCGGGGAATTGGGGAGGGGGGGGGGCGGGGGGAACCGGACACCGGGAACGGGAGGGGGTGCGGAACGGTAAGTTACTTCCCGCAGGGGAGGGGAGGCGGGAGGGAGGAGGAGGAGGAGGGGGGGGTTGACTAAGGGAAGGGGGGGTCCCCGCCGCTCGCCACACGTGCCCCGCCGGCCGGGCCGCTTTGTCCGCGGTTCCCGGTGCGGCTCCGCCCGCTCCCCCCCGCCCCGCTCCGGGCCAGCCCTACCTGCCCGCCAATCTTCATCACCGCCCGCCCGGCCTGACAGCGCGGCCGCCGCTCGCCGCCCCGCTCCGCTCGGCTCCGCTCCGCCCCGCTCCGCTCCGCTCCCCCCGGCCCTGCCGCTCCGCCGCCACAGGCCCCGCCCCGCCCCGCCGCGGCGCCCCCGCGACACGCCCCCTGCCTGCCCGGGACACGCCCCCGCAGAGGCCACGCCCATCGCCCAGGCCACGCCCCCTCGACAGACACGCCGCACTGCGCCCCCTGCTGGCCGGCGCCTCTCACACAGACACCCCCCTTCTCGCCCCCCCAAAACACATTTGCCCCCTCCAGCAGCATTTGCACCCCCACTCACATTTTCCCCTCCACCCATATTTGCCCCCAAATACATCTGCCCCCACAACCATATTTGCCCCCCCCAAACACATCTGCTCCCCAAAAACACATTTGCCCCTCCAGCAATATTTGCCCCCCCAAACACATTTGCCTCCCAAACACATCTACCCCCCCAGCAGCATTTGCCCCTTCCAGCAGCATTTACCCCCAATCACATTTACCCCCCCAGCACTATTTGCCCCCACAACTTCATTTGCCCCCTGAACACACTTGCCCCTCTCAAACTCATCTGCCCCCCTAGGAGCATTTGCCCCTACAACCACATTTGCCCCCCAATCACATCTGCCCCCTGAACACACTTGCCACCCTCAACACATTTGTCCTCCCAGCACCATTTGCCCCCTCAATCACATTTGCCCCCCCAGCAATATTTACCCCCCCAACCACACTTGCCCCTCTAGCTGCATCTGCCACCCCAACCACATTTGCCCCCCAAACACGTCTGCTCCCCCAGCAGCATTTACCCCCCACCCACATTTGCTCCCCCAAACCACGTTTGCCCCACCAGCAGTATTTGCCCCTCAACCACATTTGCCCCCTCCAGAAGCATTTGCTCCCCCATCACATTTGCCTCCCCAAAACACATTTGCCCCCCAAATATATTTACCCCCAGCACCATTTGCTCCTCAAACACATCTGCCCCACCAGCAGCACTTGCCCCCCCAACCACATTTGTCCCCCAAAGCCACATTTGCCCCATCAGTAGTATTTGCCCCCACAACCACATTTGCCCCCCCAGTAGCATTTGCCCGTCCAACCATATCTGCCCCCAGCACCACTTGCCCCCCTCAACCATATTTGCTCCCCCACCACCATTTCCACCCCAACCATATCTGCCCCTCACCACCATTTGCTCCCCCAAATTCACTTGCCCCTAGCAGCATTTGCCCCCCGCAACCATATCTGCCCCTCCAGCACTGTCTGCCCCGCCAAACACATTTATCCCCCCATCAGCATTTCCCCCCCCCATATTTGCCCCCTGAGCACATTTGCCCCCCAGCAGCATTACTGTTCCGTGGCCATCGAGGCGCGGAGCCCAGTGGGGCCAGGGGAGGTGAGAAGGGCGGGAACCCCTGGGGAGCATCTGCAGCTCCATCAGCAGCAGCAACGTCCAAGCGGCCAAAGCCGCGGGGTCCTCCTGAGGCAGCGCTGCTTCTGCTGGCGACTGCACCAGCAAGGCTCCCGTGCTCGCTCCTCAGCCATCCCATGGTCATTCCTCAAGCATCCCATCTTTGCTCCTCAAGCATCCCATGTTTGCTCCTTCAACACTCCAAGTTCATTCTTCGAGCATCCCACATTCATTTCTTGAGCATCCCATGTTTGTTCCTTGAGCATGTTTACTCCTCAAGCATCTCACATTAATTCCTCAAGCAGCCCATATTTGTTCCTCAAATATCCCATGTTGGCTCCTCAAGCATCCCAAGTTCAATCCTCCAACATCCCAAGTTCATTCCTCAAACTCCCCATGTTCATTCCTTGAGCATCCCATGTTGGCTCCTCAAAATTCCATGTTTGCTCCTCAAGCAGCCCAAGTTCATTCCTTGAGCATCCCACATTTGTTCCTTGAGCATCCCACATTTGTTCTTTGAGCATCCCACGTTTGCTCCTCAAGAATTTCATGTTAATTCCTCAATCAGCCCACGTTCATTCTTTGAGAATCCCAAGTTTACTCCTTGAGCATCCCACGTTTGCTCCTTGAACATCCCATGTCTCTTCCTCAAGCATCCCATGTTCATTCTTCAAGAATCCCAAGTTTGCTCCTCAAGCATCCAATGTTCATTCCTCAAGCATGCCACATTTGCTCCTCAAGCATCCCAAGTTTACTTCTTGAGCATCCCAAGATCACTCCTTGAGCATCCTGCGTTCATTTCTTGAGCATCACATGTTCACTCCTTGAGAATCCAACATTTGCTCCTCAAGCATCTCACGTTCATTCCTCAAGCAGCCCATGTTTGTTCCTTGAGCATCCCACGTTCACTCCTTGAACATCCCATGTTTTCTCCTCGAGTATTCCACGTTTGCTCCTCAAGGATCTCATTCTTCTTCCCCAATTTCTGTTGCCAATCACCAAAGCGATTCCTCCATTGGTTTCGGAAACTCACCTTCATCCTCCAGGAAAAGCAGCCAGGCCTGGATTTTTCCTCCGCAAACGCAAAACCCATTTCTTCTCCGGAGATTAATTATAATCCGTGGTTAAAAAATACGGCGCCTGATTTCCCTGTTGAGTTGACTCCACTTGGCCATCCAGCCATGAGGTTCTGCTGGGTTTTTTTCAGCACTAAATTAACTCTCCTTCACTCAGTCTTGGATTTTTTTCCCCAAAAATACATCTTTCTGCTGTCACAAGTCACCCTTGGGTGGTCTTTTTTGGTCGGATCTCATCCCAGGAGCCTCGAGTTCCCTGATCTGTCAGATCAGGGATGCTTGGCAGTGGTGGAACTCAACTGGAAGACACCCAAGCCCACCAACCCCTCCATCAAACACCTTATTCCACATCTTCATCCCAAACCGGAGCCCGGGTGGCGGGAAAACCTCCCTGAAGTTAAATCCTCTTGACTCGAAGGTTCCTGCAGATTCTGGGGGTTGTGTCGCTCACAAATGCTGAGGCGCCAGCGCCTCGGAGGGAGGGGTTTTTTTTTTTGCATGCTCAAAGTCAGCGTCCTAAATACATAATTACTGCTAATTAATCAGCACTTAAGGACGGTTCCTTCTTAAAAGTGATGAGTAGTCGGAGCGAATTTGCTAAAATCTTCAATATTTGGGACATTTATAAATCTGGAATATTTACATTTTTACATAACAGGCTGCGGGAGAAAACAAATCACAGCAGATCTCGGGGTCCAGTCCCGGCGCCCGGCTGCTTCTCCGTGAATAACTCAATCCTCTCTCCGAGATGGCGTTAGCGCTCCCGCTGGGTTTCCCAGAGAAAACTGGGACGGGATATTCTCCAAAAGGCTGAAGAGGGAAGGTGAGTAAATTATGAAACGATGGAGGTTGAAAACAAGATGGGGCTTTAGGACGCAGCTGAAGGTTGAGCGTTGCGATGGGTTGAGACACCTCCTCCACATCGCGCGCGAGCTCCTTTGGAGGACGCCCGACTCCCGCGGGAGTTAAATGATGTGGAAAAAAAAAAAAGGATCCTAAAAGAAAATTTCAGATTTATTTTGGATCAGATGTTGCTCCAAACTGTCCCAGCTTAGATAGTGGTGGTATCTACCAGCCTTCCATCTGACGACGCTGAAGACAAATCACCCGTTCACATTTGCACTGAGTTTTTAGAAGACGCTTAGGACACAAAAATTAGGACACATCTTTCAATGCTGGAGTTTTGAGAAGAGAGGAAAAAAATCAGCCTCGTAATTCCCCTGGAACCGGACACACGGACAGTTGTGTGTCCAAGCCACCTGAATCCGGGCTGAATTTACAGGTTTTTCTACATTTTAACTATTTACCTCATGTAGAATGTCTATTAAAGCCGATTTCCCTTGGGTTTTGCTACTTCAGGTACCTACAGGGTAACTCCTCTTCTTAAAAATATTTATTTTTACCTCGGCGCATGATTTTCCTGGGAATAAGACAAAAGTGAACCCAAAAAAGATTGACAGCACTGAGGCAACGGCATTATTTTTTAAGCCGCTGCGTATTTTAATTAGTCTTAGGCACACAATTAAGAGCCAGGAACGGTGCATGGATTGGACAACTATTAATAAATAAATAAATAATAAATAAATAAATACACAGGAGAATGTAATTAAAGGCTTTATTGATAATCCATAGGATGTATTGAGAATAAGTGATCGATGCTGGGATGACGCGATGTTCCCGGAGGTTTCCCCATGCAAGATTAAATCAGATTAGAGTTTATTTCTTGTGTGGGATTGATGGATTGATAATAAAGTTAAAGCCAAAAGCAGCCAGGATCCAGCAGGGAAAATCCCTGAAAAAATGGGATTTCTCCCCCCTCTGCACCGGCTGAGAGGGGGTTAACGATGGCGTGTTACTGATGGCACTTCGGGATCTTTCCGGCTGGAAAACTGTTGGATAAATGGGAGATTTTCTCTGTTTTGATTAGAAAATCCCCGCTGCCAACTTACTCCTCTTTAATGTTTAATTTCAAGGCATTAATAACTCCGCGGCTCCTCCAGGCTCTCCTATGCACAGTTACTACGAGAATCCAATGGATTGATTCTTCCCTAAGCATTTCCAGGATTAAATAAAAAAAAATTAAGAAGAGGATTTTGGGGTTTCTATTGTGTTATCTCCGCACTCGGGCAAGTTTCGGAGCCTGTTCCAGAGGCGGTATCGGCCGGTTGAGATAAGGATGGGTTGGAGGGACATGCTCCAGAGGGGATAAAAAAATCTAAATAATTTAAAAACACCTTGTAAAAACACAGTGAAAATAAAAAATTAGGGTTAATTAATGGGAAAAAACAGATAAAGGAATAAATTTCCCCTCAAAATGATTTTTGACTTGCATATGCGCGGTAACTGGGTACCAGCCAGCCGGCAAGAGTGACGCGGAGCTGCTGAATCCTGCCCTTTTAAATGTTGGTTCCACCTGAGATGTTTCTGCACCTTGGCTGAGCTTCAACATCTCCTCCCCACCCTCGTTTCGCTTCGGTCCACGATGGGAGTTCAGCCTTCACCCACGACACCCACCAAAGCCATGCAAGAGCGGCGTCAACCGTCACCACCGGCTGCGGAGGATCGGCGATGGGAGAAGCAAGAGATGGTCACAACTCTTTAAAGATGCAAATTGAGAAGCAGCCATCATAACAGGAGAGCTCTGGTAATTCTCTTGACGAGTATGCAGATTTCAACATTGATTTTTTTTTTCCTAGGGTTTTATTTGTTTTATTTAGCAATAAATTTAATACCGGCTCCCCGAAGCAAAGAGACAGATGGACTATAAACTTTGAATTTTGAGTAGCTTTACTTCCTTGGTGTCATCTTTGATCTCTCCTGAAATTACATCTCGGAAACTTTGCAGGGATTGAATTCTGCTTTTTTCACAATCCTCAAAGCCATTTGATTCACCGCTTTTAATTATTTTTTTCTTTTTTTTTTTTTTTTTTTTGCACAGGTTACCCAAAAGGTTCTTAAATACCATCTCAGTGACTCATACCCTTGGCTGCTGGAGATATCTCAGCAACTTGCTGATGGACCTGAGGAAACCAAAGCACTACAGAATATCTCCTCCACCCGCAAAAATAATTTTTTATTAATTTTTGCAAAATAAATAAAGCAAAATAAATTTTCTGCATCCATTGGGATGCAAAGATCCCCAGGTCTGAGACCAAAACCCCACAGATGAAATAAAATGGTGTCCTTGGAGAAGATGGGGCAACCAGTGCATGGTTTTGGAAGGACCACAAAGTCATGATGCAGCAGAAAGGACTCATCTCCTTTTTTTTTTTTTTTTGCCATCCACCAGTAATTAAAAAATTAGGTTGGAGATGACAGGAAATGTCTGGCCACCGAGGTTAGTGCAGCCCAGGGAAGTCCCCAGGTGCCAGGTGATCTCCATCCTTGGGTTGTCCACATGCGGTAGGATGAAGCCACAAGTTGATCGAGCACCGTGGTGGCCAGACACACAAAAACACCCTTTTTACCAATGATGCCAAAAATCCAAAATTTAATTTTGGGATGTGAAAGTCACATCCCACATGCTCAGGACTCGTGGAGAGGAGATCTTAAGGGTGACGCTGTGACTTTTGAAGGAAGCTCCCAGGAGGCATTCAACGCTTTGACCTTGCTGCTTCAGCTCCAGCCAGTCCCCACCACAACCAATTTCCCTGCTGCCACACACAAATAAAGAAGAAAATTAAATTTTAAAAAAAAACCTAACAAAACCCAACCAGAACAGCCGTGTCACTTCCAAGCTGCTGCCCAGGGAACGGGGGAAAAAAATCAATATATGTCAAATGAAAAAGGGCAAGAGCAAAGGTGCTGCAAGAAGCCGAGGATAAAACCGTAATTAAAACTCCAAAC
This sequence comes from Caprimulgus europaeus, assembly GCA_907165065.1. The sequence goes on along the minus strand of OU015548.1, from coordinate 7,258,235 downwards.
AAGCTCAACTGCCAAAAAAAAAACCCCTGCCTGAAAGTCTTGGGGACTGCGGTGACAAATTCGGGCCATTTCAACAGATGTTGGTCGCTCACGGCCACCCACCGTGGCTGGAGGCTGCCATGGCCCAGCCCTTCCCAATAAGGAGATGTTACGGAGCGCTCGGTTGCGATTGAATTACTGCGGATGAACATATTACGGGCACATTAAAGTCTAATGAGCGGCCGGTGATTAATGTCGTTACGAGGAACAGCGAAAGAACTAATGATGATGAGCCACTTAAAGCAAAGCATCGAGGGTTTCATTATCAATGGCTCCTTGGTTTCCTGGGTTCTAAGGAGGAAGAGGCTGACACGGGTAAAGGCGAGAGGCTTCCGGAAATGGAGACGCAAGGAGATCCCACATGGGTATTCTCTAAAGGATTGATGGGAAATAGCATTTCTTGGAGAAACGTACTGGAAATAGAAGTTTCTTGGAGAAACATCTCACCATGGGCTTTAGCACCTTTGAGAATGCCATTACAAAAGCAAATTGTCATTTTTAGCATCTCCCTTGACCCTTTTCTTGCCTTTCTTTCTCCTCTCTTATATTCTTACATTAATTTTCCATCGGTTCTTTTACTCCTTCCTTAACTTTCCCTCTGCTCCATCACTTGCAGCACCCAGGGAGTGCTCTACAACCCAACTGAAGTCTCTCAGGAAGTTTCTCTCCTTTCTCACCTTGACTGGATCAGATTTTGTCACGATATCACCCAAGGGTTTTGATCCCATGGGGAAATGTCACCACATGTGGGCACAATGACATTTAAGCATCACCAAAAGAAAATTATAGGACATAATTTTTGGTAGGGTTTTTTAGAGAAGTCCCTCTGCAGTTGCTTTAACTTTGGAGAAACAGGTATCAAAAAGCTTTATTTGTACTGATGGATAAATGTAACGGACTAAATTAAAATTGAATTTACTATAAAAAGTGACCAAAACCAAAAAAACCCAACCAGCTTCCTCCCACTTGGGAGCATTCGGAACCCAAACGTGTGATGATGGAGCCATCCCACCTTCCTCCATCCACCTTCTCCAAGTGCTTCTCAGCTGGGGCAGACTCATCCCACCACGGGAAATGCTTTCACTCCTCCACCTCCCCCCTAATCAAGGCATTTTTAGGCTTTTAGAGGCATCTCCTCTTGCTGGGATGAGATTTTTTTTGTTTATTTTAGAAGCGACTTGATACCCCACGAACATGGCAGGATTTGAAGTCTTACATCCTTCATTTCCCATCAGGATGACTGATTTCTGCCATCAGCAAGAGGAAGACAATCCAAGGTGGGTTCCTGCGAGAGGGTGGGTCGTATCCCCACCGGAGCCACGACAAACCCTCTCCTATTATTTTAATTTTCTTTTCACAGGGATTTCTCTTCAGAAGAGGGCAAGGAAGCACCTCTTGGTCATACGCGTCCTCCAAGAAGCCGAGGGGAACTATTTAACCTCATGTCTCTCCGTCGTAAAAGTGGAGCAAGGGACTGAAATAGCTCTTGTTTACCGCCGCCACCCTCCCCTCCCGGGGGTATTTTTAGAGGGGTAATCGGATCCTGCCGACGCCTTCGCTTTGCTTCCCCGGGCTCCACGTCCCCCGACCCCAGCCCTGCACCTGTCCCAGTTTGTACCCGGGCAAAGCAAAACGGGAGGGGCTTTCCCATCGCACGGAACCGGGTGGGTCCCCGTGTACACGAACGCCTCGAGAAGGACAACGGAGGAATCCGGGGTGGAAAACCAACTCCAAGGGGTAGAACACCCGGCCGACAAAGGAGAGGTGGGCAGAGAAGGCAAACGGCGCTCGACAGTCCAGCTGTGCCTACATTTATCCATCTCTTAAATCAATTAAACAGAGAAGATCCTAAATAAAAAAATCAATTTACATAAATAAAATCAATTCCAAAAATTCTAAAAACCAAAGTAATAATTTTTAAATCAATTCAGTAAATTTTAAAAATCAATGAAATAAATTTCAAAATAAATTAAAATACTTTTAAAATAAATGAAATAAATGTTTAAATCAATGAAATTAATTTAAAAATAAAATAAATTACATTTTAAAATTAATTAAATCAATTTAAAAATACACTACATCAATTCAACCAAAAAATATCCTAAATAATCTTTGAAATACACCAAAATCACCCCAAAAATACAAACAACATCTTTCCTGGCTGGAGGATCCTGGGTCTCTGTGACCATCCCACTCCTGCACTGATTTGCAACAAACCCCTATAAGCAAATTTATGCAAATGAGGGGGTTTAGTGGTTCTTATCACATCTGGGAAATGACAGGTTTGTACCAAGGCTGCAAGAACTCTGCCTTGTCCACTCACCATCGCTGGGCTCCCAACCCAGAAGGAGTCACCCCAAAAAGGGGGTCCCCACCCAGGTCCCCACCACCTCACGTCGTCCTCATCGTACAACTTAAATACCTTTACAAGAGAGTAATTTAACGCCATCCTCAGCTTAAGCTCCATATCTACCGGGCGTGAAATTAGTTCCAGCAAGCTGCAAATTTGACGCTAATAAAAATATTTAGCGATTTGCTAGTCTTGAACTCAGGAGCGGGACATTTTCTGGCTTGCATCGACGCCTGGTTCTTTTTAATTCTAATATCTGAGCGTCGGAGAGCTGTAAAACGACAAGTTTTACGACTGCCTGAGAGTTTTAAATCAACTCCCCCAGCGCTCCCAACTCCGTTGCCAAGAGTTTGATCATTGAATATCATTTGATATTGGTCTTTTTAGCCACCGGAATGAGGCAGGTGTGGGGGATTTTAAGTTTTTAACCCAAAGAAAAGGCCATCTCAACCCAAAACCACCCCATTTCCAGAGGCTGCTCCTCAAGCGGCATCTTACCAAAGAGCTTTGATCCATCTGATCCTACCTTGCAGCCCTTGAAGGAAGGTGACCTCTCCATCCTCCTGAGCCAAGTGTTTAATTAGCCTCAGTGGTAATTGCATCTCTCTGCCAAGCCTGTTTTGTCCAATTCTGACATCAAGATGTTTTTCATACCTTTACCAAGAAATGCCTCTTCTTTTCCTTAGGAAAACTCATCCATGGCTATGAAGCATCCTTCAAACCGCTCCAGGACAGCATCTCCCATCCATCTGTGACGATCCGAATTATTTGTACCCAAATAAATCCTTTCCATCGGGTTTTGCTGGGCCGTGAGCACCCAACAGCATCCGGATGACTCCGCTTCTCCTCATTTCCCACGTAAAATGTGGCATCGCTTGAGAGCCCATAAAGGCTTTACAGGAGATAGATTATTGATATCAAACATGTTGGACCTGGAATTAATCGTTATCACATCGTTTGTCATCGGCTTGGTGCGCCCTGCCCAGAGCAAGGGTTTGGACGCAAGTCAAAAGTCTCGGTGAAACTCACACGGGCAGACATCCCCACGCCAGCTCTTACCCTGGGAAAAACAACCAGAAATACCAAGTTTCTCTCAGAGTCATGAAATCACTGCAAACCACATGAAAATCCTCAACTTCTGCTGCTTTCTGACATTATAAAATTCACATTTGATATTCAGAATTTCTTTTTCCCCCCCTTCTGTTTTTTTGGTTGGTTTGTTTGTTTTGTTTTCTTTACAAATGCAATGTAACTCCAACATGAGCAGTAAATGGTATCAAATCCTAGCAGGTAAAATCTTGATAAAAAACCTCATTTTGGGACAGCAATAAATTATTATTTGGCCATAAAAATCTAATCTTTGCATTCAACTGACCAGCTGCCGGAGCAGTCCCGTAAGGCAAATCCCCATCGAGGCATTTTTGATGCTGCAAGGAGGCAAAGATAAAAAAGAAGGTGTTTAAGATGATGTGTTTCATTGTAGATGGGTTGAAGACATTTCTAAGGAGGGTTGTCCTTGGAGATATCACAGTGATGAAGTTGGTTTTCCCAGGTATCTTCTCCCAGATCCTTAGCTGTGGGTTTATAGTTTGTGTCCGTTGTGCTCAAAGAAACCCACAGCCCTGCGGCGACTCCATGTCAATAAATTTTATAGGGATACTTTGGAGAGTGTTGGGATGTTGGGCATCATTTCATCTCCAAATCTTAGTGCTTGAGTTACCATCAACCCAACTATGCTGGGAGGAGCTGTGGTGTCATCTATCTGGAGTTCTGCAAGGCCTTTGACATGCTCCCCCACAACATCCTTCTCTCTGAATTGGAGAGATATGGATATTGGTGACTGTTCAGTGGATGTGGAATTGGTTGGATGGTTGTGGTCAACAGCTCAACATCCAGATGGAGATCAGTGACAAGTGGTGTCCCTCAGATGTCCACACTGGGACCAGTACTGTTTAATATCTTCATCAATGACACAGACAGTGGGATCAGCAAGTTTGCAGCTGACACCAAGCTGAGTGGTGTGGCTGACACACCTGAGGGATGGGATACCACCCAGAGGGACCTGGACAAACTCGAGAAGTGGGCCTGGGTGGACCTCATGAGGTTCAAATATCTGGTGTGTGGTGTGGTGCAGCAGCGGGTTCAACAGCTGGATGATTCAAGCTCTCCACTGTAACCTCTTGAACTTGCTTCATGTTGTCATTGTCGGCATCAAGAACCTACCAGGCAGCACCAAGAGGAGATGAAGGAGAACATAAATAGTGAGAAGACCCAGTTGACATGGGAACAGGTTAAAGATGCTGCTGTTAAAGCTGTGGATAAAAGGTAGAAGGGAAAATTCAGTAAAGGAGAAGCTCTGTTGGCTGATGGACAAAAATGATCAATTTTAGATGGAAAGCCAAAGGATGGAAGAGGAACGGCAGAAAGAGCCTCTATGAAAACAGAGCCATGAAGAAATGTGGGCTTTTACAAACACCTGGGGTCCAAAAACAAAAATAAATGGGGAAAGAGACAAAAGCAAAGGGAGATTCTCAAAGAAGAGAAGCAAATTTGTAATTTCTGATTACCAGAGGGAGCGAATAATGGAAGAAAAGGGTTGGGAAAACAGTGGCGAAGATGGACATCACCAACATGGGGTTTGCAGGGAAAAAAACCCCTCTCTGGTGAGATGAAAGCCGTGAGAAGGTGCAGGAAGGAGTTTGCTATCAAACATACACTTGGAATACGCTGGCAGGCGGCTTCTACTCCATGCCAAGTGAAGGCAGGTGTTGGAGACAGTTTGTGCTCTGCTTCCCGAGCTGGTTGATGTCACGCAGGCGACTTTGATTTCATCGCAAGGAAAAGGCAGGTCGATGCCGTGCAGGATAATTAATTGCTGGTTTAATCCTCCCAGTAAAAGGAATGACAGAAAAAAAAAAAAAGCAAACATCCCGTACCTGATATTTTATGCAAAGCGTCATCAGGCTTCAAGTAGTTGAGAGGAGAAGCTGAAAATATCAATTTATTTATTTTTTTTCTGGTAGATGAGCCATGAGTGTCGGCATAAAGTCACCCACCAAACCACACGGGACAGAGTCCGATGGGCAAGATGGAGAAGAAATAGATTTAAGAATGGGTAAAAAAGTGGGTTTAAAATGGAAACCCTCTTGTCTTGGTACTAAAAGATGTTCAGTGCTTTGACAAACTTCCTTGGTTTGGCTCGGAGGTCCTTGACCCCTGATGTGGCTGCCCCACAGCAGCGTAAAACTTCATGTTTGTATTAACCAAATCTGCCTGATTTTGGCTCTAAATATAGTTAAATTTGGGGGTTTGGGAGTAAAGACCTTGCTCGAAGAGAAGTGCTTCCTGCAGCAAGCTGGCTGGCGGATAAGCCTAGTGGTACAATGAGCAACGCTGGGTTAATTAAGCACCAATTAGTCTGCACTGGGAGCAGGGAAGGGGGAAATTCCCATTTTACCAGGAGCAGCACCCAGGATTGGGATGGGGGTGCCAGCAACAGGAGAGGGGTTGGCTGGATGAGGATCCTGCGAGCTGGGAGAGCCAGGACTGGTGCTGGGAGGATGAGGACAAGGATAAGGGTAAGAACAAGGATAAGGGTAAGGACAAGGATAAGGATAAGGATTCAAAGTGTAGTAAGCAGAGACAATTGAGATAGTTGCTTAAAAAAATACACTTGTGATTTAAACTGTTGTAGAGTTTGCAGGAGAACCAAAAGCAGCATCCCTAGGTGTACAAATTGCCAAGATGAGGATATTCTTCCCTGATCTCTTTATTTGTCCAAGCATGGAGAAAAATGATAGTGATTCTCCTTCTGGTTTTGAACTTCATGCGATGATTTATGGAGAGGTGGCTAAGCAGGGAGTTTGATCAAAAGAAGTGTCGCCAGCAGATTGAGAGAGGTGATTCTGCCCCTCTACTCTGCTCTGGTGAGACCTCACCTGGAATACTGCGTCCAGTTTTGGAGCCCTCAACACAAGGAGGATGTGGACCTGTTGGAGTGTGTCCAGAGGAGGCCACGAGGATGATCAAAGGGATGGAGCACGTCTCTTATAAGGACAGGCTGAGACAGTGAGAGTTGTTCAGCCTGGAGCAAGCTCCAGGGGGACCTTCCAGCAGCCTTCCAGTACCTGAAAGAAAGCTGGGGAAGAACTGCTCACAAGGGTATGTAGCAATAAGATGAGGGGTAATGGTTTTAAACTAGAAAAGGGTTGATTTAGGTTGGATATTAGGAAAAAGTATTTCAATATGAAGGTGGTAGATCACTGGAACAGGTTACCCAGAGGGGTGGTAGAAGCCCCATCCCTGGAAACACTCAAGGTCAGGTTGGATGGGGCTCTGAGCAACCTGATCTGGTTGAAGATGTCCCTGCTCATGGCAGGGGGGTTGGACTAGACGAGTTCTGAAGGTCCCTTCCAACCCAAACCATTCCATGATTCTACGATAAGGACAAGGAGCGGGACCGGAGCGCACGGAATCCCCCCAGCACCCCCAGCGCGGGAAAACCCACAGCCCCACCCCCGCGTCCCTCTTAGCAACCAATGAAAAGCTTTAGATAAGCGAGAAGCTGCTCTGATTGGCTGATCGCCGCGGTTGCTAGGGGGAAGCGGCAGCGGCGGGCGGCATGGCGGCCATGGCGCTGGGTGTGGGGCCGGGTGTGCTGGTGCTGCAGCTGCTCTGGGGCCTGGCGCTGCTGCTCTGCCTGGCGCTCTCCCGTGCGGCCGGGCGGGCCCGGTGAGCAGCGGGAGGAGGGGGGAGGTGGGACTCAGCCAGGCCCGTTACTAAGGCTGCTCCATCCGCTTCTTCCCCGCAGGTTCGCCGTGGTGCTGGTGGCGCTGGGAGCTGCCATTCTCAGCGCCGCGCTGCTGCTCTTCCCTCGGGAGGATGAGCGCCCGGTGACAGCCCCCGCCGATGAGGTGAGCTCACGGCACGGTCCGTGTGACCAAGCGGGCACGGAGGGGGTGGGAAGTTACCAAAGGGATGGGCCGAGGAGCTGCCCAGCGGCCCCGGGGATGGTTCTTTACCTCTGGGAGCCTGCCAGCTGCCACCGTGAGACTCCGGGGATGGATCTTTACCTCAGCCCACTCCAGGGATGGGCTTTTCCCTCAGGGATGGGCCCCAAATGCTCCCCTGAGGTGGTGGGGATGGTTCTTTCCCTCAGGGATGGGCCCCAGCTGCTGCCCCGAGGCCCTGGGCATGGTCCTTTCTCTCAGGGGTTGGCCCTACATGCTGCCCCGAAGCCTCAGGTATGGGTCTTTACCTCAGGAATGTGCCCCAAATGCTGCCCTGAGGTCCTGGGGATGGTTCTTTCCCTCAGGGATGGGTCCCACACGTGCCCCGAGGCCCCAGGGATGGGCCTTCACCTCAGGGAAGACTCCAGCTGCCACCCCGAGGTCTCAGGGATGGGTCTTTCCCTCAAGGATGGGCCCTAAAGACCCCAGGGATGGTCCTTTCCCTCAGGGATGGCTCCCACATGTGGCCCCCAGGCCCCAGGGATGGTCCTTTCCCTCAGGGATGGGCTCCAGCTGCTTCCCTGAGGCCCCGGGGCTGGGCCTTTGCCTCAGAATTTGCCCCAGGGATGGGCCCCAAGACCCCAGGGATAGTACTTTCCCTCAGGGATGGGTCCCACATGCTGCCCCCAGGCCCCAGGGATGGGCCTTTCCCTCAGGGATGGAATCCATGAACAGGCCTTTGCCTCAGGGGTGGCCTCCACACATGCCCCGAGGCCCCACAGGTGGCCCTTTCCCTCAGGGGTTGGCCCTACATGCTGCCCTGAGTCCCCAGGGATCAGCCTTTCCCTCAGGGATGAGCCCCAAATGCTGCCCTGAGGCCCCAGCGATGGTTCTTTACCTCGAGGATGACCTTGCGCTGCTTTTCCAGGCTCCTGCTCCAGCACAGGATCCCCTTGGTCCAGGCTGTGTCACTCACAGAGCAGGGGTCTCTTTATTTCCTCCACAAAAGCCCTTATCTGCACACCCTTAGATGTGACCTGTGGGGTTTAGCTCCTGTTTTCCCAGGCCTGAGGGGCTCTGTGCAGGAATTGCACCCACACTTTTATCCCTCCCAGCCCTCAGCTCGAGCAGCTTCTGCTCTTCCTCTGCCATCCTTTCGCAACTCACTCCTGGCTCCGTGTGCTCCCACCCGCCTCCGTCTCCCAGCGCACCTTGGAGCACGCCCATAGCCACGTGGCAAGTAGCTTTGATAATTTTCCTTCTAATTCTTCAGCCTTTCACTTTTCCTCCAGCTCTGTTTTCTATTTTTAACCCAAATCACTGCATTTTGGCTCTCTGGTAGGTTATTACCACGCTCAGACACGGAGCCATCTGTGTTTTCAGACAGCCCCTTGTCTGTGTTGTCAGGCGTGGGGGATCTCCCCGGATTTCGGGTCGCGTCCGCCCGCCCGCTGCCCGAGCTGCCACCTTCAGCTTCCCCACAGCTCTTTGAGCTTTGAATACATAAAGTTTTGTGGCCTTTTAGGTGCTGTTTCCTCTGTTCTATTATTAATGCACATTAATTATTGCTCTTCTAGATCTTGAGCTGTGTAAATCCCGACGAAGGATTCTTGTAGTTTCTTTTTCTTTTTCCCTGCCTGGCGTGGGACCTGCTTGTGTAAAGGTTGGACACGAGCTGAAGGGCAGCTGAGTGTGTGTGCCCAGGGGGGCAGCAGAACTGAAAAGCTTATATTTTTACTTTTTTTTTTTCGTCTCTTCAATTGGACTGGACCTGCCCTGACTATCAATAATACATGACCTGGGCTTTCTGCAGTGGAACTCTGCTAATTGGCTAATTAAAAAGTGAAACGTGCAGAAGGAGCCAAGGCGTCGCTCACAGGAGACTCTTTCTGCGGCAGCGCCGAGGCTGAGCGTGTGCTAATGCGACTCATAAAGCCGAGCCGGGGGTGAGGGGCGCTGGGACGGTCCCAGGAGCTGAGGGGACGACTTTGGAACCAGCCTTGCTGCTCTATCTTCTTTTTTTAAATGTTTTCTTCTTTTTTTCCCCCAGTTTCCCTTCTAAAAGGGATGAGTTGTGCACAGTTCTTGCAGCACGGGGAGGTTTGGGGCTGCTGCAGGTTTTGCCTCGTGTTTCTTCTCCTTTCCTCCGCGTTATCTTTCCCACAAGTGGCTTTTTTCAGAGAAAAGGGATTCTGCTCACACCCCCTTTTCCCACAGACAGCGCCTGTGTCAGGGATCTTTAAAAACCGAGGGAGAAATCCGGGGGAACCCCGAAGATTTTCCTCCCGGGGCAATCTTCTGGGACAGTCCTCTCTTTCCAGGACGTGGGGTGCTCTCCAGACTTCTGGAGCATTCTGAAGCTGAAATGTGGTTTTTTTCCATTTCTCTGCAGATCGTGGACACCTTCTTTATCGGCCGCTGCGTCCTCCTGGCCACGATGAGCCTGGTGGTGCTTGGGTGCCTGTTCCTGCTCCTGATGTACCACCTCATGGAGCCGGTGTACGCCAAACCGCTCCACAGCAGCTAGCAGCAGCCGGAGCTGAAGAGGAAATCCCAATTTCATGGCAGTAAACCAGGAAAAGAGACCAGGAGACTGTTCTGGAGGTGGCTGTGGTGGCTTTTCCGAGCTCAGAGCTGGTGAAACAAGTGAAGTGCATTGCTCACACCCAGCGCTGCGACCTTTGTCTTTAAAAGCAAAGTTGTGACTGACACGAGCACCTTCCTCTCCAGGGACCCTGCAGACTGCAAAGGTGCTTTAACCTCCCTCTTCTTTCTCTCTTGCAGGAGAGTTGAAATCCACACACTTTTTTACTACAGTTCAATGAATTGAGCTGAGCCGGGGTGGTTTGTTACCGTTCTCCACAAGAGGTGGTTTGTTATCATTCCTTTTTTTCACTTTATTTTAATAAAACTCTCTGAGAAATCCCCGACTCGATCTTTATTTACGCCTTTACATCACCTTTTGCTGCTCTTTAGTGTCAGTGTCTCTGAAAAACACCTTTTTTGGGTTTTTTTGGAAATTCAGCGCGTGGTTGTGGATCTTGGGTTGATCCTTTGACTCCCTTTGGAGTGGGAAGGGAGCAACGAGCAAAATAATGTGGGAGAACGGGCAAATTAAAACCTCCGCTCCGTGAGGACGCGGAGCAGAGTCAGGTCTGGCTTTGTGCTGAGCAAACCCTCTGTTCCCCAGGGCTGTGCTGATACTTGAGCATCTCCCACGTGTGTCGGGACCCCAAGCTGTCATCCTGCGGCAAGGAACCGAGCGCTCACAGCTTCTGCTACCCTAAAAAACACCAAAACACTGCCCACACTAGTGCAAACCACGGGTTGAAGCTGGTACCTTTTCTTTTTTGGGGAAAAAAAACCACATTTTATATTGTTCAGCAGCAGCCATAGGGTCAAGTCCTATTTTTCTTCCTATTTTTTTATGGAAACTGGGGAGAACAGCCCCGTGGAAGCTGTGAGCTGGCAGATAACTCAGCTGCACACCAACCTGCAGGCTGGATGTGGCTTTAACCAGCGGTAATGGCCACTTGGTGCTCTTTCAGCGATCCCTCACCAGCGATGGTTTCTTTTCCTTGCGTGAAATCTCATGAGATTTTTTTTAAATTACTTGCAGGAAAAAAGGCATTTTGGTGGCGCGGAGTGTCGCTTCGGAGCAGGGAAGGAGCTTTTCCCATCCTTTTTGTGCCAGGGAGAGGATCCCACAGGTGCCCAGCAGTAGCTGGGTGAGGTGAGTTATGTTACAGCTCGCGTTTTCCAGCCCCGGGGGGATGAAGCTGCTCGGCTTTGCACGCTGGAGTGGGTTTTGCTGTGAGCTTAACGCCGAGTGTGAGGCGTCCAGGGCAATAGAGCCAAAAACCTGAGGGCAACTTACAGTTCTGATACAAATTTTAATATTTTTTTTCCCATTTTAGATATTTTTTTTTTTTTTTTTAAATTTTGAACTGAAGATGGTGAATTAGAAATAAAAGAACTGGTCGGCTTCTTGCAGCCCTGCTGTCAGTCATAAAACAGCGCTATCAAGTCATGAAAGATTAATAAGGCAGAGCAGGAGAGCTCGGAGACGACGTTTCCCCTGCAGAAAATGCCCCAGCACCCAGGAGCCCTCACTCGGTCAGCTCAGAACATGTAAGTACACGTCAAGAAAAGGCAGAGGAGAGGTGTTGGAACTTCCCGAGCCTCGTAACCGCCCGATCCCTTCCTCTCCTGACTCTTACACCCAGGGAGCCGAGCTCTCGTGTTAGAGAAGACGCCGAGCATTTGTGCAACACGAGCGTGTCGGCTCTCTGGGTGATTTTTTCTGTAGTTCCGCCTGAAACAAAATTCATATTTAATTCAGCATCTCAATAACATTTCTGAACGTGGAGCTCGTCCTGCAGCCCGCTCCCGCTCCGCGCCTGCCTGCCTGTACTCCCAGCGCGCGTGCGGGAGCGGTGCGATGGGTCACAGCCTCGACGAGGCCACGCGGCGTTTTGCCAGACTTTGAGTCCGAGAAACGGGGAAGTTGTGGCTAAAACAGCTGGGACACTAAAAAAAAATACCAACCCTAAAAGCAGAAATGTGCAAATTCTTCCAGTTTTGTGTTGTAAATAAATCTAAAATACTCGCTTTTTCCATCCCTTTAATCCATTTGTGACTAAAATCAGTCATGGGGCGCGGGGGGTGTTTTGGGGAGCGGAAGCCGCGCTGCAGGACGGTGGCTTTGCACCATGAGGCCATTTCAACACTTTCCCAAAATCCCATTAATTGGTGAAAGAGCCCCACGTGCTCTCGCTTCCCCCCCCCCAGACATTTCAAGCTCCATCCTTTATCCATCACCACCCTTGGCGGTGGGGATCGAGCAGCTGGATGAACTCAAACCCCAGGCTCTCTCCATTTATTTATTTATTCTGGGCTATTCTGCTTCTCCCCGCTCAGGGGCTTTCCAGACAGTTCTGTTTATTTTTGGGAAAGGAAAGACCACGTCAAGGAATTGGTATGAGCTGGAGCTGTTTTCCAACCAGCCCCCAAAATGGTGATTTTTTTTTTTTTTGCTGCCATCCCCCACCCAAACCTTCAGCTCCTGCAGGACGATCTCTCCCCAGCGCATCCTCCTCCATCCTGCACCTTGATTATTAATTTTTTTTTTAATTAATGTGCAGCAGGAGGGTGGTTTTGACTTAAATTCCGACCTCTCCATCGCTGGTGAAGGTGTTGGCTGCTCTAGAGATGTTATAACCAAGGAACCAGTTTTCTCCCAAATCTACAAGCAGATAATCCCAACTTTCCTCTTGCAGGATGAGAGCGCCGGGTGCTCCATATCCCGAAGAGCCAACTCCATGCAGGCAAAAAATCCCACTGGATCCCAGCAACTCAGACCTGCCAGAAGGGCTGTTTGCACAAGATACTGCGCGTGCCAGGGGGAGAGCAGCCAAGCTGCTTTCGGGTCAGGTGGGAAAACAGCCTTTTTTCACCCAAAATTCCTCCCTGGCCTCGTTAAAAGTGAGCAGGGATGCTCTGACCACCAGGATGTTGGTGCTCAGCTGGTCACAGTCCGAGGGCGGCTGCTCCGTCAAGGCCGAGAGGGTGAGCGGGGATGGAAGGAGAGCAAATGTCTGCAGGAAAAACTCTTCTCCATGATTTAAGATCCTGGAATGACGGCAATTCCTCACGCCTCGCGCCGTGCTCTGCCGGCGTTTAATCACCCTCCCTGGTAAAAGCCGCCCTCTTCTTTCCACCTTGACTTTGCTGACTTCAGCTTCCCCGCTCTCAAATCCCGCTTTGCCTTTAGCTACTAATTAAAAAGCCCTTCAGCCTTTGCTGAGGTAATTACAAACCGTGCTCCAGCCACCTCTTCACCTTCCCAGCACCTCAGCGCACCCACGGCGTTCCTCCAGGATTGGTTTCCCCAACAAATTTCAAGTCGAAAGGGTGGTGCTGGGACAGGGGAGCGAGTGTGGGAACAGTAAAAAGTACCCAGTAAAAGACAAAAACAGCGAGGGATGCGGCTGCGCGTGTCTGGGGCCCGGGGGAGGGCTGAGCGCGGGCGTTGGGGGCGATGGGTGCTCCCCGTCCGTGTCACACTCACCCCAAACAGCCTCGAGCTATAAAACCCAGGTTTTTCCAGGGAATGTGTTAGGAAACCCGGCTCCGTGTTTACCAAAGGGGCTCCTAACGAGCTCGTTTCAGACACGATTTTATGGTTTTTATTTTTTCTCCGTGCCCAGGACAGCGGCAGACGTGTGCTCGCGCTCTCCGGGCTGCGCCCGAGGGGCTCGGGGCGGGGGGAGCAGCGGCCCCTTCTCCGGCGGAGGAACAAGACGAGGTGAATTGTAAACATCTCCCGGAGGAGCTGGGCTCGATTTAAACAGCTGATGTAAACCCAGGGGATTCCCCCCCGGCCTTCCTGCCCACCCTCCATCCAAAATCTCTCCAAAATCTGGCGTTTTCTTTGGCATTTGACTCCTGATTTTTTATTATTTAAGTTTAAAATTGTCTGCCCTTTCTCCTCCTTCCCAGCAACGCAGCCAAAGCTGCTCAGACTTTCCAAACACGAGCGGGACGTGACCCAGACCTAAATTTATCCCCAAAAAATGATGAGGAGCTGAAAGAAAGAGTTGGAGGGGAAAAAAAAAAAGGAAGAAAGGGGGAAAAAAGACCAACTTGTGTTTGCAATAAGCCCCGGTGTATGTCAGGGCTTGCAGGATTTTTCGCTTGAAAAATGTATTTTGAGTCCACCCGTCCTTGGCAATGAAACAGCAAAAGCTGAGTCACACGTGCACCAAAATCGCCGTTCTCAGGCCGGTGCCTGCAGCAGGGTGGCAGCTCTGCTGGCATCAGTGACCCTCGTGCTACCAGAAGTCACATTTCCCAGGAGCCACGCGGTTGGGGGACGCTGCTGAGGACAGACCCTGTGGTGACAGGAAGATCCATTGGGATTTTCCCCGGAATGCGGAATTATTTCCCTGGCATAAAGGGCAATCGGGGATTTGGCTGTTCTCTACCTGCCCCATCGTTTCTCCTGTGTTCTTCCCCAGGGACCTGCAAGTTTTGAAGCCATGTTGTTGAGCATTTCTGCTCGCTCCCAGGGGGGTGTCAGCGTGGAGGGGACCTTCATCACCATCCAGCCACCTCCAACGTGTCCCCCGCCCCGTGCCGCTCCGTCACCTCACGGATTTCCAGGGAGCGGATCCAACTGGCAGCAAGTTTTCTTCTTTTTTTTTAAATTTTTTTTATTTCTCTCTTTTCTGATGAAATCAGCACTTAATAAAAATCACATCAGGCCCAGATGTTTTCTCCTCGGGTTAAGATCCAAAGAGGTGAAGTCAATTAAAGTTCAGATTTAACGGGAACCCCTGGCACCCAGCGCCGCTTCCCCCGGGCAGGAGAGTCCGGACCTGCCCGGGCGCCATCCCTGGAGTGAACAGGCCGGGAAATGCGCCCCACGGCTCGTGAACACCCCACACACCCCACACATCACAGTCAGGGGGGACCCCCAAAAACACACAGCTGGCCCCCACCTTCATCAAATGGGGCTCCCAAACCCAGCTCAGGCGCCGGTTGAACCTCCCAGGGGCTCCCATTACACAGCTCCTCCTAATTAAGAGGCGTCTAATGAAGACGATCAGCTGGACTGAGCGTGGCCATGGTGCGCAAGCGGCCGTTTGCCATAGGGTGGGGGGCTGATGTGTGGCTACAAATCTTTCTTTTGGGGGCTACAAATCTTTCTTTTGGGGGCTACAAATCTTTCTTTTGGGGGCTACATGCTACAAATTAGGAATGGTAATAATCAGGGGAAATGCTGGTTTGGGTTTGTTTGCAGTGGGATGAAACGAGGAGTGAAACCAGCTGAATTTGGGCTCAATAATAAAAAATCTGGGGATGTTCTTTACATAAAATAAGCGTCGGTTGGTGGGCGAGGCAGTGCTGTGAGGGATTGGGCACGCTCCTCCTGCTCCACTATCCCGAAATCCCGAGTGCTGGGATGGCCAGGCTTGAGAGAAGGCTTTCTCCAGGCTGGATGTGGAGAAGAGCAAGAGGGGCACACGCAGACCTGGCCGAGCCCCGCCAGGAAAGGGCACGGGGCGGCAACGCTGGTTTTGCACGTTTTTATTAATAAAATTACCCGACGGAGAAGAATCGGCCCAGAAAAATCTGCTGCCCGGCGCCCTTGGGCTGCTCCTGCCGCTGCCTCCTTCCGAAGCAAACCCACGGTAGCGGTACGAGCCCGTGGGGCCGTGGCTGAAGTTGTGCCTCGGCTCTGCCGAGACGAACACGCTCCCGGCGTGTCCCAGCCCCTCTCCTCCCTCCTCTGGGCCTCTCGGCTCGGGACGGCTCGCGGGGGACGCGTCAAAACTCCTTAAACCTGCGGGGAGAGAAGCGAGCGGCTGAGCGCGGCCGGCAGTGAGCGCTGGGATGGGTGATGGGTGCTGCCAGAGAGATGGAAAACGGCTCCGCTTTCCATCGGAGATCTGGAGAAGGAGGAGCCAAGAGGAGATCCAACCACCAGCCAAAGCTGAAACGTCCCGATAAAAAACCCCCAGCGTGCGCGCGTCCTCTCCATGAGCTCCTCAAAGCACCCAAAGGTGTCACAATGCTGCCACAGACTGAGGCAGCTGCTTCCCCCAGCACAAACCAGCCGGATTTTTGGTGCAAAAAGGGGCCAACACAGCCAGGACCGTCCTCACCCCAGCCAGCCCCAGCACAGGAGATTTGAGCCTGACAGCCCTCCACCGGCAAGCGGAGAAGGAGATTTGGGCTGCACTTACCGCAGCGTTAGGCCCAGATTATTGGTGTTTCACCTGCAAACATAAGACATAAAGGACCAAACGTTCGTGGGGAGGGTCCGGGGTCTGGCATTCCTGCTGCCAGGATGGACTCTGGTGGCAATTGGTGACAGGCCAGTGCTGATTTGGAAATTATTTATGCCTTCACTACAGTGATTTGGCTCCGGATTTGATTAGCGTGGCCCGTAATCAAGCTCATTAGCACAGGTGGGCAAGTCAGCCTCTAAATTTGGCCATTTCAAGTGTATTAATTACAATTTTGCTAATCAGGCATTAACGTGAAGTCAGATGGAGGTAAGGACCTGCTGCCCACTCGCCCGCCCGCGCTCTCTTCCCCAACCATTGCAATTTGATCCTTTGATTCCCAAATCTTGATCTTAGCCCTGAGAGGATCAGCGGAGCAGCTGTTTTTAGGCTGAACCTGCCAAGCAAAAGTCGAAATCAGGGTGAATCAGGCTCATGTTTGCATTTAATCCTGGAGGCTCCAGTGGAAATACTCACACCGAGCTATTTCCCATCCAGCACTGACTCTGTGAGCTGCACGCTAGAGCTACAAAGACACAAGGATGGTGAATTTTTTAGCATCAAAAGAGCTTCGCGACGCGTGGGTGGATAAAATCCCCCGGGTGCTGCCCTGGTTTGAGGTGGATAAATATCTTTGTGCCCACAGGAGCGAGACACCGAGCGGGTGGCGTCGCCAATCCCGAGGCGATGCCCGCGCGGAGATGCAGCAGCGACAACAAGGGGTAACAAACATCGTCCCGCAGCGGCGCCGACACCGCGTCTGGGCGCCGCGGGGGCCGCCCCGGGCCGGTCCGTACGTACCCTCTCTTCCTGGCCATGCAGCCGCACCAGCCGCGGATCTCTTTGACCACCACGCGAACAAGGAGCTGCGAGAGGAAAGGTGGAAGATCACCATGAGGCTGATGACTTTGTAGCCACCAGCCTCAAGCGTGAGGAGAGTTTCCATTGCTGGGAGCAGAATTTTCGGGCTTTTCTTGGGGAAGATCACAGGAACTAAAACCAGGCGTGAAGGAAATCGCTGGGTAAAGGTGGAGGTGAAGGTCTGGAGTTGGTACTGGGCTTTCAGTTTGCCCCCTGCGGTTATCCCTGCCCTCTGCTGGCGAGTGGGCAGCTGAAATGGATCCGTTAAATATCCAGGGAAGCAAAGCCAGGGAGGGACCCACCAGACAGGCCGAGACGTCAGCTGCTATCAGCATGTAGAAGACGTTATTCCAGCCCGTGGGGGAGATGAGTCCTGCGAGCAGCGGCCCCAGCGCGGCACCTGTGAGGAGCACGAGGCACGTGAGGAGATGTCAACGGGGAGATGGGGTCAGGACCCCCAAGCACCGAGGGGAAACTGGCGCTCAGCACCTCCCAGCCGTACGGACCTATGGATCCCGTGCCGTCGATGATGGCCGTGACGGTAGAAAGGGCTTTGGCGTTTCCTTTGAGACACTCGTGGGTTCCCTGGAGGAACAGAGAAGCAAAACAAAGAGGAAAAGTGACTTTGGGATCTGCAACTGGCAACTCCTCACCCCCAGGGCAGCAATTTCTACACATCGTGATGCTCCCAGCAAAACCAGGATCACCAACAGCGATCCCAGGTGATTTCCCAGCCGATGTTTTCACTCTGAGGCAGCGGGGCCAAAGCTGGCACGCGGCCAAGGTGGAATAGTGACAGGAAAAAAAAATGTCCCTGTTTAAGGGAGGGTGACAACTCTGCCCTTCCCTGCTGCGCTTCAGCAGCGTCAGAAAACAAACCTCAAATCCCCAAAAATCCCACCAAACACCCCTCTGGGACAGAACGAGCAGCTTTTGTGTGCGTTAGGGCACCGCGGCAGGGTCTGAGATGAGCCTCTTACCAAATCTGCCGACACCGCTGTGGTGATGAGAGCGTAGGGCCCGTTAACCAGCGCGCCACAGACGATCAGCATCGCTGCAAGGAATGAGAAGAGATGAAACCTTGGGGCGTGTTTGATCCATCATCCCATGTGCTGACATCTCCCTTTTTCCCAGGAGATCCCACCCAGCAGGCAGCAAATCCAGCACCACCCTCCCCCAAATCCCGGCTCGAGCGGAGAAATAAAGGCAGGGGAGTCTGCAGCATCTCCCGCCGCTCCTCCCGCGACAGGAGCCGGCCGCACCCAGCAGCTCCTCACCTATCGATGTGCCGATGCCGTTCTGCCCGATGTGGTTATACAGGAACAGCTGGAAAACAGACACAAAATGAACCAATTTCCAACTATTCCAGCTCTTTCTGCCCGAGCATTTTCCTTGCAGCAGCATCCAGAGGACAGGACGGAGAAGGTGGAGACCTGAATCATCACCGGTGCCAACGAGGAGAGCGCCGAGCGCGCCCTTGGCTCTGCGTCCCGCCGCCTCACCTGCCAGATGAGATACCTGGCCGCTGGCAGACGGAGGTGCTGCCGCGATTTACAGCCCGGCGAGGCTCCTGCGTCTCCTCGCCGGCTGAAACCAGACGGTAATTTCCCCCCCCGGCGCTGTCGGGGACGTGACGCTGCCTCTTTGCTTTTCAATCCACGCCAGCTTCTTTGGAGAGGAGAAGCTCGCGACCCAGAGCCAGACAGGTTTGGGTTACAGCTAATTAGTGGCGGTTATTTTGTGGCAAACGAGCCAAACGAGCTCCGTGCAGGTGCTTGGGAAGGGCGTCCTGGCCAAGTGCCGGCAGAGCACGAGGGCTTTTGGGATGTAAAGCAAAGAGGTGAAAGCTGGAGCGGCTCAGTGGGATCTCTGAGGCTTTAAGACAGAGCAGGAGGAGGAAAAAACCTGCCCTAAAGGTATTTTTTTAGCTGTTAAAAGACTAGGAGATCCGACCCCAGCCCCCAGATCTGGATGTCCACCCCAGGAACATCTGGACACATGGACTGATCCCACCCCTTGTCTCAGCCAAGGACATGACCAGCTCCTCCCAGGCACATGGGAAGAGGAAGGTGACTGTGACTCAAAGGAGCCGGAGGAAAAACTCGTGACTGTGGGGTTTTTCCCCCCTCGCCGCGTGACAACGCACCATGGGCGCGGCGACGACCAGCATCGCGCAGCACGTGGTGGCCCTGCCGCCGGTGTAGTCGGAGATGAGGCCGGCGAAGATTCCCCCTGCAAGAAGGAGTCACAGATAGCGGTGACACCACCCCAGGAGCAAAACTTCACCCTGGCTTACCCCAAAGTCCAACGCGATGTTCTTTCACCCCCCAACTTCTGAGTGAGATCTCTCCCAAGATTAAACTCAATGATATCAGCATGAGAGTTCTGATTTATCCACCCTGCGGACGGTTTCCCTACATCTCCACACAGCTCTGGTCCTCTCCACACTTCCAAAATGTTGGGTTTGTTTTTTGGGTTTTTTTAAGAAAAAGGAGAACTTGAGCAAGCAAGACTCAAGAAAAGGTGTCGTGATGGTGTAAAATAAAAGCGAGCGGTGTCTGCTGCCTGCTGAGGACTACGGATGCTGAATAAACCCCAGGGCACTTCTCCATGGAGGGGACTTTCCATCAAGGGCAGGATTGTCTCCAAATCATCCCCAATCCACTCAGGTACATCACGAACCTAAAATACCCCCGACATCAAAGAGGGTTGACAGGTCCCCGGCTTCTTTGGCACCAAAATGAGCTGCAAGGGAGAGGAGAAGGGTGAGGAGATGTTCTCCTTGCCAGGAACATCTCGTGTCTCTCCATCCCCACAAAACTCACCGACGTTCACGATGTAGAGGGGCAGCCAGTAGAGGAAGGTGTAGCTCACCAGCTTGGCAAAGAGCAGGCAAAGGGAGAACTCCACCACGCCCTGGGAGGAGAGGAGAAGACATCAGAGGAGCTTCCTTCTCCCAGACTTCCTCCAAATGGTGGGCTTCCCCTCCAGTTTTCTGCCTGGTGGACACCTCATTGATGGGATTCGCTATCCTGGCTTTGCTCTTTCCTCCATCCCCGTCAGGACACAAGGGACATCCCACAACTCACGGGGATCCGGAGTGCCCCGAAGAAGCTGATGGCTTCGGGCTCCTCGGCTGGTTCCTTGGGGCTGTTGGAGCGACCTGTGCTGCTCTGCCCCGAGATGCTCAGCGGTCCCTCGTTGGAGGCGATCGCTTCGGGATCCTTCTCGTTGGAGGTCACCCCTCTAACGTCCTCTTCCTCTGAGGCTGCCTGAACACAAGGCAAAGACAGGAAATTGTGGCCAGGGGTTGAAACATCAGATTTGTTGCCAGGATGTGACCTGGAGGATGCTCAACACTGGAATAACAACGAGCATCCTCCAAAAAAACTGAACATCACCCGGATTTGTGATGTTTTGACCTGATGCCTCAATTTTTTCACTGTAAATCAAGCGACCACCCAGCCCAGGACAATCAATTTAACTCACATGATGGAGAGGTGGACTGCAGCCAACGTCCTCGGGATCTGCAGAGAGAAGGAAGATCCCATGAGAACCTGGAGGAGCTCCGCTCCGCCTGCTCTCCCTCCAGCATCTCATGCTGCAGGGAAGAAAAATGGAGCTGGGAACCCCTCAGAGATGGGCTGGATCTCTGGATCTTCACTTCCCAGCACTGAAAAACCCCGGTAAAGAGCTTTCCGAATCTTTCCTAGGAAGACAGGCTGAGAAGAACAAGCAGCAGAGTGGCTCAAGCTGCCTTGATGACCCCAAAGGATGATGCTGAGGAACCCTGTGGTGGCCAAGTCCACATCGCTGCTTGCCACAAGCCAGAAATCAGGATTTGGAGTCACCAAACACGCGTGGAACGCTTGGGTAAGGAGAAAAAAGGTGGCTTTGCCCATCTCAACCACTCACACTCCACAAGGAAGAAGAAGCAGATGACGCCCACAGCGGCGATGATGATGCCAGGTACAACGAAGGACAATCCCCAAGCGGAGGAAACCCAGACGCCGGCGATGAGCGACCCCAAGATGTTACCGACAGAGGTGTGCGAGTTCCAGATACCCATGATCAAACCTCTCCTGGGGGGGACAGAGCCGGGGTTGGCATCACCGGGGTCAAAAAGCACCAGGAGAGGGGTGGGACACTCTGGAGAAACACTCACTTTCCTTTTCCAAACCAATTCCCCACGCAGGCCACGACGGAAGGCCAGCCGGTCGTCTGCACCAGCCCGTTGCAGACCTGGCAAGAGACAGGCAAAGCATCGGTGCCCAGTGAGCGCCGGCTCGATCCGTGGAGCACTCAAAAAGCACCATCCCCATCCCACAGTTTTTGAGAAAAACGCTCCATTTTGGGTTTGTTTTGTCCCGCTGGAGAAATCCTGGAACCGTTTGTGTCGTTCCCTAAATTAAGGAGCTGCTGTTGCCAAATCATCCGCCCACCCTGCTCGGCAGGACGGGCGTGCCCGGTGGTTTCGGCGCCCACGCCACGCGCCACCGGGGTTTTGCCTGGAAACTGGGTCACCTCCATCTCCAAAAACCAGGATGAGCCATAAAATCCAGAGCTCGGGCACCTTCCAGCGCGGACGCACCTGCACGATGATGAAGTACCAAAGGACGTGGATGTTCCAGAAGTAGCCGAGACCGAAGAGCGCGGTGAAGAGCCCGCTCAGCACCATCCCACCCGACAGGTAATAGCGCAGGGGGAGACGCTCCCCGAAAATGCCGCTGCGGAGAGAAGGGACAACGGGGAGTCGTCACAGCTGATGCCACCAACGGGTGTTATCACACCAGCGTCTGAATCCTGAGTAGATCCCAGCACCCGGCTGCTTCCCCATTAACCTGATGGAAACCAATTTCCTGCCGGACTGGTGCAAACTGGTGTGCAGAGGGAAAAGGGAGCAAAGGCTCTGGGTACCTGATGAACATCCCGATGGCGTAGGCCACCAGGAAGGCATTATCCAGTGCCCCAAAAAGCTCCTTGTAGTTGTCCCCATCTGGAAGAGGAACGTGAAGGCCACGTCAGCACGGATCCCATCTTGTTGTCCCTCCCAGTGGTTTGTCCTTGTCCCCAAAACCCTCTTCCCCAAGGGCGGAGTGGGGGTTCTCGGAGTGTGGCCGGATGCCATCGGCGTTGGGACTTGATCCCGTCCTGATCCAGATTTCAACACCCACTTGTTGCCCTTTGGCCCCAGGGACACGGGGCAGCCACACGCCACTTAATTACCTCCGGTGCCTAACGAGCAACCGGCTTTTTGCCAAAACCTCCGGCCACAACCTCTGGGCTTGGTGAGGAGCCCATCTTGGCTACCACGAGGGTCATTTCTGGGGTAACGAGAGGTGGCTCAGCCTTACCAAAGGGCGCCCAACTGCACCACGTGCTGCTGTTGGAGTCGTTCCGAGGGTTCGGACCCAAAGCCGAGCAATTTGGATGCAGTTGGCTCTGTGGGGAGAGAGAAGGTGACATCAAGGTGCTGGAGGACCCCCATGTCCCCCCTCCCCACAGTTGGGACGAGGTAGGAGCTGACCTTGACGATGCTGATGGGTTTTCGGGAGAGGTGGTAGCTGGTGTAGCAGAGGAAGGTCAACACCAGCGTCAGCCCCCGATACCTGCGGGATAAAGCGAGCAGAGGGATCAAGGCTGAGAGGGGACAGGGTGACTTGTCACCGTCCAGCGAGAATGTGACCTCTCCAGCCTGCACCTTCACCGTGTTCTTCTTTCCTCCCACCAAAATTCATGGGTTTTATGGAGAAAAATATCAAGTCAGGGGGATGAGAACCACTCTGGATGTGAATCTGGGAGGCGCACATGCGGCTCTGCCGCTATTTAACCCGCAGGATTTTAAAAATGCATGAAAAAGAGACAAAACCGGGGTGGTTTCTGCTGGTTTCATCAACAAAACACCACCTGGCCACCAGCAATTCGGATGGGTGAGCTGGAGCGGTGGGACAGGGGTGACCAGCTCCCTAAAGAAGCTGAGGATGTGGATTCAAAAGATTATTTTGAGGGTTTCCCCTTCCTCGAGCCACCGGGTCGGCAAACCGCGGGGTGAGCAAATGCCACCCCGACGTCACGGGTGGAACCGGGGCACGAGACCACGGCTGATTCATCATCAGTCCCGGTGTTAATTAAAGACCAGCTGGAAAAGAAATAAAACAACAAAAAACAACCAAACAGGGAGTGGAATCCACTCCAGTTCCTCCAGCAAACGGCGATTTTATCTCTCTTAATTAAATTAAATAAGTGGAAAATAGGAAAAAAAAAAACAAAGTGTAGGCTCAAGGATGGGGATGCCGCTGATGGATAAAACCTGGAGAATCCCAAATAGGATCCAGCACCCCCCGGAGCGGCGTGAGCAGCTCCAAAGGGTCCCATCCTTCTTTAAAAAGGGATTTTTGCGGGGGTTTTACAGCAGCACGAGGATGCGAACGGGCAGGAAGCAGCTCGAGCACCGAGACGTGTCACGGGACTACTCCAAGTTTAGAAAAAAAAACCCCAATTAATTTTTTTCAGTTTTAGCCCATCTCGCTCTTTTTCACAGTTTCTTCATGGAATTGCAACAATTACAATCCAGAGAAACTCTCAGCTCCAGGCTCTGAGACTGCACCGCCGCTGAAAAATTCCTCATTTCCACACCCAAAAAATAATTAAATCCCCCGAAAGAAAAAAATCCCTGCTGCTGAGGGCAGAGGCCGTGGTGAGGAAGAGGAAGAGAAACTTCGAGCTGGATGCTCGGGGGTGGGTTTATTTTTTTCACGCCGCATGTTCTGGCAGAGAAAATTCCGGCTGGTGGAAAAGCACTGCGGCTGTTTGGCAACAAGTTACCAAAAACCAACGATTTTAAATAAAATTAAACCCACAGCAGGCTCGGTGCCGGTGGAACCGGTGCCTGAGGGTGATGCTGGTCCATGGGCAAGTGACCTCTGATTCACTGTCACTCCCTGGGCAAGTGACCCCCAGTCCAGGGCCATTCCCTGGGCAAGTGACCCTGAGTTGAGGGCAAGTCCCCGTCCCAGTGCCTGGGCAAGTGACCCCCAGTTCAGGGCCAGTCCGGAGCCAGTCCCCATCCCAGTACCAGTCCCCAGGCAAGTGAACCCCAGCCCAGGGCCGCTACCCCCAGCCCGGCCCCGGTCCCTCTCACCGGCTGTCCCGGGGGAGCGCTCGGAGCAGACGGACCCCGGGGGCGAGCGCTGCCCTCATGGCGGGTGCGGAGCTGCCGGTCCCCGCTGTCCCCCCCCCGCAGCTCCTTTTCACCGCCCCGCGGGGCTGCCGCTCCCCGCCCCCGGGCCCGCCCCGGTCCCAGCCCCGGCGCCGCTTCAGCCGAGCACCGAGTTCAGCGCCGGCTCCGAGAGCCGAGCGGGGCCCGGGGCGGGACTCACCGCCCCCGCCCCCGCTGCCGGGATGGGCCCGGATGGGCCCGAAAATGACACTTTTCCAATGGAAAACACTCTTTTTCCCGTGGAAAATGTTGCTTCTCCAGAAGAAAATCCTGCTTTTGCAGTGGAAAAATGCTCTTTCCAGCAGAAAATGGTGCTTTTCCAGCGGAAAATGCTATTTTCCCAGCAGAAAATGCTGCCTTTCCAGCAGAAAAACCCTGTTTTTCCATCAGAAAATGCTTTTTCCAGCATAAAATCCCGCTTTTCCAATAAAAAGTGCTCTTTTTTCAGTGGAAAATGCTGGTTTTCCAGTGAAAAATGCCACTTTTCCATCAGAAAATCCTCTTTTTCCCACAGAAAATCCTGCTTTTCCAGCAGAAAACACCACTTTTTAAATTTTCCATTCCCTTCTCCATAACTCCCCATAAGGGCTTTGGTGCTGTGATTTCAGCTAAGCCACCCCAGCCCCACTTTTGAGTTTATTCCCAGGGATTTTGGGAGTCCCGCTCTCCTCTCCCACAGATTTCACACCAGGAAAAATCCTCTCTTCTCTCCAAGGATCCCATTTCCACCACCATGAGGTCAAGGAGCACCAACAGTTTTATTTAACCATCATTCCTTTAACCAAAAACCCCAAAACCAGCCCATGGATTTTCAGCGATCCCTCCAGAAAGTTGAAAACTGGGATTTCCGTGCTGTGAGCAAGAACATGCCGAGGAAACACGTCCTCAGCCACCCCGGCGTGAAACCCTGCCCTGAAAATGAGTTAAAAAAAAAAACCAAAAACCCACATTTACAAAAATTTGCCCTTTCCAAATGCACCTCCACAGCCCCTGTCACCCCTGCGGTGCCCTCCCCTGACGCAGGCAGCCGTTAATAAACAGCCACGCACACGTCGGTGAATGATTCTCCCCAGGGAGCGGAGGAGCATCCCCGAGTCGCCACCTCCGGAGCGAGGTCGGGGGTTTTGTTTCGCACCCAGCCAGATGGTGAAAGGGGAGAGGTGGGGAAGAAATCACCCGTCACGCGCGGCCGCCCGTCCTTCCTGCCGCGGTTAATATTGGAGAGGTGGTGGGACGGCGAGCGGTGAGCAGTAAATATTAATGCTGGGTTGTGGTGCAACCTCTGTCCGGCGTCGTTTTTCCAAGGAAAGATTGATTTTTGGATTTTAAAATGGGAAGGAAAAGCATCTTGGTAAAAAATATTTTGTTCCAGCAATCGCTGTCTCACCTGGAGATTAAATATAGAATTTTTTTTGGTAGGAAAAATCTCTTTTCCTAAGGAAAATTGAAGTTGTGAGAGGGCACATTGGATATGGAGTTGGGTGGATGTTAGTGGAGGAGAGGTCCTCACCTGGAAGAAAGGGAAGGAGCAATAAATACCCGGCTCTGGATCGTGAGGCGAGGGGCAGAGGGAAATAAAGAGGTGAGAGTGGGAAGAGAAACCCTCCCAGTTTCTAACCTGAAGAGTTATCGACTCCATGGACCTTGTTTCTCCTCATTTCACACTCAAGTGAGTCAAAAAAACCCTTAAAAACACTTTATTCCACCGCTGAACACCCAAATTCAAATCCTTGCTTAGAAACAACCCCTGCAGAGCAACGGGCTCCTTTGCCCAGTGTTCCCAGTCCGGCGGAACAAACCGGGAGAGGTCTGAGAAGGAGGAGAGTGAAGTTTCTCTCTACTTACAAGTCACCAAAGTCCAGGGATGATGACACTGGTGGCTGTCCTCGTCACGGACGCTGCCCCTTGCGAGCGTAGAGAGCGGCCAAGTCTCGGAGCGGTCGCTTCACCGAGAGGGTCACGTCCGTGGGGTCGCAGGAGGAGACGAGGGACTGCAGAGCGCGGCTGTAGGCTGGGGGGAAGGTGGGGGACGAGGGGGGACGAGGGTTTAATTTACAGCCCAAAACTAAGCTCGGTTTTAGTCTTTTACCATAAAGCAAAGAGAGAAAAACTGGGGTTTAAGATAAATCGATGTGACTGGAATTTTCTCTGCATGCTCCCGATTACAAAGCAGTATGCAAACCAAAGTCAAAGATTTTTAAAAAGCCCCAATTTCTCTTTTTCTTTTTTTTTTTCCCCTCTAGAATACAAACCCTGTCTGCTCAACCAGGTATTTTTTCCAAGCTCTACTCAGATCAGAGCGCTCCATCGCCCAATGGAGACAATTTCCATCGCCCAACAGAGACAATTTCCACCACCTTCTTGCATCCTCCCAAAAGATTGAGTGTTTAAGGCCAACAGGTTTTTGTTGGCCCCTAATGAGCCTGTTTTATTCTAATGAGAATTATTTAACAGCTCAAGAGAAGCTGGTGCGTTGCAGAGGATCCCACTCAACTCCCTGAAGTGACAGAGGAAGAGGTTGGGTTAGGAAAAAAAAAAACAGCAAACCACCAAATTTTCCCTCTCTGGAGTAATATTTGTAGGAGCATCATCACGCAGCAGCAAGGAAACGTCTCGCCACACTGGATTTCTCCCGCCACGACCAAGGATCCAGACGCAGGAGCTCTCACCTCTGTGGTTTTTGTAGAAGACGCAGTTGTTAGCACAGGTATCCGGGTGGGAATCCCAAAAATCGGCTCCACAGGAACACAGCGGGGGCAAATCGATGTTAAATAGTTTTATTTTCTCCCTTATCTGGGCTCTCAGAGCTTCGATGTACCTGGAAAAGAGAAAATATTCATCTTTGCCGGTAAAACCCGGCTCAGCACGCGGCGACAGGATCCAGCCGTACCTCGCGCACTCCTTATTCCGCTGCTTTTCCTTCACTTTCCTCTCCTCCAGTTTAAGTTGGGCCAGAGTTTCACTGGCTCCTTCTCCCAAGGATGGTTCTTGCTGCTCAACCACCTCCTGCAACTTCTGCTCTTCCACCCGGCGTTGATTCTCCTTCTTGTTCTTAATCCTGCAGGCACAGGCGTGCTTAGAGACGGAGCTTCCCCATCCCCACACCCATTCCCCGCCGGCTCCAGGTTTTAACATCAGGTTGAGCTGATCTAGACTCTGCTTTTGCCTAAATTACTCCCAGTAGGTGAAAATAACTGTGCTAATTGCAGCATTAACTTTTCTAATATATTTAAATATAAAATAATCAAAAATGCTTTTGGAACCTCTTTATTTCTTCCCCTCATCTGGAAATAGCAGCCTACAAAAGCTCTCCGGCCTTTGGCCTCCTGGTTTTCTCACCATCGTGGACTTCTTCCACCTTCACCCGTGGCTCCTGTTAGGAAGCACCACCTCCAGTTCCCCAAAAGAGCTGCTCCTCCGAAACCAAGAGCCTCAACATCCACCAAAAAGGACCAACCGCTCAGCTTCTCCGATTGCTTCGGATCATGGAGCAGCTCAGATCCTACCGTAAGGTCCTTCCAGGATGAGGAGTGTGGCAGGGCTGGAGAAGAGCACTGGGTAGAGCAGAGAAGCTCCAAGGATCCCAAACCGACTCCAAAGTAACCTTTAAAAGGCATTTTCAACCAAATTTCCCTTTATTTCCTCGATTTCCCTTGCACCTACCTGGCACTCCAGCCCTTTCGCTGGAACCTGGGTTGTATAAAGTCACACCAAAAGCACAGCACGTTCCCTCCGCAAGCGGCAATTACGAGGCATCTGCCTTTTTATTCCCCAAATGCAATAACATGGTACAGGCTGATGACAGCCAAAAGGCATTAAAAATAAAATAAAAATTTAAAAAATAAATAAAAATCAAAGCTGGGTAGAAGCCAAGGGGAGAAAACGTCATCAAACGAGACATTTCGGATGTTACTTCATTTAGGAGGGGGGTCAAATCTTTAAATCCAAAAGGAAAAGGTTGAAGCCAAACTTCTCTAAGTTGAGTTATAAACTCCAAAATGTTTTTTGAAATGAAGTGGTAATAGAGCTTTAACTACCCCACCATAAATCTTCCAGCTATAGAAACTAAGGCCAAGGCCAACTTAAAGGCTTTATGCTAAGTCATTACCAAACCAGCTCTTTTCCGTGTATGCTCCAAGCAGCTTGCAGCTCCAGCATGCAAAAAAATATATTATATCATATCATATCGTATCGTATCGTATCGTATCGTATCGTATCGTATCATATCGTATCATATCATATCATATCATTAGTATCACACTAACTAGGAAGTCCCTGGTGTCTCGCCAGCACTTGTAGGGCAGGCAGAGGTCTCCAAAGCTCCCGAGCGCAGGTTTAAGCGCTGGGAAGGCAGCTGGAGGAATATTTCTTTAATTTTGCGATATATTTCTAAAACAATGACAGTGAAAATCCTGCCCTCGGGTACCTGTTCCGCTCAGAGCAGAGAGAGACCGAGCTATGTCATTTTATTTCAGAGCAAGGCAGAGATTAAAATAAAATAACATAAAATCCTAGAGTTTCTTTCCTATTTTGGTGTGAATTTGCAGAGCTCCTCCTTAACAAAGCCCTTAGAAGGGAGATGATGAAAACATCAAAACAAGTCTCGATACTTTTACACAGTTTTCCGGAACAAATCTCTTTATTACCCTATATATGTTTATAGCTGTGAGGGTGAAGGGTTTGATATTAAAAACCCCAGAGATAAGGAACAGTTTAACAACAACGACGTGACCTCAACCCTAAAGTTTCCAAACACGGATTCTTGGGATGGGTTCCTGAGAGTCGTGCTTTGGTGAACCATTTTCAGTTCCTAAATCCTCAGAAAATTGATAGAGAAGCGTCAAACATCTCTGAAGGACTCAAGGTAGCACAAGGGTCTTCTTGGAGGGGTTGGTTGAATGGATCCCACCCCAGGTTTAATAGATCGAGCGCTACAATAGAGCCAGGAGATAAGCCAGGAGATAAGCCAGGAGATAAGCCAGGCTTCACCGCTGTTTCTTTTAACAAACTCCCTGATTTAAAAAAAAAATTAAAAATAGGTTTTGGAACCCAAAATACGCTCGCCTGGTTCCCACCAGACACGCACACGAGGTGAAAGCAGGCCCTGGCCTGCGACGAAGCTCATCGGCACGTACTCACCGGGCGATTCTCCTCTGCCTCTGCTGCTCCCTCACTTGCTGCCGCTCCATGTTCATGACGAGGCGCCGGTGCCTCAGGTGCTCGGCCTGGCGCTGCGGGGAGAGAAGAGGCGCCTCTGATGAACGACATCCACGGGGTACAGGTTGGGATCGATGTCGAGCGATATCAGCGCTCTCCTTCATTTCTGGAGCTAGCAGGGTAGAAACCTCGTTCCTTCCCCAGGGAACCCTCAAACATCTCCCAGCTCCAGGATGGAGAAGATGGACAGATGGTGGTTAGCTAGGAGAGAATGACCAAGACATCTCAGAGAGCTTTGTACCACCATCCCTCCACTGAATCTATGGATGGAAGCTCCATCATCTGCCCAATTCCTAAACACTCCCTTTCCTGGGGTTAAAAGAGCTGGTTCCTACTTCAACCCACCACAACAGAGACCTATGAGTCCAAGAACTTTGATCCTACTTCAACCAAGCTCTCCAAGTCCAAGAATTCTGATCTACCTGAGGACCGGTGGTCCTCTGCATTTCACTGGAAGCCTCCAAAAAAAATGGATGTACAACACTGAGTTGGACCCACTACACACAGGAGAACCACCAAGGTGATGGTTCTTCAGCTCATGGCTGAGATAAATCCAGGACTGACCTACCCACACGGGCACCGAGCACATAAGCACGTTCAGTCTCTTAAGCTTTGGCTTAACCCCACCGATGCAGCAAGGGGATGGAAACCTTCTGGCTAAAGCTGCCACCCACATGGGTACACGACAAGTCTGAGCTCCACGGTACTAGAAAGTTCAAAGTGTTGATGAAGACAAATCCAGGCCAAGAATTTTAGGCTGAGTTTGTCCATCTCACCCCACACAGCTGGAGATAAAAGAGGAGAGATTGTCAGGAGAAAGCCAGGGTGGAAAAAACCCACACAGAAGAACGTGCTGTAAAACCAGTTATCTCGGGGTGGATCAGAGCCAGGGAGATACAAAGCAAGGGGCAGAGGGAAGCGCTGGGGAAGGAGCAGCCTGACACACTCCAGCTGCTCTCACGCCGGCTGGAAACCGCAGCCGGATTTTGGATCGGCTTGTTGGAAAAATGCGAGTAAAGGAACAGCAACAACAAAAGAGGCAATTTGTTCCAATTCCTTTTTTTTCAGGCTGTAAGCCACAAGAAAGCCGAGAAAAGCAGAGGGAAGTGTTCCTCCTCGCGTCAGGAGGAAGCAGGAAAATAAAAGCCACTTCCTTTAGGTGTCTGAGAGAAGCATCATCTCTTCACATTGCCTAGATCAGCAGAGGCAGGCTGGTAAATCAGACACTCAGCACCAGAGCTGTGCTTGAGAGCCACCATCCTGATGCCTGTTGGGTAAAAAGGTAACATTTTTTACCTAAAAAATGGTAAAAAGCTTTCTATTCCCAATAAAGTGCTTTTTAATTTTTTTTGGTTGGTTTTTAAAGCGTTTTTGGCAGCGTCTTTCCACGTGACTACAAAAAGTGACACTTTTTTTCTGCCAGGAAAACGAGCAAAACCCATTTCTCCTCTGATCCTTACCCAGACCCCAGACTGTTGTGGGAGGAGCACGCAGTGCTCGCACTTACGGTCACGACAGACCTTAAAACAAGAAACCAGTAGGTCTGCTCACAACCTGAGACACCAAGAAACTTCTACACCAGATGTCTCCTAACATTAAAGCTGTTCTTGGGGCTCAAAAACTCCCCTTAACGCTCAATACCTTTCAGTCCTGAAACAACGAGGACTTGGCTTGATGACAAACCTGCTTCTTGGTTTCTTCTTGGTCTACACCAGCCCAGAGCCCGAGGGGAGCTCGGCAATCGGCACGCACGCTCGGGAGGAGCTCGGATGAGCTCGAGTCCTTCACTGACCCATCGCAGAACTGGAAGAGAATGTAAAAGAGGAGCATCAGTGTCTTTACGGTCAAGTTTCCCTCAGGAAAATGCTCCTCACTGGAGCAAGTCCTCTCTGGGTGATGCCTGCAGTCCTCCACAGGGTAACCCACCTCCAAAACGCGCTTTTCTGGGGGGTACAGGTTGGTTAAAGACAGGAGAGACACGTCTGGCATCTCCACGCAAGAGCATGAGCACCAAAGCTTTTGTCAAAGCACTTTTGAACGTGGAAGTTTCTGGTTTAGTTTAAATGTGGATCCACACTTCCCCTCCCCAAACTTTGATTATGAACTTTGCGTAGTGCAAGAAAAATAAAAATATAAATAATAATAATAACAAAAGCCTCAGGGGAATTCAACAGCCACCTCCCAAAACCTCAGTGCCAACCTCCACCTTCTTCCCTCCGCTCTCTATTCGTCAAGCCAGTATTTCTACTCTTGGCTGAACTAATCACCAGCAAAGGTTGGGCAAAGCCATCAAGTATTTGCTAATTACTTCAGGGTAATCAGGGTGAAACACTTCCACACCTCAGCCAGTCTTGTGCCTGGAAACAAAAGAGGAATCCATAAATACATTAGCTCAGGAGATTCTGCCTCTAAGGGAGGTGTTTTTCCAGCCCCAAGCACAGGAATTGTGACAGCCAGCTCCTCAGGTGCAAAAATCCTTTTTCTTAAAAAGTTTCCTAGATTTCCAGCTAATTTGATGTACCACTCACAGCTCCTCCACCTCACTGCAGCCTCTGAGCAGGGCGGCTGGTGTCACGAGGCAGGAATGAATAAAAGCTCTTTAGGAAGATGAAAGGCACCGGTCTCACTTAGCGTAGACAACACTAGGCTTAAGAGTTAACAAGGCCTGAGGGAGCAAGTGCTCTGCCACAACAGCAGCCTCCCTCTCTGCTGAAATAAACCCAAATCCCAACAATTTCAACCTCTCCAGACCAACTAAGCCCAGCCTTGTCTTAAGTCTTACTTTATCAAATTCAATTTTGATGTAGAAGTCATCGTCTTGCTCAGCCTGATGCGGGGTTGTCCCCTGGCCTTGCAGTTCAGCTGGAAGATCATGATGTCCCACCAGAAGCAGTTCCTCACCCTCATCTTCTGCAGGGACTGTGCTTGTCTCACAAGACTCTGGTTTCTGGAGGAGACAGGTTTAAATATAAAATTAAAAGGTAGCTGCTTTGGTGATGAGGGCAAGTTCAACACCCTCACGCGTGGGTAAGCAGCTTCAACCCGAGGGCGCTGCTTCTGTAGAGCCTGTTGAGATATTCAAACATCACCGTGGGGCACAAGAGCCAGGAAATCTGAATCCAGCAGGGTAACTCATGACTATACTCTCCCTGACCGCAGAAACAGAGGGACAGACGTGTGGGGGGGTGAAGGGAAGGCAAGGAAACCTCTCTGGGCGCTGTTTGGCAAGCTGTGAGGAGCTGTGGGGGGCGGTGGGATCTCCGGAGCGACGCTCCGAGCAGGCAGCACACTCCTTCAGATGGTGAGTGGGCAGGCTCCCCGGTGGCAATTACCAATATTTTGAGAGGCAGCAGATTGTTTCCAACAAACTCAAGAAATCAAAATGCCAGAAGGAAGCTTGGAGCCAGGATTTTTTTCTTTATTTATTTATTTTTATTTTTCCCTATCTCTATTCCCTTCAACACGTCAGGAAGGGAAAAGCAGGACTGCTGATAGGAGAGGATGATCAAGAGGAGGAGAGCAGACCACACCAAGGATCCCTTGACATGGCTCTGCTGCACTCCAGGAAGGACAGAGGATAGCCCAGACTTAGTCTGAAGATTAAATTGTTTGATAGGAATGACTCTATCAACCCTGCTGACAGAAACACAGCACAGATCTGCGTCGCTGAGGACGAGGGAATAGAGAAGAAGGATTATTGCTTTGTAAGGATGCTCTGAAGCCCTGAAGGTAGAAGGAAATGAAACTGGGGCGGGGGGGGGAGAAACAAACAAACACAAATTTGGTGAATGATCAATTAGGGAAAATAATTTGGGTGCTGTCACGCTGGTCTACCAAATCCTGAAGGCAAAACAGCTGAAGAGGGGTGAATGGGGTCATCGGAAACACAGGACAGGTCATTTCCATGCAATCTCGGTATCTGCTTGGGAAAGCAAGGGAAGAAATCCTGGGAATGTTTTTGACCTGAAAAAAAACAAACCTGTGGGAGAGGCGAGGAGGAATGATTTGGGGAATATAATTTGAGAAGTTATTTTAGGAAAATGGTTATGGATGGCAGGGAAGGCAACTCCTGAGAAGGAAGAAAGGAAGAAAAAAAAAAAAAGGAAGAAAAATGAATAAAGACTGAAGAAGAATCAACAATTCCTTTAAATTGAGCAAATGCAAACCTGGCTGGAGTAGAAAGACAAGAGGCGCAGCGGAAGATAACCCTGGCTTGATCCCAAACTCCTCGCGCCCGCGATCCGTGTGAGCTCGGAGGAAGTGGAGCATGGGTCAGATCGCCGGAGGAACCATGCAGGAGACAACACGGACACGTGAGGACACACAGAAAAAAACCAACCAAACCAAACAAGTGTCAGAAAGGCCAAAGCTCCAAGTGAAACAACAGAGATCAAGGTAACAAGTCAGGCTTTAGTAAGAGCCACTAAAGGAGGACAACAAGAACGAGTGTTTTATGCTTCTGGGTGTCGATGTTCAGCTAAAAACTGAGCTAAGAGCAGCAGCAAGAAAAACCTGGGATTAAAATTCAGAAGAAAAAAAATCAGATTATTTCTAGGAGCTGAGGTTTTTAAGCAGGTGAGACCTGCCCTGGGTTACAAGCTGCTAACAACCTCCAGAAATCTGTGGAAATCCAGATTATCAGAAAAAAAGCACAAGTATAAGTGTGTGTTTTTAAATAAAGGAGGGGAAAAGGAAATAGTAAAGAGAAAATTAAAATTTCAAGAGTTTAACTGCCCGATTTATGGTAAAAACAAGAGGGAATCACCTTGCAAACTGCCTGTACGCTGCTAGAAAACAAGAAGAGCAGCAACCAGCAGAAATTTGTCGAGAACAAGCCATGTCTAGCTGGTCTGAATTTCTCCTGCAAGAGAAGAGGCCTCAGGCAAAGCGCAGCAGAAAACATCTCCGTTGTAGCTTCAGTTTTTGACACGGCCTAATTCACCACTCGTGCACAAGAAATCCCTGTTAGATGGATTATTATATGGGAGGTGATTAAAAAAACTGTGTGGATTCAGTCTCACTGAGATCACTGCAGAGAAACCAAACCAAATAAGAACGCAGTGGGGTCTGCTTGATAATTTTACTATCGCCCCGGCTGAGAGAAGAAATGTGGTGTCCAGTGGCAGGACAAGGGGCAATGGGTGTGAGCTGGAACACAGGAGGTTCTGCTTGGATTTGAGGGGGAACTTCTTTCCTGTGAGGGTGCCAGAGCCCTGGGCCAGGCTGCCCAGGGAGGGTGTGGAGTCTCCTTCTCTGGAGACATTCAAGACCCACCTGGACGCCTTCCTGTGTGATCTCATCCAGGTGTTCCTGCTCCAGCAGGGGGATTGGACTGGATGAGCTTTCGAGGTCCCTTCCAATCCCTGACACTCTGTGATTCTGCGAAAGAAGCATCTTGATGACATTTGCTGAGCCCATCAAGCTACTTGAAGTTGGGGAATTTGTTTGAGAACAGGCTAAAAATGTTGGGTTTAAATAAAAAAAAAATCATCTGGAGTAGACAGCAGAAGGAAATTCAAGGAGGATGGATGAAGGCAGAGGGCAAGGCGGCGCACTACGGCGAGAATGCCCGGGGTGGTTACGCTTGTTGGCAGAGAAGGGAGCAAGGTCTGGCTGTGAACACAACAAACCTTCACCCAGGGAGCAAAATTCAGACTCTTATCAGAGCTTTTTTTTTTTTTATTCTCTCTCCTATCGTGGAGTAATACAATAAATTAATCAGTCCTGGAATTAATTACTTAGGGAAGCTCTTAAATCCTCCTCCTTGCTGGAGGTTTGTAAAGAACATCGATTAAGTGGAGCTGCAATAAAGTTCAGGTGGGAGAGGAGGGTTCTCAATCCCTCCCACCCTTGTTTCCTACTGCAGAGAACTCCCCACAGGACTCCCACGCACCCTCTGCCTTGCAGGGGTCATGATGATATTATCCACGTGAGGTTTTAGCGCCGCTAATAACCAAGTAATGAATCACTCGGGCTCGCTGAGCAATTAAAGCAGAAGGTATGTGCAACATCTGAAATAAATACACAAGGTTTTCCAGCCCATAATATGAGTTTCTATAGCTCTTGTTGGCGAAACTGGCTTCTTAGAACTGAAATCCAACTAGACAGAGGAGGAAAAGCCAGACAAACCTTTACAGAAAAGGTATTTTCTAGATAACAGCCAGCCAAGATCCACTTCACCTTTGATGAACCCAAAAAAAGAGACGGGAATGAAGAATTGCAAGACGGGCAAGAAACCGGCTCCCGAGGCGGCAAAAAAACAAAATACCAGCTTGGGTCACTGCTGGTGTTCTCCAGAACTCACAAATAAGACAAAATACATCAGTTTAAGACAGGTTTTGGCACAGAAAGCAGCATAAAAGCTGCTCTTGAGAACTGGAGTGACAAAAGCGGGATGAAATTCAAAGGAACAAAAGGTGAGGGGCTGGGACTGACCTCCTTACGCAATGCCTGGAGGAAAGCAGATGCCTGCCAACAGTTCTCTCCCAGGAGCCAACCCTGGGTGAGGAAAACCCTCCAGATCTTTGCCACCCACGAGAAACAAGGGATTAATGCAGGAGGAAGAGTTGTTGAGGTTTGTGAAGAAATAAAGGCACCTGAGGGGAAGGCTGATCAGCGCATTCCTCCCAAACACCCAGATCATAATCTCAGCTTTAAAAAAAAAACCTTGTTTGAATTCTTGCTTCTCAGTTTCAATCTCAGCAGAGACGTTTTCACCCATTTTACGCTGCTGCCTTCCCTGAAAGGCAGCAAGAACAGAGGGACGTGACCAAAAATCCACGGGTAGATCATCAGGTGGGTCATGAAGCCCCAGTCTGGTCGTGTTCTACTGGAGAAACTCACTTTGGGTTTGATGATTTGAACAAAACACAGCTCACCAAATAACTCCTCGCTCACCTCTCGCCTCCAGACGCCGCCGGGGAGGCCGGCAGGACCCGCTCCCTGGGCCACGGTTTTGCAGGATGCCAGTTTGAGCCGGACTTGCTTCATGGCTTTGCTCAGCTGCCGCAAAGAGAGGAAAGACGAGATCAAACAAGCGGCCGCTGGCTGCTTCCCGGCAGGGCTGCGCCGGGGAGTTTGTGTTTACAGCAGAGATATTGACTCCTGCGCTGATTCTGCAAGTTCCATTCTTAATTTTAGGCTGTCTCAATATTCAAAGGTGAGAAATTTCCAGCACATACTGAGTCCAGGTAACAGTGAAATTAACTCACTGCCTAGAGAATAAAATCGACTTCAAAAATTCAGATGGATTTTTGCCACGTGAAGACTCCTACAGAAAGTTAAATGCAAATATTTCTACCTCTTGGAAATGTTACGTTTTCAGAAAAGAGATTTTAAAAAAATATTCACCTGCATCTAAATTTCCAGCTAGTCAGAATAAAACCCCAGATAATAAGTAATTGAATTAGAAAATTCTTGATTCCAAACAGGCATTTTTTGCATCTTTTATATATAAAACCCTTATAATCCACGTATCGAATCTAGTTTGGACAGAAACTTGGAACTTATTTCATAGTAAAACATGGTTCACTAGAAATATGAAGGTTCTTCTGTCCCATTTCATTATTACATGATTTAAAGATTGTTGGGTTGGTTTTTTTTTAAATACATGAATTTCAGTTCACCTTAGACATCTTCATGACCTACAGCCTTGGGCCTCGCTGTGATACTTCATCTCCAGGAGACCGAAAGCTGACAGATCCGTCAGTTCTATCGCAATGTCATAATTCTGTTCCAGTCAACCTGATCTGTACAAGATCTTTCCAAACTAACTAAAGATTAAAGAAGAAAAACTGAAAAGTTTGAGAAATAAGAGTCCTTGAGTTATGGGAAGAGACTGAGGAAACATATTGTTTAAGGAAAATGACAAGTACAGGAGAAAAATGTTGAAAGGCAAGAAATAATTTTGGAAATCTTATCAGAATCAGTGAAAAATTCTTCTTCTCACAGGTCATGTCTGTATCTCCAATTAAATTATTCCCAGCGATGGAAGCACGAGTATCTCAGGAACAGTGCACAGGCTGGCAGTGAGGGCACAAAAAAGCTGCACAGAGATCTCCTGCTCCAGCCAAGGTGCTTTATCGAGGGAATCAGCTCAAGATAACGAACTTCACGCACAGGTAGGAGGCACCTGCAGCCCAAGAGCTGCCCCAATCCACTGAAATCCTGATCCAGGCACGGTAAAGAGCTTGGATACGGCTCATCCGCGCCCAAAACACTTTGGTGAGATACCAGAAGTTTCCAGATCCTCAATTGTCCTGCCTGGTGTTCATCCAGAAGAGATTCTCCACTCTAAGGGAAGCGGCACTTCAGCAGCTCCTGGGTGAACACCAGAATAATTCCAGCTTCAAGGCACACACTGGAATAATTCCAGCTCCCTGGCGAACACAGATGCTTTCTAAAATGCCAAATGCAGCATAAGCACCACGATATTAAAAATAACTATTAAAGAAGTCCCCAAGGTTTTCCAAGATTTCACCATCCTATGGTCCTTGTCTGCCAGGAACAAGCTGCGATGAGGTGGCACCATCTAGTGTCACCTCTCCGACTCGACAAGGCAGAAGGAAATTTGCTTTGTCTACAAGAAACAGAGCAAGCAGAACCCACAGCATCCTCCAGGAAAACACCTACGATCCCTCCTGATGCTCGGAGGGCGCTAAAGAGGAGCACGACAGGACACCAGGGTGAAAACGCCAAGACGATGGACCCCTCAGTATCAAATAAATAATTAGGGGTGTGGCAGAAAAGACAAACATTGCCTGTCCTGGCTTTCACACCACGCGACGACACACGGATGAAGAAAGCAGGAGAAGAACCGCTCACCTGGGCAGCCTGCTGCTGGAAGGCCTGGCTCTGAACCCCCTGGCACCGCGCTGCGGCGGCGTGAGCAGCAGGGCCGCGGATGACGGGCGCGGGGTGGCTCCGAAAGAGGCAGGTGCTCCCCTTGGGGGCCAGGGGCAGCGCCGAGTGCAGGCACTGCACGGCCACGCAGCTCTCCCGCTCCGCCTGCCGGGACACAGAGCCCACAGTTACAGAGCCACCTGTAAACCTCGGCGTGCCACCCAGCAGGATGTCACCCAGGAGGTGGTGGCTCAGTTTGGTGGCATCTCTTGGGAGGGATTTTTGTTCTCTGTGTTGAGAGGGACACAAAGAGCCATCAGGCTCCCGGGGGGTGATGGCACCCGCAGGTTTTGAGTCTGGAGTGAGTTACGTGAGGACATCCCCGCCCAACCATCCCTCCCGAGCTCTGGAAAGAGCCCAAACACCCCTGAGGTGGCCAAAACTGGTGACATCTCAGCGCATTCCTTTCTTCCTCCTCAGCAACCTCCTGGCAAGTTTCCCTGGCAGTTGTTTTAAAGCAGAAAGGATTTTAAAAAAGGAGAAATTGTTAAATATATTCACAGGACAATTTATGGAGGGAAATGGGAATGTGGAGATGTGTTGCTGGCAAATCATTTTCCCTGGAAGTGGGATAGCAGAAATGAGCTGCTGCGTTTCAGACTTGGCCAGGAGATGTCCAAATTGTTCACGGCTCCTGGTTATTTTTTAACTCCGTGTAATTCCACACAGGACAGCGGGATTCAGATCTGCTGCTGCTCCAGAGCCAACGACCTTTCCGCAGGGAACCAAAGGGCTTCCGGCACCCTCAGCGCCAGTGAGCCGCGCTGACCTCGCTTGAGAGGACACCGCCCGCAGCCGCGGGCTCTACCGTCACCACAAGCTTTGTTTTTTTCTTATCAACACCCTGATTTAACTCACTTTGGGTTTGGGTTTTTCCCTGATTTACACTGGTTTCAGTTTCACCTCCCGGATCCACTTACGGCTTCGTAAGACTTTTGCAGCTGCAGTTTTCTCCGCACCCTGGCCTGCTGGGCCACCCGCCGCTGCACCTCGCCCTGGAAACGCCTCAGGCTGGCGGCCTTCGCCCGCTGCCGCTCCTCCAGCTCCTCCTCCACCGCAAGCGCCGAAGCCTGCGAGAGGGGAAGGAAAGGGAAAAAAGGGCAAAAAGGGCAAAAAGGGCAAAAAGGGGCAAAAAAGGGCAAAAAAGGGCAAAAAAGGGGAAAAAAGGGGAAAAAAGGGGAAAAAAGGGGAAAAAAGGGGAAAAAAGGGGAAAAAAGGGGAAAAAAGGGGAAAAAAGGGGAAAAAAGGGGAAAAAAGGGGAAAAAAGGGCAAAAAAAGGGCCAAAAAAGGGCCAAAAAGGGCAAAAAAGGGCAAAAAAGGGCAAAAAAAGGGCAAAAAAAGGGCAAAAAAGGGCAAAAAAGGGCAAAAAAGGGGAAAAAGGGGAAAAAGGGGAAAAAGGGGAAAAAGGGGAAAAAGGGGAAAAAGAGGAAAAAGAGGAAAAAGGGGAAAAAGGGGAAAAAAGGGGAAAAAAGGGGAAAAAAAGGGGAAAAAAAGGGGAAAAAAAGGGGAAAAAAAAGGGGGAAAAAAGGGGGGAGAAAAGGGGGGAAAAAGGGGAAAAGGAGGGGAAAAAGGGGAGAAAGAAGGGGGAAAAAAGGGGAAAAAGGGGAAAAAGGGGAAAAAAGGGGAAAAAGGGGAAAAAGGGAAAAAAGGGGAAAAGGGGAAAAGGGGAAAAGGGGAAAAAGGGGAAAAAGGGGAAAAGGGGAAAAAGGGGAAAAAGGGGAAAAAGGGGAAAAAGGGGAAAAAGGGGAAAAGGGAAACGAAAGGGAAAGGAAAGGACAAAAGCAAACTTCACCTCATGTTTCTGCTACGTGGCAGTATTGCAGCAGCTCGGCACCACCGAGCCACGCAAGCAGCACCCAAACCCAAATTCATATTTTCCTTCACAAAATAAACCTGTGTGGTAACAGCCTGGACAGTGTCTAACCCCTTATGACGAGCTTGGATTGAATCAATGCAGCGTGCACACAGAAAGACAAAAGGAAGGAGGCTCACACAGCAATTCCTGATCCCACAAAGAAAGAGATGTTTAAGTATTTAAATATTTTAATTTTTTATTTATTTTTATTTAATTATTTTTAAAATAAGTATTTTTTTTTTTAAATTGAAATATTTGAAGCCTGGCAAGGAGCAGGCCGGTCTGACCCCATTAGCACGCGGGAAGTGAGCCAGAAAGTGGGGAAAGAGGCGGGAAGGGGGAAAGGAGAAAATAAAATCCCACGTGGGACACGAAGCCGCAGCTTTAGCTGCGTAACCTGCACCCGCCAGTACCACGTTAAAACATCCAGCTCAGGTGGAAAGCGCTGCCTACGTATAATTAATTAACCCAGGGCAGCTAATTAACTGGTTGGACTCCCCACCGGATCGATG
The DNA here is from genome assembly GCA_907165065.1 of Caprimulgus europaeus. The sequence goes on along the minus strand of OU015548.1, from coordinate 7,217,540 downwards.
CTGAAAAGACACTTTTCTCCTAAAAAGAAGTAATTTATGGGAGGGGATCAGCTCGGGGTTTGTGTAACCAGGGGGTCGGGATGCAGCGACACCGCGGTGCCTCTGGAATTCACACAGAATAATTAAAATCAATATTAGATATTAATTATTAATTATTTTATTATTACTTTTGGGTTTTTGGGGTTTTTTTTGTGGGTTGGTTTTTTTTTTTAAGGAGCAGGGCTTTAGATGGTGCTAAAGTTTGGGTTTTGGCCCCTGTGGGGTTCACTGGCTCAGCTGGGGGGCTGAAGCCACCCCGAGGGGGGCCAGGCCCCCCCCAGCAGTACTCACAAAGGCGGGGCTCTCCTCCGGCCCCCCCGGAGCGCTCTCCACCCAGGCACCCACGGGGACCACGCTCGGGTTCCTCTCAGCCAGCACCCGCCAGCTCCGCCGTGGGGGTCCCAGCGGATCCCCCCCTGGGTGCTCCCAGCCCCCCCGGGGACGCTCCTTCCAGGGTGGGATCATCCCGGCACGGCGGCGGGCTCAGCTCTGGGGAAGGGACAGAGAATATGAGTGTGCCCCCCCGAGGCACTCCACAGCCCCCACCCCAGCCATGGGGTACCCCACTGCTCCCCCCCACACCTCCCCATATGGACTGGGGACCCCCCACCCCAATGCACCCCCATCTCCCCATCCCTATCAGTCCCCTCATCCCCCCCAACACTCCACTCACCCCCATGTCCCCCTGCACCCCCTTTCTTGCCCCCCCCCCAATCTTTTTCTCCTTTGGACATCCCATAATATCCCCCACACCTTCATCTCCTCATAACCTCCCTGGGCAGCCCCTGCACCCCCATCTTGATCCTGAGCACCCCTAACCCCTGCACCCCACCTCCCCTCAGCACCTCTAACCCCTATACACCCCCTCCCCTCACCCCTGAACACCCCACCCCTAAGCACCCCAGTACTTGCACCCCTCTGCCCTGAGCACCCTGAGCCCCTGCACCCCCTCCTCTGAGACCCCCAACCCCTGCACCCCCTCCCAAGACCCCCAACCTCTGCACCCCTCTCCCCTGAGCACCCCAACCCCTACACCCGCCTCCCCTCACCCCTGAACCTCCCCAACCTCTGAACCCCCCACCCCCGAGCACCCCAACTCCTGCATGCCTCCCCCCTAAGCACCCTGAGTCCCTGAACACCTCACCCCTCACCTTGAGCACCCCCAATCCCTGAATCCCCCTCCCCTCACCCTTGATCAACCCCTGCACCCCCTTCCCTGAGCACCCCCAAATCCTGCACCTCTCACCCCTGAGCACCCCCAACCCCTGCACATCCTTCCCCTCATCCCTGGGCACCCCCAAACCCTGCACCCCTCACTCCTGAGCCCCCCTCCCCTCACCCCTCAGCACCCCCACACGTCCAGGACCCCCCTCCCGTGAGCCCACCCAACCCCTGCACACCCCCCCCCCTCACCCATGGCCGCCCCCTCCCGCCCCGGGCATCCCCTGAACCCCGCCCATTCCCCTCCCCTTCACCCCCAAAACGCCCTGACACCGTCCGCCCCACCTCCCCTCCCCTCCCTCCCCTCCCTCCCTCCCTCCCTCCCTCCCTCATCCCCATCCCCATCCCCATCCCCAGCCCCGTCCCCATCCCCATTCCACGAACCGCCATTTCCGCCTCAACCGCCGCTTTGAATCCCGGCGCCACTTCCGGCTTCCAGGCCCCACTTCCGGCCTCCAAGGCCCTCCCACAGCCCTTCGCCCCGCCTAAAACCCCGCCCATTGGCTCATGGCCACGCCAATAACCCCGCCCACAGCACGAAGGCCCCGCCTCCCCCCTCCCTGCCATCACATGGAGGCCGCGGGTTCGCGTCCTGCTCCCGGCAAAAATGGCGGGGGGGCGGGGGCGTCTTGTGCCCCTTCTGTGCACCCCAAAACCACCCCCTGAGCACCCCAAACACCCCCTAGGCCACCCCCCCGAAACTGCCCTAAACATCCCCATAATGTCCCCCATCGCGCTCATGACCCCCCAAAAATCACCCCACATCATCACCCCATACCACCCTCCTTAATGCCCCCCGAAAAGAGACCATTCCCCAGATCCCCTCCCTATAACACCTCCCTATAGCTTCACCCCCAAAAATCCACCTAAAACAGCCCCCACCCCCAAAATAAATCAATTTCTCCTAAAATAATAAACGTCCCCTCAAAATAAATAATTTCCCCCCAAAAATAAATCAATTTCACCCCAAAATAAATTTTTTTCCCTCAAAATAAATAATTTTCCCCAAAAATAAATCAATTTCCTCCCAAACTAAATCAATTTTCCCCAAAATAAATCAATTTTACCTCAAAATAAATAAATTTTCCCCAAAATGAAATCAATTTCCCCTCAAAAGAAAACCATTACCCCAAAATAAACCATTTCCCCCCCAAATAAATCCATTTTCCCCACAAAATAAATCAATTCTCCCCCTAAATAAATCAATTCTCCCCATAAATAAATCAATTTTCCCTCAAAATAAATCAATTTCCTCCAAAATCAACCATTTCCCCCCAGTCTCTCCATCCCGCTGGATTTCGGGGGCCGTGACCCCCTCTGGCGGCTCCAGGGAGGGGGGGTTGGGGGGTCACTGGGGTGAGGAGTTTGCCAGGTCTCAGCGATCCCGGGCACCCTGCCCTGTCCCCCCCCCCCGCCCGTTCCCATTCATCCCCGAGCCGCTAATTGGCGCCGGGGCTGGAGCGGAGCCTGGAGCCCATCGCGGCTCCGGATTCCAGCCTGGGAAGGGAACAAGAATGGGGAGGGGGGGAATTTTGGGGAGGAATCATCAGCTTTCTCACCCCCCCAAAAAACCCCACGTTAATTAATGAGCTGCTCAAATCCCTGAATGCCATGGGGATTTTATTTGGGGAGGAAATTGATTTATTTTGGGGGAAAATTGATTTATTTTGGGGCGTGGGGGCTGCTTTAGGTGGATTTTTGGGGGTGAGGCTATAGGGAGGTGTTATAGGGAGGGTATTTGGGGGTGCTCTGTTTTGGGGGGGCATTAGGGAGGGTGCTATAGGTGATGATGATGATGGAGGGGTTTTTTGGGGGGACACAGCAGGGAGATGTGGAGAAAATGATGATTTGGGGGAGTCAGGGGTGCGATTTGGGACACTCTGGGGTTATTTAGGGGGGTCTCAGGGGGGTGGCCTAGGGGGGTTTTTGGGGTGCCCCCCAAAAAAATTGGGGGAAATAAAAGAGAGGGGGAAATCGTAAATTCGAGTTTTTTCCCCCAAACAAATGTCAGCTCGAGGCCTCCTGGGAGGCGAAAAGCACCAGGACACACAGAGCTCTATTGAGGAGAGAGAGAACAAACACAAAAAACAGGGAAAAAATCCCATTTCAGCCGGGCAGGACGCCAGGGCCCAGCGCAGCGACGTGCCCGGAGCCGGGGAGCGCCGGGACTCGGGGGGCCAATGCCCGAAATGTGGGGAGCGCCGCGGGGTCACCCCGCTCCCCCCGCCTTCCTCCCGCTGGCCTGGCTCCTGGCGCTGCACGCAGGTAGGGCATCTTCCCTTTTTCCCATCTTTTTATCCCAGATTTTTCCCAATTTTCCCTTTTTTCCCCTATTTTCCCTTTTTTCCCCCCATATTTCTCCCAATTTTTCCCTTTTCCCCCTATTTTCTCACTTTTTCCCCATATTTTTCCCAATTTTCCTTTTTTCCCCATTTTCCCATCTTTTTTCCCCATATTTTCCCCCATTTCCCCCTTTTTCCCATTTTCCATGGGTTTTTTTCACATATTTTTTCCCATTTTCCCATATTTTTCCCCATCTCCCCATATCTTTTCCCATTTTCCAATGTTTTTTCCCATTTTCTCCCATCTTTCCCTCTTTGTTTCCCCATTTTTCCACTTTTTCACTTTTCTATGTGTTTTCACCCTTTTCCAAGTTTTTCCCCATATTTTTCCCCATTTCCCCATATCTTTCCCCACGTTACAATGTTTTTTCCCATTTTCTCCCATCTTTCCCTGTTTTCCCATTTTTCATGTGTTTTCACCTTTTTCCCATGTTTGTCCCCATACTTTTCCCCATTTTCTCATATTTTTTTCCTATTTTCAGTGTTTTCTTTCCCATTTCCCCATTTATTTTCTCATTTTCCATGTGTTTTCCATTTTCTCAAGTTTTTCCACATTTTTCCATGCTTTTTCCTATTTTCCCATCTTTTTTACCCCATTTCCCATATTTTCCCCATTTTCCCATCTTTTTCCCCAATTTCCCATGTTTATTTTCCCATTTTCCATGTTTTTTCCATGAGTTTTCCCATGAATTTTCCAATTTCTCCATGTTCTTTTTCCATTTTCCCACTTGCTTTCCCATTTTCCCATATTTTTTTTCCATTTTCCCTCTTTGTTTTCCTATTTTCCATGTTTCTCCCCATTTTCCTATATTTTTCCCCAATTTTCCCATCTTTTTTTCCTATTTCCTCAGGAATTTTCCCATTTCTCCATGTTTTTCCCATTTTTTCTCACTTCTTCCTGTTTGTTTTCACATTTTCCATCTTTTTCCCATTTTCCTTTTTTCCCATTTTCCCATCTTTTTCCCATTTGCCACCTTTTTTCCTATTTTTCCATCTTTTTTTCCCATTTTCCCATATTTCTTCCCATTTTTCCCTGATTGTTTTCCCATTTTTCATGTTTCTTTCCCATTTCCCATGTTGTTTCCCCACTTTCCATGTTTTTTCTCCCATTTTCCTATGTTTTCCCCCCATTTTTTCCATGTTTTTTCCCCATTTTCCCACGTTTTTCCCCATATTCTCATGTTTTTCCCATTTCCCCATGGATTTGGGGGATCCAGATGCAGGATGTGGGGCAGGGGGATGAAGGAGGTTGGAAGAGAGAAAAAAAAAAAAGGGGGAAAAATTAGGAATAAAAAGGAAAAAAACACTTTTCCAGAGCCAAGCGGGTCCTGTTGGGGGGTGGATCCAGCACCAGCCCCCCCAGACTTCTCCCCAACTTTGAATTTTCCTCAAAACCCTTTTTTTGCTCATTTTTCAGCTGCCCCAAACCTATTTTTTTACCCATCCCCCAGTTTTCCCCAAAAGCTCATATTTCACCCCATTTCCAGGTTCACCCCCATCCCACTATTCCATCCATCATTTATTCCCTAAAAACCCACATTTTGGGGTTTAACAAGCCCCAAAACCACCCGATAATGCAGGAAAAATCACCTGCCACCATTTTACACCCTTTTATCCAAATTTCAACCCAAACCCAGCCCCTGGCAATGCCCCATTTCCCTGCGGACATCGCGGGAATCCAATCGATTTTCCACGCCACCGGCTTCAATTTCCACCCCCAGAAAAAAAACTGGATTACAGCCAGGACACCCCAAAAATCCTGCTGGGCTTCTTCTGAAAAAATAAGGATTTATTCCATAAAATAGTGGGAAAATTAGGATTTGGGGTGGAAAATAAGGAGTGTTTTTTCAGGAAGGGTGGGATATCGCCATCCCTAGGGCTGTAAAGAATGGGAATATTCCCTGATTTACTCATTATTTATTCATTAATTCCTTAAATTGATGACTTAGATTAATATTAAAAATTTTTTTAAAAATCAAAATTGAGTTAAAAAGGAACAAAATGGTTAAAAAGCGGCAATTTGGATGCATTCAGAGCCACATTCCCGGCTTTTCCTTCATCTTGGGGGTGTTTTCAGGCCAGGCTGGGCGCTGCCGGGCAGGACGGACGGACGGACGCTGCATACCAATGGGTCCCGTGACTTTTTTGGGCTCGTTTAAAGCTTTTTTTTTTTTGCTCCCGTTTCGCTTCTCCCCCTTCTCCCTCCCTTGTTTTTTTCTTCAATTGAGGTTTGTTCGCCATCGATGACGGCATCCGGACAGGGATTAAGAGATTTTTCAAGGAGAAAGGTTGTTTGGGGGGGTGCTCATCCCTAGAAAATCCATTTTTCCCCAAAAAAATAATATTTTCCCCCAAAAAACTCAATTTTTTCCCCCAAAAATAAATTTTTCCCCCCAATAAATCTATTTTTCCCCAAAAAAAAAAGTTTTTCCCTCCAAAAAATCAGGTTTTCTTCCAAAAAAAACAGTTTCCCCCCCCCCAAATATTTTTTCCACATTTTTCCTGCTTTTTTTTTGAGCTTAGATCCAGCGGTGTGGAGCGACACGTGCGCACCGCCCGCGGGCCGCGGGTTTGCATCCAACGGGGCTGGAGTTGGGATGCAAAATTCCCTCCCCAATGAATTTTTTGGGGGCAATATATGGATTTTTGTAAAAAATTGGGTCAACCTGGACACTGGAGGAGTTCCACCCTCACGGAACTTTGGGGGTGATGTATGGTTCGCACCAAAATGTTGGATCGGTTTGGGTTCAGGAGGTCTTCCAATCTCCAGCGATGTTTGGGGTGACACATGCGTCCTCCCAAAGAGCTGGGCTGACCCATGTCCCACACCGGGTACATTTTTGGGGGATGAACCATGGATTTTCCAAAGAATTAGGTCAACCTGGGTTCAGGAGGACTTCCAACCTCACGGAATTTTGGGGGTGATGTACGGATCTTTCCAAAAAAGTTGCATCAGCTGTGGTGCAGGAGCTCTCCCACCCTCCCATGCCGCTTCGGGGTTCTCCACCATTGCAAGGAGTTATTGAAACACCATGGTTGGCCACCCCAACGCAGACGAAGCATTTTTGGGGTTACCCAACACCGCTCCTGGATGAGATTCCCCATTTTTCTCCTGCCTTGGAGGACCAACCAACCTACCCAAACTCAGTGCCCAACTATCTCTTCCCAACCCCAAGGTCTTCTGGCTGGGGTGAACATCACCAGCCCCACGCCGCTGGTCCGCGGCACGGCGGGGAAGGCGGCGCTGCTGTCGGTGCGCTACGCCAGCGCCAGCGCCGACAAACCGGTGGTCAAGTGGCAGCTGAAGAGGGACAAACCTGTCACCGTGGTCCAGTCCATCGGTACCGAGATCATCGGCAACTTACGGCCCGACTACCGCGACCGGATCCGCGTCCTGGAGAATGGCTCGTTGCTCATCAGCCCCTTGCAGCTGACCGATGAAGGTGCTTACGAGGTGGAGGTGTCCATCACTGATGACACCTTCACTGGCGAGAAGACCATCAACCTCACCGTGGACAGTGAGTGCAAGGAGAACATCTAGTGGAGATTGGGTTCTCCATGGGATGTGTTCTCCATGGGTTGTCTTCCCTGACCACTTTTTGGGAGAGCTTTCTCCAGCCAGGGGGTGTTTGGGTTCTCCATGGGACATCTTCCCTGACCACTTTTTGGGAGAGCTTTCTCCAGCCAGGGGGTGATTGGGTTCTCCATGGGACCTCTTCCCTGACCACTTTTTGGGAGAGCTTTCTCCAACCCTGAGGTGGTTTTTGGAGTTCAGCCACCTCATCCAGCCCAGCTGCATGCCCAGTGGGGTTTTGATGTCCTCCTTCCCGTCCCCTGGGCCCATTTGTCCCACAAGATGTGGTGTCATCTTGATCCTTCTCCTCTCCCACAGTCCCCATCTCGAAGCCACAAGTGCTGGTGGCCTCCTCGACGGTGCTGGAGCTCAGCGAGTTCTTCACCCTCAACTGCTCTCACGAGAACGGCACCAAGCCCACCTACACCTGGCTGAAGGACGGGCGGCCGCTGAGCAACGACTCCCGCCTGCTCCTCTCCCCTGACCAGAAGATCCTCACCATCACCCGTGTCCTCATGGCCGATGATGATGTCTACAGCTGCCTGGTGGAGAACCCCATCAGCCATGGCCGCAGCGTCCCCGTGAAGATCACCGTCTACCGTAAGCCACCCGCTCCCCCCTGGGTGCTGACCACCCCTTGGAGATGCTCCCAGTTAACATTTCTGGGGGGCTGTCCCCCCTCATTCCTCTCCCCCAGGCCGGAGCTCCCTCTACATCATCCTCTCCACTGGTGGCATCTTCCTCCTCGTCACCCTGGTGACAGTTTGTGCCTGCTGGAAGCCATCCAAGAAGTACGACTGGGGGTCACATGGGACCAAAGGGGTTCCTCTTATCCTGTCCCATCTTGTCCCATCCTGTCCCGTCCCATCTCATCCCATCCCATCTTGACCCATCCCATCTCATTCCATCCCATCCCATCTTGTCCCATTCCATCCCATTCCATTCCACCTTGCCCCATTCCGTCTCATCTCACCTCACCTCACCTCACCTCACCTCACCTCACTTCACCTCACCTCATCCCATCCCATCCCATCCCATCCCATCCCATCCCATCCCATCCCATCCCATCCCATCATCTTGTCCCATCCCAACCCATCATCTTGACCCATCTCACCCCATCTCATCCCATCCCAGCTTGTCCCATCCTACTGCGACCCATCCCATCCTGCCCTGACCCACCCACCCCACCCCATCCCCGGGCCCATTCCCGGCTCCTCCTCAGGCCGTTCCCCCCAGCGCGGTGCCGGTGCCGGTGCCGGTGCCGGTGCTGGTGCCGTCCCACTTCTTCTCCCTTCTCCAGGGAAAAGCAGCAAGCGGAGCCGCAGCCCCCTGCCGAGTACGGCGACCAGGACGAGGAGCGCCTGAAGCACGACGGTGAGTGCCGGTCCCGGTGCCAGAGCCGGTGCAAGTGCCAGTGCCAGTCCCAATGCTGGTACCAATCCCGGTCCTGATGCCGGTGCCAGCCTTGATGCCAGTCCCAGTCCCGATGCTAGTCCCGGTGCCAGTCCTGCTGCCGGTGCCAGTCCCAGTGCCAGTCCCGGTCCCGATGCCGGTGCCAGTCCCAATGCCAGTGCCAGTCTTGATGCCAGTCCTGGTCCCGGTGCTGGTCCTGGTGCCAGTCCCAGTGCCAGTCCCGGTCCCGATGTCAGTGCCAGTCTCAATGCCAGTCCTGGTCCCGGTGCTGGTCCCGCTCCCGGTCCCAATGCCAGTCCTGGTGCCGATGCCAGTCCCCATGCCGGTGCCAGTCCTGGTGCTAGTCCCAGTCCCGATGCTGGTGCCGGTGCCAGTCCTGGTCCCGGTGCCAGTCCCGGTGCTAGTCCCAGTCCCGATGCTGGTGCCGGTGCCAGTCCTGGTCCCGGTGCCAGTCCCGGTGCTAGTCCCAGTCCCGATGCTGGTGCCGGTGCCAATCCTGGTCCCGGTGCCAGTCCCGGTGCCGATGCTGGCGTGCTAAGGCCCGGTTGGGAATCGCCAACCACAGCCAGCGCCATGACCAAGCCCTTGTCTCCACACAGCCGAGGGCATCCCGCGGAGCAGCGAGCACGAGCGCAAAAACCCGGTGGCCTTGTACATCCTCAAGGACAAGGTGAGGGACTGGAAGCGCGCCGGTAGCGCCAGCTTTGCGCCGGGTCCTGGCGAGCTTTGCGCTCTCACCTGCCCTTGGCTTTCGGCAGGACTCCCCAGAAGCTGAGGAGGATTCACCCCCCGAACCTCGCAGCGCGGTTGAGCCGAGTTACACCAGCTCGCCGTTACCGGCGGCCGGGCGCTCGCCAGGACCCGTGGGGCGTTCGACTCGGCGCTACCATCGCTCGCCGGCTCGCTCGCCCGCCACCACGCGGACGCACAGGTCACCACCCGGCTCGCCGGCGCGTTCCCGCGCTGCCCCACGGCTGCTGCGGACTGCCGGTGTCCACGTCATCCGGGAGCAAGAGGAGGTCAACGCCGTGGAGATCAGCGCCTGAGCCGGGGGGGACACGTACGCGCTTCGGGGGTGGCAAGCGAGCGGGGACACTGGCACGGTCCCGCTCCCGCCACCAGCCATCGTTTGGCCGGGCGTAAAGTCACTAATTTGCTTTTGATCCCATCCGGAGCTCCCCTCTTCCGTCCCCACCTTCCCGGGGCGCCGCTTTAATAGTTTTCTCGCCGGGACAAGCGTGCAAGGAGCGTGCGGAAAGCACTCTTTGCCGGGAGTGCGCGGGAGAGAGTGGAGAGAGTGCACAGAGAGAGCGGGCAAGGGGGTGTGCGCAGAGTGTGCGGGGAGAGCGAGCAAGTGGTGTGCGGGGAGAGCGTGCACGGAGCGCGCAGGGAGCGCAAGCAGGCAGTGCATGGAGAGAGTGTGCGTGGGGTTTGCTGAGAGAGCGACCATGGGGCGTGCAGAGAGAGCAAGCACGCAGTGCGCAGAGAGAACATGTATAGAGCACACAAGAAGGCGTGCGTGGAGCGTGCAGAGAGAGCGAGCTTGGAGCATGTGGAGGGAACAACCGTGGAGTGCACTGAGAGAGCAAGCGTGCAGTGCACAGCGAGAGCTTGCACGGAGGCTGCAAGAAGGCGTGCATGGAGCGTGCACAGAGAGCGTGCATGGCACGAGCCGGGGACCGAGCATGCGATGAATGGAGAGAGTGTGCACAGAGCATGTGGAGAGAGCACCCATGGAGCGCACGGAGAGAGCGAACGCACAGTACGTGGCGAGAGTGTGCACAGAGCGTGCAGAGAGAGTGAGCGTGCAGTGCACGGACAAAGCGTGCACGGAGCGTGCAGAGAGAGCGAGCATGCAGTGTGCCGAGACTGTGCACAGAGCATGCATGAAGGTGTGCACGGAGTGTGCAGTGAGTGTGCATGCAGTGCATGGAGAGAGCTCACACAGAGTGTGTGCAGAGAGTGTGCATGGAGCGTGCAAGAGGGCACGCAGGGAGTGTGCAGACAGAGCGACCATGCAGTGTGCATTAGGGGGCAAACATGAAGCATGCAAGCAAGCATGCATGGAGCGTGCAGATAGCGTGTGCATGCAGTGCGCAGAGAGAGCGTGCAAGAAGGCACGTACAGAGCGTGCAGAGAGCGTGCAAGGATCATGCAGGAGAACATGTGCGGAGGCAGCTCGCAGAAAGCGTGCACAGAGCCTGTAAGAGGGCGTTTGCACAACGTGCAGAGAGAGGGTGCACCCAGTGTGCGCAGGGACGGTGTGCACGGGGCGTGCGAAGAGAGCGTGCGGGAGGTGTGGGGAGAGAGTGTGCACCGAGCGTGCAAGAGGATGTGCGCAGGGTGTGTGGAGAGAGTGTGCATGGAGCATGCAGCGAGTGTGCAAAGACTACGAGGAGAGAGCATGCGTGCAGAGCACGTGTGGAGCATGTACAGAGCGTGCAGAGAGCATGCACGGAGCATGTGGAGAGAGCACATGAAGCTTGCAGAAGGAAATGCACAGAGCGTGCATAGCGAGTGCTCACAGAGCACACAGCGAGCGTGCAAAGAACACACAGAGAGGACATGCGTGCACAGAGCGTGCAGAGAGCACGCAGAGCAAGCATGCATGGAGCACATAGCAAGTGTGCAAAGAGTGCAAGGAGAGAGCACGTGCAGAGCAAGCGTGCATGGAGTGTGCAGCAAGCATGCCAAGAGCATGAGAGAGCATGCGTGCAGAGTGTGCACAGAGCATGCAAAGAGTGCGAGGAGAGAGCACACGTGCACAAAGCGTGCACAGAGAGTGCAGAGGAAGTGTGCATGGAGCGTGCAGTGAGCATGCAGAGTGCAGGGAGAGAACACGCGTGCAGTGTTGCAGAAGGCATGCACAGAGTGAGTGTGCATGAAGTGTGCAGCGAGTGTGCAAGGAGCATGAGGAGAGAGCACATGTGTAGAGCACGCACAGTGCATGCAGAGTGAGCTTGCACGGAGCATGCAAAGAGCGTGAGGAGAGAGCACGTGCAGAGAGTGTGCATGGAGCGTGCAGTGAGCATGCACAGAGCACACACAGAGTGTGCAGAGCAAGTGTGCATGGAGCGTGCAGTGAGCATGCACAGAGCACACACAGAGTGTGCAGAGCAAGTGTGCATGGAGTGTGCAGTGAGCATGTGAAGAGCACACACAGAGCGTGCAGAGCAAGTGTGCATGGAGCGTGCAGTGAGCATGCACAGAGCACACACAGAGTGTGCAGAGCAAGTGTGCATGGAGCGTGCAGTGAGCATGCACAGAGCACACACAGAGTGTGCAGAGCAAGTGTGCATGGAGCGTGCAGTGAGCATGCACAGAGCACAAGCAGAGAGCACGAGTGCCAAGCGTGCACAGAGAGTGCACAAAGCGTGCAGTGAGTGTGGAAAGAGCACGAGGAGAGAGCACGTATGCAGAGCATGCAGAGCAAGTGTGCACAGAGTGTGCAGCGAGCATGCAAAGAGCACAAGGAGAGAGCACACGCGCAGAGCGCACGTGCACAGAGCACACGCACAGAGCACACGCGCAGAGCACACACGCAGAGCACACACTGACCCTGCCAAGCGCACACTGAGCCCGTGACCGCGGCTCCCCCCTCCCAGCTGCCCTGCGCCCCCATTTCCCGCGCCGATGCCCCCGCGCTCGCCGCTCACTCGGCCTTTCCCGGGACGGGGGTTTGGGGTGGAACACGGGGAGCGGCCACAGGGGTCCCGGGAGGTCACCCGGGGCGGCTGCGGGGGCACCCCAGGGTGTGTTACTAACGAATAAACCTGCTACCCCACCCCCCCTCCCCGCGGCACCCATGGGAGGCTCTGTGGGACAGGGGACACGTGGTGGGGGGTGGGGGTGACAGCTGAGACCTGACGAGCTCGACGCACCGGGCTGGCGAACAAATATAAGCTCACAGAGTAGGAAAAACTCTGGACTGTTCACTCTGCTCCCTACTGACGGCACCTCCATCTCAGAGCTCGTTTCTTAAGCTTGCAGAGCATGGGAAACCCTGAATCGTTCACTCTGGTCCCTACTGATGGCGTCCCCAGCTGAGAACTCATTGCTTGTTAATCCGCAGAATACAATAGAGGTGGAATTTCTTTTCATTAATTAAATTAATTAACTGCTGCCATCCCCAACCCCACCGCCTCCAGGTGCTGCCTGTGCCACCACGTTCCCTCTGCTACGGCTTGACCGAGCTGTTTACATCCACCCCCCTGCAGCATTTCCCAAATTTAAGCTCACAGAGCATGGCAAACCCTGAATTGTTCACTCTGGTCCCTACTGATGGTGCCCCCAGCTCAGAGCTCATTTATAAGCTCACAGAGTGTGAAAAGCCTCAGATCGTTCACTCTGGTCCCTACTGATGGCACCCACAGCTGAGAACTCATTTCTTCTTAATCTGGGGAACACAACAGAGGCAGAATTTCTTTTCATTAATTAAATTAATTAACTGCAGCTGTCCCCACCCCCCCTCACTCTGCCCGCCCCCGGGAGCTCCCGCTGCCGCCGCTTCACCAAGCTGTTTATCTCCACTCCCCGCGCACCCCCCCCCCCCCCCGCAGCATTTCCTGCCCGCTGCATCCGCCTATTGTCCCCCCTTATCCGGAGCCGGATCCGGCTGCGGCGTCGCCGGGGAGGGCCGGGATTTCGGGAGGCGGTGGTGACAAGATGGCGGGTTGGGTGACGGCGTTGGTGTTGGGGTTCTTCTTCATCTCCACGCGCCGGGGAGGTGAGTTTGACCTGCAATTTGTCCCCACCCCACCCCAGAACATCCCCACCATCCTCCATGTCACCCCCCCACAGGTTGTCACCCTCCCGGTGGAGCCACCGCCCCTCAAACTGCCGCCGGTAAGGACACACAGTGGGGACAATATGGGTGGCGGCACCTCCAAAAGACATCCCACCCCACCCCACCCACCCCACCCCACCCACCCCACCCATGGTGTCCTTTCCCCACCGCAGCGCTCCGGGAGAATTTCCGTCTCCAGCCAGGTGATTTGGTGGCCACGGTGGGACAAGTGTTGGAATTAGATTGTGTCCCACCATCTGGGCACCCTGAGCCTCACGTCACCTGGAAGAAGGATGGGGTCACCCTGGATTTAGGAGGTGACCGGTACTCGGTCACCAACGGGAAGTTACGGGTGACACCAGCGCGACGGAACGATTCTGGACTCTACGTCTGCGTGGCCACCAACGCGGCGGGCCAGCGGGAGAGTCGCGGCGCTCACGTCACCATCCTGGGTAAGCTGAGGGTCTCCCATGGGTGGTGGACGTATCTCCGAGGGTTCTGCTGCCACCTTCTCAGTGTCCACTTACAGAGAAGCCAACCATCGTGCGGCACCCGAGTGACGTGGTGGTGGCGGCCGGTGGCACCGTGAAGTTGAGCTGCGGTGTCCAAGGTGACCCAACGCCACAGGTGCAGTGGCACAAGGAGAGTGGGGACCTGCCCTGGGGGAGGTAGGTGGTGGGAAGGTGGAGGTGGTCCATCATCATGGTGGGGTGGTGATGGAGCTGATGGAGAACCGGTGGCTCGCAGGCACGAGGTGGACCAGGAACACACGTTGCATCTCCACGTCGTGACACCCGCCGACGCCGGCACCTACGTGTGCACGGCGCAGAGTCAGCTGGGCACCGCCGCTGCCACCGCCCGTCTCCATGTGGAGGGTCAGTGATGGGACCTGCACTGCCGTGGCCATCTGAGGGTCCATGCAACAAGGGGCCATCTAACAGGGTCCATCCAGTGGGGTTGGTCATCCATGGGGGGTCCATCCAAGTAGGTCATCCATGGGGAGTTCATCCAAGGGGAGGTCCATCCTAGGAGGTCATCCATGGAGAGTCTATCCAAGGAGGGTCCACCCAAGGGCATCTATTCAATGAGGTCTATCCAAGAGAGTCCATCAAAAGAGGGTCCATTCAACTGAGTCATCTAAGGAGGTCCATCAAAGGGGGTACTTCCAAAAGGGAGCCCATCTCAGAGTGTCCATCTAAAAGCATCCATCTAACAGGATCCATCCAAGGGGTCCATCCAAGCATGACCATGTCAGGGGATCCATCTAAGGGGATGCAACCTGGTCGGAGCCCATCTAAAGGGGATCCATCCAAGTAGGTTCCTTCAGGAGGATCCATTTCAAGAGGCCTGTCCAAGATGGGGAGGTCCATTAAAGGGGGATTGAACAAGAGGAATCCATCCAAAGGGTCCATCTAAGAATAGGAGTCTCCCATGGGTGGTCCATCAAAGGAGGTCCATCCAAGAGGGGTCCATCTAAGAAGTGTCCATCAAAGGGTGTCTGTCCAAGGGGGTCCATCCAATGAGTCCATTTGAGTGGGTCCATCCAGGGAGAGAGACCTCAGGGTCTCCAGATGGGGGGTACCTCGGTAGGTGCTGAGAGACCTTGCTCCTGCCGTGACCCTCCCTCTGCCCCACAGAGCGGCTGCCAATGGGCCAGCGAGGAGCTGCACCATGGGACCTTCTGGCCATCAAACTACACCTGGACAACGGCACCGCGCTGCCCAGCGCCGCGGTCCGGCTCCGCTGGAGGGTTGGTGTGATGCCAAGATGTCCTCACTGAAGGGGTGGGATGGGACAACGAGGGATGAGGCTGGAGCTCCATCCCCACATCCCACCTGAGTCCCACCATGCCTCACAACCCTTCCAATGTTCTCCAGATGTTGACACCAGCACCAGTGCCAGATGGTTACGTGGTGCTCTACCGTTGTCTTCTCCCGGCCTGCACCTCCTGGGTCCAACACGACGCGGGCAAGGACCTCAGCACCACCATCCCCGCGCTCCACAGGGGCTACACCTACGAGTTCAAGGTCCGGCCCTACGCTGGAGGAACCCAGGGCTTGGACAGCAACAGTAGACACCTCTGGATACCAGAAGAAGGTCTGTTGGGAGTGAGGTGCCTCCAGGGAGGTCCACGTGGAGGACGGGGTGGTGGTTGGAGGTCCCAGGGGTCTCAACATGGTTGTCTCAGCAGCGCCAAGTGCAGCACCTCAGCACGTCACTGTGGGCCACGTTGAGAAGGGGAACGGCACGGTGGTCGTGAGCTGGGAGCCACCTCCTCCTGAGGCCCACAACGGCGTCCTTCAGGGCTACAAGGTGGGGTGGTGGGGTAGGAGGGGGTTGGGGGGCTTCTGGCCAAGGAGGGTCCATCCAAGGGGTCTGTCCAAAGGGGATCTCAACAAGGGGGTTCATCCATCCAAGAGGACCAACCAAGGTGAAGGGTCATCCCAGGAGATCCATCTAAGTGGGGAATCCATCTAAGGGGATCCATTCAAGGGGGTCAATCCTGCTGAGATCCATCAATGGGGGTCCATCAAGGGGATCAATCCTGCTGAGATCCATCAATGGGGGTCCATCAAGGGGATCAATCCTGCTGAGATCCATCAATGGGGGTCCATCAAGGGGATCAATCCTGTTGAGATCCATCTATGGGGGTCCATCAAGGGGATCAATCCTGTTGAGATCCATCTATGGGGGTCCATCAAGGGGATCAATCCTGTTGAGATCCATCAACGGAGGTTCCATCAAAGGGATTCATCTAAGAGGCCCCACCCTCTTGGTGGTTTCCAGGTCTGGTCAGTGGGTGAGGGCTGGCAGCACCCCACCAACAGGACAGTGGATGGAAGGACCCACCACCTGGAAGCCCACCTCCCAAGCCCTGGGACCGAACTCTGCGTCCAAGTGGCGGCTTTCAACAGCGCGGGGCTGGGGGTCCCCAGCAACGTCACCTGCCACCTCCTGGGTAGGGGACAGGGCGCGAGGCAGCGTCCAGGGGACGTCAGCGGTGGCACTGGGGTGATGCTGGTGGGACTCTTGCAGGGGTAACAGCGGGGAGCAGCGGGGTGGCCCGGGTCCTGCGGCAGCCCGCCGTCATCGCGGCCACCGGCTCCTTGCTCTGGTTGACCTTCCTGGCCATCCTCCTGCTCCTCTGCCAGCGCCGCGCCAGCCAGGAGGCCACGGCCCACCGGAGGTGAGCAACCACGGGGTGGGGGCACCGGGGGTCCCCAACCTGGAGGGGTTGGGACACCTGGATGGAAGCTCTTGACCTACAGGTTGGTGGCCCATGAGTCGCCGTGGCTTGGTGGCACCTGGAAACCCACCTGTGACCCCCGAAACCTCAGCAGCAGCAGCAGCCTCAGCAGTCGGCTCCTGGGGAGCGATGGCAGAGACGCCCACCCAGGGCCGTGGGACCCCCACCCATCCAGTGAGCCCCGGGGGTGGGACCCACACCCAGGGCTGTGGGACCCCCACCCATCCAGTGAGCCCCGGGGATGGGACCCACACCCAGGGCTGTGGGACCCCCACCCATCCAGTGAGCCGCGGGGGTGGGACCCACACCCAGGGCTGTGGGACCCCCACCCATCCAGTGAGCCCCGGGGATGGGACCCACACCCAGGGCTGTGGGACCCCCACTCAGTGCCATGGGACCCCCCACCCACCCAGTGAGCCCCGGGGATGGGACCCACACCCAGTGCCATGAGACTTCCACCCACCCAATGCTATGAGACCCCCACCCAGTGCCATGGGACCCCCACCCACCCAGTGAGCCCCAGGGGTGGGACCCCCACCCAGGGCCTTGAGACCCCTACCCACCCAGTGAGCCCCAGGGGTGGGACCCCCACCCAGAGCCATGGGGACCCCCACCCAGTACCATGGGAGCCCCACCCATCCCAATGACACCCCCATACAACACCATGGGACCCCCACCCACTCCCTGGGACCCCCACCCATCTCAGTGACACCCCGACATGATGCCATGAGACCCCCACCCAGAGCCATGGGACCCCCACCCATCCCACTGACACCTCCATCCAATGCCATGGGACCCCCACCCAATCACCTAGCAGTGACATGGCACCCCCAGCTCAGCACCCATGGGTGCCCTTATCCCTCTCCCCCCTCTAGCCTTGTCCTTGGAGCCACCCAACCTCGGTCCCCCCACCCCCCCGCATGGCAGGGGACACCCAGCACCCCTTGGGAGCAGTGGGTGCTGCGGGGGGGGACACCCTGGGGTGCGCACCTCACCCAGCACCCCCAGCCCAGCACCCTGGGAGCGCGGCCGCAGGAGAGGTGGGTACGCTGGGGACACGGGAGGACGCTGGGGACACCAAGGAGGTGGCTCAGTGTCCCCCCTGTGCCCCACCCCGTGTAGAGCTGCACCAAGTTCACAGCACCCCGGTGGTCACGGGTGACCCCGGTCACGCCCCCGTCACCGGGAGCAGAGGTGAGTTGGTGACCGGGTGGTGGCTTCAACCAAGGGGACGTGATGGTGACACTGGAGGTGACCTTCAGCAGGTGCCCATCTTCAGCTCCCCAAAACCACGACGGGGCAGTGCCTCATTGGCTTCTGGTGTCACCAACTCACCGGTGACATCCCCGAAGCCACTCCACGCCTGGCACCCGCCGGTGACACGGTGAGTCTGGGTGTCCCCACCCCAGATGGGTGGCCCTCAGCCTGACCTTGTGCTTCAAAAGCCACCATGTCCCTTCCACCTGTAGGTCCTCAGCCATTGCATGTTCCAGGGACATGTCCCCAGTCACCAAGTGTCCCAAGAACATGTCCCCAGTCACTGAGATCTCCAGGGACACGTCTCCGGCCACCAGACACCCCAAGAACATGTCCTTGGTCACTGAGATCTCCAGGGACACGTCTCCAGCCACCAGACACCCCAAGAACATGTCCTCGGTCACTGAGATCTCCAGGGACATGTCTCCGGCCACCCAATGCCCCAGGGACACGTCCCCAGTTGTTGAGAGTCCCAGGGATGTGTCACCGGTCACCAGACACCTGAGGGACATGTCTTTGGTCACTGAGCACCCCAAGGACATGTTCCTGGCCACCAAGAACCCCAAGGATGGGTCACCAGTCACCAGACACCCTAAGGACATGTCCCTAATCACCAGATACCATGAGGACGTGTCATCATCCACCAGGCACCAGAGGGACATGTCACCATCCACCAGGCACCCTGAGGACATGTCCCTGGTCACCAAGAACCCTGAGGAGATGTCCCCAGTCCCCAGGCACCCCAGGGACACGTTCCTGGGCAGTAGGTACCCCAAGGACATGTCCCCAACCACCAGGTACCCCAAGGACCCATCACCAGTGACAAAGCACCAGCGGGACATGTCACCGGCCACCCAGCACCCTAGGGACATGTCCCCAGCTGATGGGCACCCAAGGGACACATCTCCATTCACTAGGCTCCCCAAGGAGAAGTCCCCATCCACTGGACACCTCAGGGACAAGTTCTTGGCCACCAGGTACCACAAGGACATGTCCTTGGCCACCCCACACCCCAGGGACGTATCACTGGTGATGGGGCACCCAAGGGACATGTTTTTGGCCACCAGGTTCCCCAAGGACACATCTCCAGCCACCAGGCACCCAAGGGACACATCCCCGGTCACCAGGAACCCTGTGGAGATGTCCCCAGCCCCTGTTCACCACAGGGACACATTCTTGGGCAGCAGGTAACCCAAGGGTTACCTGGTCACCAGGTACCCATCACTAGTGATGGGACACCCAAGGGACATGTTCCTGTCCAGCAGGTACCCTGAGGACATGTCACTGGTCACCAGGTGTCCCAAGGACACATCTCCAGCCCCTGTTCACCACAAGGACACATTCTTGGACAACAGGTAACCCAAGGACGTGTCCCTGGTCACCAGGCACCAGAGGGACCCATCACTGGTGATGGAGCACCCAAGGGACATGTTTCTCTCCACCAGGTACCCCAAGGACACATCTCCAGCCACCAGGCACCCCAGGGACAGGTCCCCACTCCCCGGCCGCCTCTCACCAGCCCTCAGCGATGGGGTCCTCACACCACAGCAGGTGGCCAAGGACCTGGAGATGGACCAAGACACCACCTGCCCCAGGTAGACTCCATCCCCCTTGGGACACCACCATGGTGGCAGCATCCCTTGGTGCCAGCAATGTCCCCATCATGTCTCTCCTGCAGCCCCTTGGTGCCAACCATGCCACGGTCCTTCTCACCACCACACACCTACGGCTACATCTACGGGCCATCAGCTTCTGAGCTGGATGAGGAGGAGGAGGAGGAGGAAGAGGAAGAGGAGGAAGAGCAACCAACGATGAGGGGGTCACCGGTGGGGTCACTGTTGAACGGCTGGGGGTCGGTCTCAGAGGACAACTTTGCCAGCGCCCGCTGCAGCCTGGTGAGCTCCTGCGATGGGTCCTTCCTCCTGGACGCCAGCTTCGCCCGCGCGCTGGCCGTGGCCGTCGATGGCCTCTGCTTCGGCCTGGAGGACACTGATGGCACCTATGGAGGTGAGCCAAGTGCCACCAGACCCCACCTCTGACCCCACCTCTGACCCCACCGTCACCTCCTTGGGAAAGGTGGCCTTGTCATAATACCGTGGTGATGCCACCATCTCCAGCAGGTCCTTCACCACCAGCATCACCCTTGGAGAGGATCTTCTCACCCAGGGTCCCCACTTGGGACTGGGTGGGGACAACGCTGGGTGTCCCACAGAGAGGTGGGATGGAGGCAGCTGGTACAGCATGGTGGGTGATGGGCACTGGGGAGGGTGTGGGTCATCACCCATTGGCAGGTGGTGGAAAATGTCTTCTTCTCTTTCCAGGTGGCCACAGGAGAGGGAGTGGCAGCCCCTGGGCCAGGGGAGGTGGCGAGCTGAGGACAGGAGGGATGGGAGGGTGGTGGTCCCCAGGGTGTAGGACACAACGAGGCCAGAGTCTCCTCAACTTGGCTAAAACCCAACTTTATTCAGTGGTTCCCCCAAAAAGGGGGAGCAAAAGCGACCCAGAAATGGTGGGTGGCACCAAGGTGGATGAGTGGCCCTCCTTCTCCAACGTCCTTGTCCTCCCCAAGTGTCATCCTTCCCAGTGTCCCCATCCCGCCTCAGTGTCCCCATCCCTCCCCAAATTCTTCATCCCTCCTCAACATCTCCATCCTCCCCAAGTGTCCTCATCCCCTCCAAGCCTCCTTGTCCCTCCTCAGTGTCCTTCTCCTTCCCCATCATCCTTGTTCCCCCAACCATCCTCATCAAACTGAACCACTGTTGTCCATCCCAAGTGTCCTTGCCCTTCCCCAGGGTCATTGTCCCCTCAACTGTCCTCATCCCTGTTGACCATTCACGTTCCTCCTGACTGTCCTCATCCTTCTTGAGCCTCCATGTCCTTCCTTGGCATCCTTGGCCCACCTCAACCACCCTTGGCCCACCTCAACCATCCATGGCCCACCTCAACCATCCTTGGCCCTCCCAAGCCACCTTGTCCTTCCTGAATGTCCTTGTGCCCTCTCCAAATGTCCTCGTCCCTCCCAACCATCCTCATCTCTGGGATCCTCAACCCTCCTCAACATCCTTGTCCATCCCCAATGTCTTCATCCCTCACAGCTGTCCTTGTCCCCAGGGTCCTCATTCCTCCTAAGCATCCTTGTCCATCCCTAGTGTCCTCATCCATCCCAACTGTCCTTGTCCCCAGGATCCTTCTCCCTCCCTGACCATCCTCCTTGTCCCTCCATGAGCACCCTCATCACTCCAGAGCACCCTGGTCCCACCTCGACCATCCTCATCCATCCTTGTTGTTCTTGTCCCACCTCAAGCATCCTCATCCATCCTAATGGTCCTTGTCCCACCTTGACCACCCTCGTCCCCACCTCGCGTTGCCACCCACCGGCCGCTGGCTCTGTGCACCCCTATTTGCATGGTCCCCTTCAGAAATTAAAGATCATCCCCCCCTTGTCCCCACCATGTCCCCCTCCCTGTGTCCCCAACTCTCGCCATCTTCATCGCTTCTCCTGGGGAAATGGGGGACCCAGGTGACGACGGTGGCCGGTTCCTTCGCCGCGGTCCCGGTTGCGCCCGGAGCCGTGACCGCGGGAGGTGGTGGAACCCCGGGAGGAGGCGCTGCCCGTTGTGGAGCAGGTGCTGGATGCTTGACCTTGAGTCAGGCAGGAGGGTTTGCCGTAGGGGACAACCTCATCTACAAGGGATGGGAGAAGGTTGGGGTTGGGTGGTGACACCTCCAAACCCACGTGGTGGGTGACTCCACCTTACCGCCGCGAGGGGGGCGATGGGTGGCCTTGGTGGGGTCTCGCTCCGGTGAGGGACCAGGGGTGTCACCTGGTGGTGGCAGCGGTGGTGGTGGAAGATCTGGGGGTGGAGATGTGGTGGGACAAGGTTGAGCTGGACCCTCCAAACCACCTCATTGTCCCCCCATCACTCACCTCCCGGCATTTCCCGGCGGTAGCGGCTGCATTTCGGCTTCAGGTGGTTTTTTGGGTTGTCCCCACGGATTTTCCCTGAGGGTGGTGCCACCATCAGGTCCCTCCTCCACATCACTGAGTCCCCCCCCACCCAAAATGTCCCCACCCACCCAAAATGACCCTCCCCACCCAAAACGACCCCACCCCAAAACGACCCCACCCCAAAATGCCCCCCCCAAAATGTCCCCACCCACCCACAATGTCCCCCCACCCAAAACGTCCCCACTCCCCCAAAATGTCCCACCCACCCAAAATGTCTGTCCTCATCCAAAATGACCCCCCCAAAATTACCCCCCCACCCATAATGTCCCCACCCCAAAATGCCCCCCCCAAAATATCCCCACCCACCCCACCCAAAATGACCCCCCCCACCCACAATGTCCCTCCCAGGGCTCACCGTGGGGGCGGGGGGTGCGGGGTGGGTGCCCCTTGCCGGGGCTGGGTGCTGCCAGGGGGGTGCCAGTGCCGTGGGCGGGTCTACGGGCAAAGAGGGGGTGACATTGGGGTGGGGGGGGGACACAGCTGGGTGGGGTGAGCACATCAGGATGGCCACGGCTTGGGTGGATTGGGGGGCACAGCTGGGTGGGGGGGCACAGCTGGATCGATAGCACACAGCTGGATCATGGCTGCACAGCTGGGTGGCAAACATCACACAGTCACACCTGCACAGCTGGATTGTGGTGACACAGCTGGGTTGTGATGACACAGCTGGATTGTGGTGACACAGCTGGATTGCAGCTGCACAGCTGGGTTGTGATGACACAGCTGGATTGTGGTGACACAGCTGGATTGTGACCAAATCACCCGACTGCAGGTGCACAGCTGGATTGTGACCACACAGCTGCGTCACAGCACAGCTGGATTGTGACCAAATGACACGACTGCACCAGCACATCTGGATCACAACTGCGTAGCTGAGTCCCGCCACAGCTGGATGGCCAGCACAGCTGGATTGCAACTGCCCTGCTGGGTGGTGGCTGCACATCTGGATCACAGCACAGCTGGACAGTGCCCACACAGCGAGGTTGTAGCTGCACATCTGGATGGCAGCACAGCTGGATGGCAGACAGGATTGCACCTGAACATCTGAATTGCGACCACACAGCTGGATCACTGCTGTGCAGCTGGATCATGGCGGCATGGCCAGAGCATGGTGGGCAGCAGGGATGGATGGGGACAACATGGATGGGTCACACAGGGTCATCCGGACCATGGTGGGACATCTGGATCCTTATGAGACATCTGGATCCCAGTGACACAGTTGGACCATGATGATGTGGCAAGGCCAGATCGTGACAACATGACTGGATCGCTATGGGAGACCTGGTGATGGGACAACCTGACCCCAATGGGACATCCTGACCCCAGTGGGACATCTGGAACCCAATGGGACATCCTGACCCCAATGGGACATCTGGATCCTGGTGGGACATCTGGAACCCAGTGGGACATCTGGAACCCAGTGGGACATCCTGACCCCAATGGGACATCTGGATCCTGGTGAGACAACCTGACCCCAATGGGACATCCTGACCCCAGTGGGACATCTGGAACCCAATGGGACATCCTGACCCCAATGGGACATCTGGAACCCAGTGGGACATCCTGATCCCAATGGGACATCTGGAACCCAATGGGACATGCAGACCCCAACGGCATGGCCAGACCAAGCGAGGGCCATCTCCTACCGGAGCAGACGGGGGCTATCAAAGTCCCGGAGGCGAGGGATGTCCTCGGTGGCAGGAGGTGACGGCGTCAGCGTGGCGGTGGACCGGCAACCGGAGGAGGCGACGGGCGAGGACGCAGCGGTGGCACAGGGGACATCTTCACCGGGGTACCACTCCTTCATCTCCAACCTGTAGGGTGGTGGCCACAGGGTGGACACTGGGACCAGTAGATCCCAGTCACCTGGTCACCCTCACTCACCCTCCCGCTACTTCTTCATCTTCAACCTCCTCTTCCTCCTCCTCCTCCCGGGCACAGTGGCTGAGCTCGCTGGCCGAGGGTGGTGGAGGCAGCAGCTCCATCCAACTCACCGCTGGTGGTTTCACCGCTTGCCCCAACTTCTTCCCCTTGGCCCCTACTGCGCGGAAGGATGTCGGAGCGGGCTGTGGGGAGAGGACCACACCACCAGCACCCATGGGTGTGTCCCCCCACCCATCCCACCACCCTACCATGCTCAGCACGGCCTCGGGGTGCCTGAGGAGCTGGGACATCCATTGGTTGGGGACATCCGGGGGTGTAGGGCATCCCATGCTGCGAGAAGGGACGGGGGAAGGTGTGGAGCTCCTCACCGTCCACCTCGATGGTGCTGTAAACCGGCCCCTCGCCGGTCCCCACCGCAAATTGCTCCGTCTGGGCGATGTAACGGGTGATCCCGGAGTCTACAGGTGACCAACACCATCAGCATTGTCCATGGCCTCCCCAGTCCAAGCCACCCATCCCCATGATGAACATCAACCATGACCTCCCCAATCCAAGCCACCCATCCCCATGATGAGCATTGACCATGATCCTCCCAATCCAAGCCACCCATCTCCATGATGAGTGTTGACCATGATCCTCCCAATCCAAGCCACCCATCTCCATGATGAGTGTTGACCATGACCTCCCCAATCCAAGCCACCCATCTCCATGATGAGTGTTGACCATGATCCTCCCAACCCAAGCCACCCATCTCCATGATGAGTGTTGACCACGACCTCCCCAATCCAAGCCACCCATCTCCATGATGAGCATTGACCATGATCCTCCCAATCCAAGCCACCCATCCCCATGATGAGCATTGACCATGATCCTTCCAATCCAAGACACCCATCCCCATGATGAACGTCAACCATGACCTCCCCAATCCAAACCACCCATCTCCATGATGACCCCTTCACCATTGTAGTATCTCTCCGCAGTCCCCAGGCAACCGGTGGTTGTGCCACCACCACGCCACGTGTCCGCCAACCACGGGTAGCCACCACTGGTGGCCGCCCTACAAGAGGACAAGGTGAAGGGATGCTGGTGGCCCATGCTGGTGGTCACGGGGTGGGAAGGAGGTTACCAAGGTATTACCTGGGGCTTCCACGCACCGGAGCTGGGAAGGTGACTGTGGAAAGAGGTGAGGATGAGGGTGGTGAGGGACCACGCCAAGTCCCCGTGGCACTGATGGACTTACCGGTGGGCGTGTAGGCGAAGGAGGCTGTAAGGAGAAACATGGTGGGTGGGCGGGTGGTGGGATGATGGGTGCTGGGATCATGAGAACCTCCAGGTAGGGTGGTGGGTCCCAGAGGTGACACCCCTCCCCACGTACCAGTGAAGTGGCTCAACTCTTTCTTCCTCCGGTGGCGGCCGTAGAGCCAAGTGGCGAAGGCAGCGAGGATGACCCAGCAAGCTCCACCAACACCGGCGATGAAGGCCGGCTGCTTGGCCACCTCGGCCAAACGTTCAGCTATGCTGCTCCCACGCGCCAACCCCGCGTCCCGCTCCACCGGGAGAGCTGCAGGGGACATGGGGAAGAGGGGGACACACTGGTGGAGGTACCCAGGAGCCATCCCCACAGCCGAGGTGACCTCCAGCACCTTCCAACCATGGGTGATGAGGGACTCACCGATGCGGATGGGGATGGGGGCGCTGCGGATGCCCACCCCGGCGCCGGTGGCAGCAGCGACTTCCGCGTGATAAGGGACACCGGGGACCAGTCCTCGTAGCACCGTGGCCAGCACCGTCCCCTCAACGCTCTGGTTGATGTGGAATCGGCTCTCATTGCCCAAGCACCAGATCTGGGGAGGAGATACAACGAGGACACTCATGGGGACAACATGCCATGGTGTCACGGGTGACCAAGGGGACCCACCACGTCCCCGCCGCTGTCCGGACTTACGCGGTAGTCGCGGATGACACCGTTCTGCTCGGCCGGTGGCGGTGGCTGCCATGAGATGAGGACGCTGGTGCCGTTACCGGCCACGCTGACGGCTCGTGGTGGGGCACTGGGGGCTACCGGAGGGGACACATGATGGCTGTCACCTCCAGGAGGTCCCCATGGACACCCACCATCTCCCCATCCCCACACTCACCCGCCTCGGGCATGCGGAGGGTGCGTACGGCGCTGTCGGGACCGTGGAGGTGATGGAAGTAGGGTTGGACCTTGACCTCGTAGTCCTGACCGCGGCGCAGCTCGGTGAGGAGAGCTCCTCGTTCTCCCGGTGCCCGTGGCCCCCGCGCCTCCTCCCAGCGCCCACCGCGCTGCCGGTACAGCACCCGGTAGCCCTGAAGGAAGGGTGCTGGGCGCTCCACCTGGGACCCAAGGGAAGGGTGGGATGGGGAGAGGTGGTCGGCACTGGGACACCTGAACCACAGGGTGGGGTGACACAGAACTCACAGTCCAGGAGAGGCGGACAACACCCAACGGGAGCACCACGGGTTCCTGTAGGTGCACAGTCACTTGAGCCAGGTCCCGCTGGACCTGCTCAGGGTCCAGGTCTTGGTGGGTGGGGCTGGTATCTGCTGAAAACATGAGAGGGTGGTGGGTCCATGGGAACCTCCACCAGCATCATTGGGTTGAGATGCACCCAAGGGTGATGGGTCCATGGGAACCTCCATCATCTTCATTGGGCAGGGATGCAGCCAAGGGTGGTGGGTTCATGGACCCCTCCATCAGTATCATCAAGTGAAGATGCACCCAAGGGTGGTGGGTGCATCTCCATCAACACCACCAAGTGGAGATGGCCCCAGAGGTGGAGGGTTCATGGACACCTCCATCATCATCAGCAAGTGGAGATAGCCCTGATGGAGGTGGGTTCATGGAGATCTCCACTGGTGTCCCCACCAGGTCTCACCTTGGGTGCGCACGGGCTCCGAGATGCCGCTGGGGTCGCTGAGCCCGTAGGCGTTGACCGCCCGCACCAAGAAGACGTAGACGGTGTCGGGGACGAGGCCACCCACCGTGTGGGTCTCACCCTTCACATCAGTCGCCACTGTCTGCCATGGGCCACCCACTGCCTGGCTGCTGGGGAACAGGGGTGACCCATGGTGGGGTGGCACTGGGCCACCATGTCACCCCAGCACCTGGAGAGGACACTGCATGATACCTGAAAGCCTCCACTATGTAGGAGGTGACATTGGTGGAACCGTTGTCCTCGGTCCCTTTCCAGCTCAAGGTGACACTGTTCTTGGTGACATTGGTGACCACAGGGGTGGAGGGTGGCCCAGGGAGGACACCAGGGTTGGAAGAAGGTGGGGAGATGTTGGATCCATCACCTGTGGGGAGATGGGTGAAGATCTGAGATGGCTTTGTCACCTGGAGGTATGGTGTCCCCAGTGCAGTGATGTCCCCATGACCCACCTTGGACCTCCAGGGAGCTGCTCCAGCGGGTCTCACCCAGCAAGCTGGTGGCCACACACTCGTAGTGTCCTGAGTCTGTCACCTGCAAGGGGAAGAGCTCCTGCCCCATCACCCTGAGCACCCGTCACCTCGGCACCCACCACCCCCAGCACCCACCACCCTGAGCAACCACCACCCTGAGCACCCATCACCCCCAGCACCCACCATCCTGAGCACCAACCCTGACACCCACCAACCCAAGCACCCACCAGCCTGATCACCCATCACCCCCAGCACCCACCAACCCAAGCACCCAACACCCTGATCACCCATGACCCTGAGCACCCATCACCCCCAGCACCCACCATCCTGAGCACCCACCAACCCAAGCACCCACCACCCTGATCACCCACCACCCTGATCACCCATCACCCCCAGCAACCATCCCCTTTGGACCCACCACCCCCAGTACCCACCATCCTGAGCTCCCAACACCCTGAACACCCACCACCCTGAACACCCATCACCCCCAGCACCCACCATCCTGAGCACCCACCAACCCAAGCACCCACCAGCCTGATCACCCACCACCCTGAGCAACTATTACCCCCAGCAACCACCCCCTTTGGACCCACCACCCCCAGCACCCACCATCCTGAGCTCCCAACACCCTGAACACCCACCAACCCTGGGAACTCCTCATCTCAGCACCCACCACTCTTGCCAGCACCCAGCACCCACCACCCTGAGCACCCACCTTCCTTGACATCCGCCAACCTGAGCATCCATCTCCCTGAGCACCCACCGCCCTGAGCACCCATCACCCACCACCCTGAGCACCCATCACCCACCACCCTGAGCACCCATCACCTCCAGCACCCACCCCTCTGAGCACCACCCCCCTTTTCAGCCACGCCCATGGGTGCCCACGGGGTGGGTGCCCTCGGCCCCCTCTCTGGCCGGGCTCACCCGGAGCCTCCTGATCTCCAGGGTGCCGTTCTCCAGCAGCCGGGTGCGGGGCTCAGCAGCCTCCAGGACCCTCCCATCCTTCAGCCACCCTACGTTGACCGGGGTGTCACCATCCCCCACCCAACATGGCAGCCGCGCCATGGTCCCCACCGGCAGCACCGTGTGGTTGGTGGGACCTGGGCCCATCCCCGGTGGTGGGTCCTCATCTGACGCTACGGGTGGGATGGAAACGGGAGTCCTTGGGTGACGGGATGGGTGGCACTCGGTCACCCAACCCGACAGGTCGCTGTCACTGTGGGACTCACCTGGTGTCACCTCCAGGTGTGCCCTGGCCAGGACGCTGCCAGCCACACTGATGGCCTGGCACAGGTAGTGACCGGCGTCACCAGGCTGGACGTTGGAGATGGTGATGGAACCGGAGGAGCTCACGGAATAACGGGTGGTGGGGTGAGGGGGTTGGCCCGGGAACAGCAGGGTCTGGGGAGGGACAGGGTGAGGGGTGGGGACAGGGACGGGGACAGGGACAGGGATGGAGAAAGTACTGAGATGGCATGGGATGGGATGGAGATGGGGATGGGGATGGGGATGGGGATGGGGATGGAGATGGAGATGGAGATGGAGATGGGGATGGGTTTGGGGATGGGATGGGATGGGATGGGATGGGATGGGATGGGATGGGATGGGATGGGGATGGAGATGGGGATGGGATGGGATGGGATGGAGATGGAGATGGAGATGGAGATGGAGATGGAGAGATGGAGATGGAGATGGAGATGGAGATGGAGATGGAGATGGAGATGGAGATGGAGAGATGGAGATGGAGATGGAGATGGGGATGGGGATGGGATGGGATGGGATGGGATGGGATGGGATGGGATGGGATGGGATGGGATGGGATGGGATGGGATGGAGATGGAGATGGGGATGGGATGGGATGGAGATGGAGATGGAGATGGGGATGGGATGGGATGGGATGGAGATGGGGATGGAGATGGGGATGGAGATGGAGATGGAGATGGAGATGGAGATGGAGATGGAGATGGAGATGGAGATGGGGATGGAGATGGTCCCACCTGGCTGCCCTCCTTCTGCCAGAGCACAGCGGGGGGCGGGTTGCCGCGGCTGCGGCACTGGAAGGTGACGCTCTGGCCGGGGGTGACGCGCTGGTCCTGGGGCGCCGTCACCAGCTGGGGGGGCACTGCCAGGAGGGGACAGGAGAGGGGACGGGCCTGATGCTCTGCCAGCACCCATGGGTGCCCCCCGATCCAGCACCCAGGGGTGTTCTCTTGACACAGCAACCATGGGTGCTCTCTGAGCTCCTCCTTACCCAGCACCCATGTGTGCTCCCTGTGGCCCCCTAACCAACCACCCATGAGTGCTCCTGGAGCCCCCCCATACTGAGTACCTATGGGTGCTCTCTGTGCCCCCCTCTTACCAAGCACCCATAGGTGCTCCCTGGGCTCCCCTTATTCAGGATCCATGGGTACTCCCTGGACCCACCTTACTAAGCAATCATGGGTGCTCCCTGGGTCCCTCCTTACTGAGCACCCATGGGTGCACTCTAAGCCCTCCCTTACCAAGCACCCACGGGTACTCCTTGAGTTCCCCTCTTACCAAGCTTCCACGGGTGCTCTCTGGGTTCCTCCCTTCCTGAGCACCCATAGGTGCCCTTGGCCCCCCATACCCAGCACCCACTTGTGCCCTGTCCCCGTACCATGCACGGTGAGGGTGGCAGAGGCCTGGGACCGTCCCACGCTGTTGGTGGCCACGCAGGTGTAGGTGCCCTGGTCCTCCACCCGCAGGCGCCTGATCCGCAGGGTGCTGTCTGGGAGAACGTCCCACCTGGAGAGGAGATCCCAAGAGGGTGTGGGGTGGTGGGGGGTAGATGGAGATGGAGATGGGATGGGATGGGGTGGGATTGTGGGATGGGATGGGATGGGATGGGATGGGATGGGATGGGATGGGATGGGATGGGGTGGGATGGGATGGGATGGGATGGGGTGGGGTGGGATAGGATGGGATGGGATGGGATGGGATGGGATGGGATGGGATGGGATGGGATGGGATGGGATGGGGTGGGGTGGGGTGGGATGGGATTGTGGGATGTCCCAGGGATGGGAACATGGGATGCAATGAGGATACTCCATGTCACATGGACATGATGGGGACACGCACCACAGCGACGCCGTGAGACACTTCAACCCTTCCCTGGTGGCATGTGGTGATGTCACCACCACCACCCACCTCAACACCCACCCACCCACCCACCCCAGCACCCACCACTCACCTTCCTGGTGGCATCTCTCCCTCCTCCTTGTGCCACCGCGTCTCTGGCCGAGGGTCCCCAAACACCTCGCAAGGAAACTCCACCGTCCCCTCCACCAGCACCGCCTGGTTGATGGGTCTCCTCCCGAACGCCGGCCGCTCTGTGGGGTGACCCCTTAATCCCACCGCCATGTCACCCCTCACATAAAACAACGTCACCCCCGTGCCACCGCTCACGCACCGAAGACCACCAGCTCGGCCGGCTCGCTGCTCTTCTCGCCCACCACGTTGGTGGCCACGCAGACGTAGATGCCGGCGTCGCTCTTCTGGGTGTTGGCCAACATCAGCTTCCCCCCGCGCATCTACGGGGTGGTGCAGTTGAACCGGGATTAGGGCAAAACCCGCCATAATCTGGTGGGATTAGATTTGTTTTGGTGTCTCACCGCCAGGCGCTGGTCCTTGTCCCCAAGCTGGACACCGTCCTTCTTCCAGGTGACGGTGGGCTCGGGGTGGCCGCGCGGTGGGACGCACTCCAGGACGGCCGGTTCCCCCGCCGCCACCACCGCGTCGCCGGGCTGCTGCCGGAAATCGTCCCGCAGGACTGGGGGAGGGGGGGGGGGAATCAGACCTGCCTCAGTTTCCCCGCTTCTCCTTGTACTGGGATCCCGCCCAGTTGTCCCAGTATGGAGATGCTGAAGGTCCATGATGGTGGTGGTGGGATCTGGATGTGACCTCCCCCCCACACCACCCCCCAAAGAAATAATCTGTGGGAGGAGCTGAGCCCAGGTTTGACCAAACCCAGGGTTAATCCCAGGTCTAAACCTGGTTTAAACTGATCTGGGATTAAATCCGGGATTATCCCCACCCGGCTCTGACACCGGCGGTGGCACCGGGGATTTCGGCTCCTTTCTTGGCACACAGTGGAATCCCCTTGCAATTATCTTAATTTAATGTTAATTATTTTTTTCAATTCTTTTCATTTCTTGCAATTCTTTTAATTCCTTTGCAGTTATTCTCAGAAATTTCCGATTATTTTCATTCATTTCTCTTTGGTTTCATTTATTTTCCCTTGTTTTCATTTATTTTCACTTTTTTAAACTTCTTTTCCATTATTTTCATTTATTTTCACTCATTTTCACTTATTTTCAGGTTTCTTTTCACTTATTTTTATTTCTTTTCACTTCTTTTCATCTATTTTCACTTGTTTCCAATTCTTTTCCCTTATTTTTGCTTATTTCCCCTTATTTTTATTTATTTTCATTTCTTTTCACCTGTTTTCACCTATTTTCCTTTCTTTTCACTTATTTCCCATTAGTTTCACTTCTTTTTGGTTCTTTTAATCTCTTCTCACTTCTTACGTGTTTTCACTCATTTTCACTTTTTCCCAACTATTTTCACTTCTTTTCCTTTCTTTGCATTTATTCTGCCTTATTTTTGCCTCTTTTCACTTATTTTCACTTCTTTTTTGCTTCTTTTCACTTCTCATGTCTTTTCACTTATGTTTGATTATTTTCACTTTTTTCCACTATTTTCACTTATTTTACATTCCTTTCATTTATTTTCCCTTATTTTTGCCTACTTTCACCTCTTTTCATTTATTTCACATTATTTTAACTTAATTTTTGCTTCTCTTTTCACTTTTCCTCATCTTTTCACTTATTTTCACTTATTTTTATTTTTTTCACTCATTTTCAACTATTTTCATGTCTTTTCACTTATTTTCATTTTTTTCACTTAATTTTACTTCTTTTCACTTATTTTCAACTATTTTAATTTATTTTCCTTTCTTTTCATCCATTCTCCCTTATTTTTGCCTATTTTCAATTATTTTAATTTTGTTTCACTTATTTTCACTTCTTTTTGCTTCTTTTCACTAATTTCTGATTATTTTCTCTTCGCTTCTTGTGTCTCTTCACTTTTTTCATTTATTTTCTTTTTTTCTTCTTTTTCCTTATTTTCAGCTATTTTCATTTCTTTTCACTTCTTTTCACTGATTTCCTCTCATTTTCAATTCCTTTCCCATCTTCCCACCTCTCTCCACCCCCCACCCCTCATCCCCCCACCTCACCCCCCACCCCGCCCTGACCTCCCCAACACCCCCCCCCCCAAACACCCCAAATCCCCCATTTTTCACCCCAGCCCCCCCCGCCCCCCCCGGGACCTCACCAGCCACCTCCAGGGAAGCGTTGCGGCTGGTGGCTTCCCCCAGGGGGTTCCTGGCCACGCAGACGTAGACCCCCTCGTCGGGCCTCCCGCGGCGGCCGTGGAGGGTGCGCAGGAAGAAGAGGGACCCCCCCGGGAGGAGGGTGCGGTGCGACCGGGGGTCTTCTCGGTCCGTCTCCACCCGCTCCCCGTCCCTGAACCACTCCACCACGGGCGGGGGGTGACCCTCAGCTTTGCAGGTCAAGGTGGCAGGTTCTCCTTTGGAGACCAGGAGATCCGTGGGGTGCTCGAGGATACGGGGCGGGGTGTCCTCCAGGGTGGGGTGGGATCCTGGGGGCGGGAGGGGGGGATTAAGGATGGGGAGGGGGGTTTGAGGGGGGCTGAGCGACCTCCAGGTGCTTGGACGGCGCTTTCATGGCACCTTCAGTGGGTTTGGTGGGGGAGCAGGGGGTGAGATGAAGTGTGGTCACATCTCAGCCCAGTGTATTCCACCCCTCCAGGAGATGTGATGAAGTGTGGTCAGGTCTCAGCCCAGTAGATTCCCCCCACCCCTGACACACCCCCCAGGAGGTGAGGTGACCAGGAGGTGAGATGAAGTGTGGTCACATCTCAGTCCAGTGCATTCCACCCCTCCAGGAGGTGAGATGAAGTGTGGTCGGGTCTCAGCCCAGTGGATCCCCCTCCCCACTCCGGAGGTGAGGTGACCAGGAAGTGACATGACATGTGACCAGGTGGATCCCCCTCCCCGCACACACTTGCACACGCACCCACACGCGTGCACACAGCCCCACGCACGCCCAGCACACGCGTGTCCCGTGTTTGTACACACACACACACACGGGCCCACCCACTCCCCACAGCCCAGGGTGGGTGGGTGGGTGGGTGAGGGGGGGAGGGTTGCCATGGCAACGGGATGCAGCTGCCATGGGGACACCGCGTGGCACCGTGTCCCCCGTGGGGCGGCGGGGGGGTGGGCGCAGCTGGGTCCAGTGGTTAATTGGGAGGAACTGGGGGTCAGGCCAGGTCCCCTCCTGTGCTGGGGCTGGGGGACCCACGGGGGTTTGGGGACACACCTCCCACCCCCCACCCGTGATCAGTCACCTGGGGCCAAATGGGGGGGAAGTTTGGGGTAAAAAATGCGGGGGAAAGGTGATTTGGGGACATGGGGACAGTCTGGGGACACGGGGCTGGTTTGGAGACATGGGGCTGGTTTGGGGACAGTTTGTGTTCCCTCCTGGTTTGGGGACATGGGGCTGGTTTGGGGACACAGAGCTGGTTTGGGGTCACGGGACTGGTTTGGGGACATGGGGACAGTTTGGGTTCCCTCCTGGTTTGGGGACACAGAGCTGGTTTGGGGACATGGGATCTCTCCTGGCTCATGGTCTGGAGGTTTGTTTGGGGACACAGGGACAGTCTGGGGACATGGAGCTGGTTTGGGGGGATGGAGCTGGTTTGGGGGGACAGAGCTGGTTTGGGGACATGGGGACAGTCTGGGGACATAAGGCTAGTTTGGGGACAAAGTGTCTCTCCCAGCTCAGGGTCAGGGGGTTGATGTGGGGACACAGGGATGATATGGGGACATGGGGCTGGTCCTGCTTTGGAGTCTGGGGGTTGGTGTGGGGACAGAGGGACAGTTTGGTGACACTGAGTCGCTCCTGGTTTGGGGACATGGGGTCGATGTAGAGACATACAGACAGTTTGGGGACACAGGGACAGTTTGGGGACACAAGGTCGCTCCCGTTTTGGGGTCTGAGGGTTGATCTGGAGACATGGGGACAATCTGGGGACACCGAGTCAGTCCCAGTTCAGGGTCTGGGGGTCGGTTTGGGGACATGGGGACAATTTGGGAACAGGGAGTCGCTCCCAATTAGGGATTTGGGGACACGGGGTTGGTTTGGGGACACCGGGTGGGGTCCTGGTTTGGGGACACAGGGTCACTCCCGATTTGGGGACACGGAGCTGGTCCCAGATTGGAGTCACAGCGACTATTTGGGGACCGGGGATCACTCCCAGTTCACAGTCCGGGGAGACACGAGCCAGCCTCGGCATTGGGGACAGTTTTGGATCACAGTTTGGTGACACGGGGACAATCTGGGGACATGAAGCTGGTGTTAGTGGGGTCCCAGCTTGGGGTTGGGACGGGGTTGCAGGGTATTTCCAGTATCAGCGCTGGACGGGGACTGGGAACACTGGGACAGGGGGACACGGGGACAGGGGGACACGTACCGTTCCCGGGGGGTTGGAGGGTGGCGATGGTGCGGTTGATCCCGAGGAGGAGGCGGGAGGAGTTGGAACCTTCGGTCCCCAACGAGTCGGCGAAGAGATTCATCTGCAGCAGCGTCTTCAGCAGGTACCGCAGCATCCCGGCTCGGTTCGGCTCAGTTTGGCTCGGCTCTGCTCGGTTAGGCTCGGTTTGGCTCGGTTCGGCTCAGTTTGGCTCGGCTCTGCTTGGTTACGCTCGGTTTGGCTCGGCTCTGCTCGGTTTAGCCAGGCTCGGCACGGTTTAGCCAGGCTCGGCTCGGCTAGGCTCGGTTTAGCTAAACTGGGCTTAGCACGCTCCGACCCGGCTCGCTTCGCTCTGATCAGCACGATCTGACTCAGCTTCGTACGAGCTCGGCTTTGTACGACCCAGCTGGGCTCAGCAGGGTCCGGTCTAGCTCGGCTCGGCTTGGTTCGGCTCGGATCAGCACGATCCTGTACAGCCCGGCTTAGTTCGGCTTGGCTTCATTCGGCTCAGATTAACACTATCCGATCCAGCCCGGCTCGACTTGGTTCGGTTCTGCTCAGATCAGCAAGACCTGACCCAGCCCGGCTCAGCTCGACTCGGCTTGGTTCAGTTCGGCTCAGCTGGGTTCAGATCAGCATGATCCGATCTAGCACGGCTGAGGTCGGCTTGGCTCGGCTCTGCACAACCTGGTTGAGCCCAGCTCAGCCCGGCTCAGTTCGGCTCAGCTCAGCTCGCTTCGGCTCCTCTCAGCTCAGCTCAGCCCAGTTTAGCTCAGCTCGGCTCGGCTCGGCTCAGCTCGGCTCGGCTCAGCTCAGCTCAGCTCAGCTCAGCTCAGCTCCGCCCCGCGGGTCCAGTAGGGGCGCGGCCAGCGCGGGGAGTGTCCGGGGGGAGCCGGGGGGGGGGCACATCTGGAGGGTGGGGGGGTCTGCACATCTGGGGGGGCTGGGGGGGGGGGGGGCGCTACAAACATCTGGATGGCGCCGGGCACATCAGGGCGCACATCTGGATGCATGAGGAGGGGGGCGAATGCACATCTGGACGTGGGGGGGGTAGGTGGGGGCACATCTGGGGGCACATCTGGGGGTGTAGAGAGCTGAGTGAGCACACGTCTGGGTGCACATCTGGAGGTGTAAGGAGGTAGGTGGGGGCACATCTGGGCACACATCTGGCCTCATCTGCACATCTGGCAGATCCCAGACACGGAGAAGAGAAATAAACGGGGCTGTGAGACCCCGAAGCTTTTCCGTGTCCCCTGGCAGGAACGTGGCAGCTCAGGGGAGGAGAAAAAGTTAAATAAAATAAAACTAAAATTAAGTAAAATAAAATAATTAAAATAAAGTATAATTTAAAAATAAAAATAAAATAAAATAGAAAATAAAATCCCAGGGTTTTTAATGGGAATCCCAGAATTTTTGGGGAATCTCAGTGATTAAATAATCTCTCTATTAATCCCTCTATGAGATCATCTCCAATCTGGGAATAAGGAATGGAATTCCCAGAGAAATTTGGGGCCTTTTTTCATGGAATACATTGAAGAGAAGGAAGTTTTTAATGGTATTTCCAGAGTTTTTAATAGAAATCCCAGATTTTTTTGAGAATCTCAGGTACAAATAATCTCTCTATTAATCCCGCTATGAGATCATCTCCAATCTGGGAATAGGGAATGGAATTCCCAGATAATTTGGGGGCTTTTTTTCATGAAATGCTTTGAAGAGAGGAGATTTTTTAATGGGAATCCCAGATTTTGGGGGGAATTTCAGGGATTAAATCACTTTTGTTAATCCCGCTACGAGGCCTGAGGATGCTGTGAGGGACTAGCACCATCACCAATCCCTCCTCTGGAATATTTTGGGATGGAAACAAAGGATCCACCTCATCCCGCTGGATAATCCCTGAGCAAACATCGAACGCAGGGGGTGGCATCGCCTGCTCGTTAGATTTATTAGCCCTGCCAGGGCGTTTAATTAGTCTTTTATTCCGCTATTAACCACTATTTACGTAGGATTTTCCTGAAAATCTCATTGTCGTGACCCCAAAATCACCCCCCTGGAATTTTTTTGGGCTTGGGGGTGGGGGGGGGTGGTTTATCCTCATTATTTTTGCTGCCTCGTTATTTTTCCGGCTGTTTTAGGTCGGGATTAAGATGGGGAAACTGAGGCACGAAGGATTTGGCGTTAATGAGGAGCGACGGGATATTTGTAGGAGCAAATGAGCGGCTGGGACCCCCCCCCCCCCCCCCCCGACAGCGATGCCGGGGGGGGATAAATCCATCCCAGTCCCTTTATTAACATTCCCCTCGGGAATTCCCCACTCTGAGCCGGGTGATTTGCCGGAAAATGCGGCTTTTTGAATATTTATAGAGGTTGTGGAGCAGCACATGGGGGAGGGGGGGGAATGGGGTGTTGGGGTGGAGGGGGGGAAGCTGGAATGGTTTAAGGGGTGACACTGGGATGCTGGAGGAATGAGACTGGGATTCTTTAGGGGATGATACTGGGATGAGGCTGGGATTCTTTAGGGGGTGATACTGGGATGTTTTAGGGGATGAGACTGGGGTGCTGGAGAGGATAATGGTGGGGTGTTGTAGGGGATGATACTGGGATGTTTTAAGGGATTATACTGGGATGCTTCACAGGAGGATACTGGGATGCTGGAGGGATTCTTTAGAGGATTAAGTTGGGATAAACTTGGGAAGCATATTGGGATGATTTAGGGGATGATACTGGGATGAAACTGGGATTATTTAGGGGATGAGACTGGGATGTTTGGGGAAGATACTGGGATATTTGGGGATGACACTGGGATGAAACTGGAATTATTTAGGGGATGAGACTGGGATGTTTTAGGGGATGATACTGGGATATTTGGGGGTGATACTGGGATGCTTGGGGATGATACTGGGATGTTTGGGGGTGATACTGGGATGTTTGGGGGTGACACTGGCATGCTTTGTGGGATGGTACTGGGATGCTTTAGGCGATGACACTGGGATGTTTGGGGGTGATACTGGGATGTTTTGGGGGCGATAGTGGGATGTTTGGGGGTGATACTGGGATGCTTTGTGGGATGACACTGGGATGTTTGGGGGTGACACAGGGATGCTTTGTTGGATCATACTGGGATGCTTGCGGGTGATACTGGCATGTTTTGGGGGTGATACTGGGATGGTTGGGGGGTGACACTGGGATGTTTGGGGATGACACTGGGCTGCTTTGTTGGATGATACTGGCATGTTTTGGGGGTGATACTGGGATGTTTGGGGGTGACACTGGGATGTTTGGGGGTGATACTGGGATGTTTGGGGGTGATACTGGGATGCTTTGTGGGATAACGCCAGGCTGCACGAAGGGCTAACACTGGGATGTCTCAGGAATCCCACCAGTACGGTACTGGGATGGTTCTGGTGAGCAGATTGAGATGCCGTAGGGTTGACCCAGAGCCGTTCCGTGGGGATCGGGGTGTCACTCTGCCTGTTCCCCACCTGAGCTCTCCTTACTGGGCGTCCCAGTTCGCCTCATTACTGGCACCTACTGGGATCCCATCAAACTGACTGGGAGTTTATTAACGTCCCATTTTTAATAACATCCTCTTTTATTAACATTCCATTTTTAATAGCATCCCAATTTTTTAACATCCCATTTTTTTAACACCCCATTTTTATTAACACCCCTTTCTTAACATCCCTTTTTTTTTACCATTGCTTTTTTTTTAACATCCCATTTTTACTAACACCCCATTTTTCAACATCCCATTTTTTTTAACATCCTATTTTTTGTAACACCCCATTTTTAACACCCTTTTTTATTAACACCCCTTTTTTAATATCCCATTTTTAATAACATCCCTTTTTTTTATATCCCTTTTTTTAACATCCCATTTTTAATAACATCCCAATTTTTTAATATCCCTTTTTTTTAACATCCCATTTTTAATATCCTTTTTTTTTTAACATCCCATTTTTTTAACACTCCGTTTTTATTAACATCCCAATCATTTAACATCTCATTTTCCACCTTTTTTTATTTATTTATTTTAATATCAAATTGACCCAAATCATTTATCAAAGCTCCCAACCTCCCTCCAGGGCTGGCGGCACCGGGAGCGCAGCCCCAGCCCCGCACTCGGCAGCTGTGTCCCGGTGTAACCGCCCGCGCGGTGCGGCCCCGCGGGGAAGCGGCCCGGGGAGCGGCCCATGTGCGCGGCGCCGCTCGGAGCCCGGCGCCTCATTGCCAACGGGCCGCGCAAAGCTGCGCTTAATTGGGCGGAAGGTTTGTTTGGGGCGGTTAATGGGGGATCAGAGGGTTGGGGACACCGCGGGGACGGCTCGACAAAAGCCGGGTCATTAGCGCTTTGTGCTCAGCAGCCGCCCGCGCAGCTGCGCTCGGGAATTGAACGGGAAGGAACAAAGGGCGCGGGCGGGGCCGGTGTTACCGGGTCGCGTTTGGCCGCCTGGGTCCCTTTGTCAGCCCGGGCACGGGGTGGGAGGCGGGAAAAGTGTTGGGGACCGGGGTGTGGTCACCCGCGGACACGTCGCGGGATGAAAAACTCCCTAGATTGGTTTTAATTAGGGTAATTTATAACAATATTTTAATTATTTTATTATTTTTTAATTTTATTAACAATTGGTTTAATTGTTAATAATTTTCTATTAATATTTTGTTATTTTTTATTTTATTAACAATTAGGATAATTGTTAATAATTTTCTTATTATTTTCTTATTGTTATTATTTTATTAACAATTAGGTTAATTGTTAATAATGTCTATTAATATTTTATTATGTTGTCAATTTTTATTATTTTTTTTTATTATTTTACTAACAATTAGGTTAATTAGCCAGGGTGATCCTGGCTGAGAACAGATGTAACACATTGCATAGGGTGATGGTGGCTGAGAACAACCACAGCTCACTACATGAGTGAGCCCTGGCTGAGGGCAGCCACAGCTCATTGCACAGGGTGATTCAGACAGAGAACGGACACAACTCATCACACAGATGAGCCCCACTGAGAACAACCACAATTCCTTGCACAGGGTGATCCCCGCTGAGAACAGACACAACTCATTGCATGGGTGAGCCCCGGCTGAGAATGGCCACAGCTCATTGTACAGGTGAGTCCCACCTGAGAACAGCCCCAACTTAATACACAGATGATCCCAGCTGAGAACAGTCACAACTCATTGCAAAGAGTGATGGTGGCTGAGAACAGCCACAGCTCATTGCGTGAATGATACCCATAAGAACAGCCCCAACTCATTACATGGGTGACACCCAGCTGAGAATGGCCACAGCTCATTGCATGGATGTGTTCCAGCTGAAGAACGTCCCCAACTCATCACACAGATGAGCCCCACCAAGCACAGCCCCAACTCATTACATGGGTGATTCCCGGCTGAGAACAGCCATAACTCATTACACAGATGAGCCCCACTGAGAACAGCCCCAAATCATTCCAAGGGTGAGCCCTGGCTGAGAACAAGCACAACTCATCTCAGTGGTGATCCCTGGCTGAGAATGGCCACAGATCATCACATAGATAAGCCCCACTGAGAACGGCCAGAACTCATTACATGGGTGATCCCTGGCTGAGAACGGCCCCAACTCGTTGCACAGGGTGATCCCAGATGAGAACAGATGCCGTTCAGTGCACAGGTGAGACCTGGCTGTGAACAGCCACAGCTCATTGCATGAGTGAGACCCGTGAGAACAGACACAGCTCATCGCATGGGTGTGTGTGCTGTGTCCCACCTGAGAATGGCCACAACTCATCACATGGGTGTGTGTGCTGTGTCCCACCTGAGAATGGCCACAACTCATCGCATGGGTGTGTGTGCTGTGTCCCACCTGAGAACAGACACAGCTCATTGCATGGGTGTGTGCGCTGTGTCCCACCTGAGAACGGCCACAACTCATCGCATGGGTGTGTGTGGTGTGTCCCACCTGAGAATGGCCACAACTCATCACATGGGTGTGTGTGCTGTGTCCCACCTGAGAACGGCCACAACTCATCGCATGGGTGTGTGTGCTGTGTCCCACCTGAGAACGGCCACAACTCATCACATGGGTGTGTGTGGTGTGTCCCACCTGAGAATGGCCACAACTCATCACATGGGTGTGTGTGCTGTGTCCCACCCGAGAACAGACACAGCTCATCGCATGGGTGTGTGTGCTGTGTCCCACCTGAGAACAGACACAGCTCATCGCATGGGTGTGTGTGCTGTGTCCCACCTGAGAACAGACACAGCTCATCGCATGGGTGTGTGTGCTGTGTCCCACCTGAGAACAGACACAACTCATCGCCCTGATGAGTCCCACTGCATCATTCCCCGCCCTCCCCCGCCCCGCGCCGTGTGGGGCTGAGACCGTCCCCAGCTCAGCACAGGAATGACTCCCTCACACCACCCCCCCCCCCGGTGTCACCGTGTCACTAATGTCCCTAACGAGCGCACGCCGCTGCATCCCAATGAGCTGCTCTAGAGCGGGATGAACATCGCGCTCCCTCATTAACCCTCGAGCTCATTTGCATATGGCCAGCCCCTCTAATTGTGGCCTGATGAGCCGGGGGGGAGGGGACTGGGGACAGCAGCAGGGCTGGCAGTGGGGGTGTCCCCGTGGGTGATGGGAACACGGGGACACTGGGGACACCCCTTTGGGGACATGCCAGGGGTAGGGACACTCCCTTTGGGGACAGTGACAATGGGGACATCACCTTGGGGACACTGTGGCCATGGGGACACCCCTTTGGGGACATAGTAACAATGGAGACACCTCTTTGGGGACACACCAGTGGTGGGGACACTCCTTTGGGGACACACTGACAATGAGGACACCCCTTTAGGGACATGCCAGAAGTGAGGACAATCCCCTTGGGGACAGTGTGACAATGGGGACACCCCTTTGGGACATAACACAGGGGTGGCAGTGGGGACACGCCTTTGGGGACACAGTGACAATGGGGACACTCCAGCAGTGTGGACACTCCTTTGAGGACATGGTGACTATAGAGACATCCCTATGGAAACAAGGTGGCAATGGGGACATCCCTTTGGGGACACAACACAGGAGTGGCAGTGGGGACACTCCTTTGGGGACACACCTGCAGTGGGGACAATCTCTTCGGGGACACACCAACAATGAGGACATCCCTTTGGGGACACAGGAGTGGTGGGGACACCCCTTTGGGGACACAACACAGGGGTGGCAGTGGGGACATGCCTTTGGGGACACAGTGACAGTGGGGACACACCTTTGGGGTTGTGCCAGCAGTGGGGACAATCCCTTTAAGGACATGACACAGGGGTGACAGTGGGGACATGCCTTTGGGGACAAAGTGACATTGAGGACATCACCTTGGAGACATGCTAGTAGTGGGGACAATCCCTCTGGTGACTCGGTGACACTGGGGACACCTCTTTGGGGACACAGTGACAGTGGGTACATGCCTTTGGGGACACACCAGCAGTGGGGACAATCCCTTTGGGGACACAGTGACATTAGGGACACTCCTTTGGGGACACACCAGTGGTGGGGACAATCCCTTTGGGGACACCATGACAATGAGGACACCCCTTTGAGGACACATCAATCGTGGGGACAATCTCTTTGAGGACACTGTGACAATGGGGACATGCCTTTG
The DNA here is from genome assembly GCA_907165065.1 of Caprimulgus europaeus. The sequence goes on along the minus strand of OU015548.1, from coordinate 7,175,126 downwards.
GGGCTCTGACACAGGGGTGACATTGGGGACATGCCTTTGGGGACACAGTGACAAAGGGGGCAATCTCTTTGGGGACACGGTGACACTGGGGACATCCCTTTGGGGACAGTCCAGAAATGGTAACAATCCCTTTGGGGACACAGTGACAATGGGGACACCCCCTTGGGGACATGACACAGGGTTGGCAGTGGGGACAAGCCTTTGGGGACACAGTGGCACCCTTTGGGGACAGGGTGACCCTGGGGACCGGGTGCCACCCCTCTGGGGACAGCCACGGTGACATTTGGGGGTGCCCTGCCCCACTCTATGGGGACACTCAGCCACGCCCGCTCACATTAGCCACGCCCACCGCCATTAGCCACTCCCACTGTCATTAGCCACGCCCATCCCCATTAGCCACGCCCCGTGCCCACGCCTCGCCCAATGCGCCAAGCCCCGCCCCCCACCTTGGCCACGCCCTCTTCACCAAACCCCGCCCCTCCTCCCATTGACCACGCCCACACACTGCCCCACACACTACAAGCCCCGCCCCACCGCCATGGCCACACCCCCTTCCCACTAAGCCACGCCCCCTCATTAACCACGCCCCCAAGCGGCCGCCGCACGTGCTCCCCCCTCCAACACCCCCTCACCCCACCCCACCTTTTCAGGGGGCTACCGGAAGTCCCACCCACCTGCCTGCCGGGTGGGAACCCAACGTCACTTCCGCCCGCTCGGTCCGGCAGCTCCAACATGGCGGCGTCCTGCGGCTCCTCGCAGCTCCCGCCCGCCGAGCCGCCGCTGAAGATCCCCAAGATGGAGGTTTTATCCCCGGGCTCACCGGGAGCGCTGAGCGACGGCAACCCCAGCCTGTCCGACCCCTCCACCCCCAGCGGCGCCTCTCCCCTCGGCCCGGGGCCGGGACCGGTGGCCGGTGGGGCCGGCTTAGGGGGCGGCGGTGGAACGGCGGGGGGTCGCGGTGGGGCTTCACCCTCCGTTTCTTTTTCACCGAGCGGTGCCGCCGCTGCCGCCGCCGCCGCTGCCTGCAGAGGGATGTCGTGGACCCCGGCGGAGACGAACGCTCTGATCGCCGTTTGGGGTAACGAGCGGCTGGTGGAGGCGCGGTACCAACAGCTGGAGGGCGCCGGTACCGTCTTCGGCAGCAAAGCCCCCGGCCCCGCCATGTACGAGAGAGTCTCCCGGGCTTTGGCCGAGCTGGGTTACGAGCGAACCCCATCGCAGTGCCGGGAGCGGATCAAGGTACCACGGCGGGGAGCGGGAGGGGGTGTCCCCGGTGTCCCCGGGCTCTGTTGCCCGCCCGGCTGCGGGTGGGTGATTTCTCGGGGCGGACACCCCAAAAACTGACCCCAAGGGATGGGGTGACCCCACGTCCAGGCATAAAAGAGGTGCTGGAGAACTGCCTGAGTGGGGGGACCCCAAAAAATGGATCCCAGGGGATGGGGTGACCCTGACGGGGTGACCCCAGGGGATGGGGTGACCCCAGGGGACGGGGGGACCCCACACCCATGACCAGAAGCTGCGCTGATCCCTGGGGACACAGTGACCCCAACCCCAGGGTCAAAGGATGCTCTGGAAAACCCTCTCACTTGGGGTGTCCTCACTCAGGCAGTTCTCCAGCACCTCCTTTATCCCAGGGTGTGGGGTCACCCCATCCCCTGGGGTCACCCCGTCAGGGTCATCCCCTCCCTTGAGACCATTTTCTGGGGTGTCCCCATGCAGACACTCATGCAGGGGAGATGTTTGCTGGGACCGTGGCTGGGCAGCGCCGCGGGGTTTCGGTTTATGAATGAATCCTGGGAAGGTGAATTCAACATTCCGAGCGTCCTCCTGCTTTTATTTTCCCCTTTTGTGATAATTAAAACACTAATTAATTAAAAAATGAACATTTTACTGCCGGGAGGGATGGGTGAGGCTGTTTATTCCTTTTTTATTCCCTTTCTTCTCCGGTAAATCCCGCAGTGCCAGCGCGGCCGGGCTGGGGTTCTCCGCGTCCCCCCACCCCGCCTGCCTTCACCTTCCACAGATCGCGGGAAACAAGGAATCCCGCGGGGTCGAGGGTGCTGGGGAAGGAACCAGAGACTCACCCTTCGATCCTGATTAATTAAAACAACCTGAAAATTAAGTGATCCAAGCGACCCTGTAACTGCTTTGATTTCCCCCCGTGCGTTCCCGCTCACTCCCTGTCTGTCCTGCCCGGCGGTTTCTGTCCCGGGATATTTGATTTCGGAGGAGCGGTGCCGCGCCCCCAGACCTCTTCATTCCCCCGTTTCCTCGGCAGATTTCAAGCTGCTCCTTGCTTCAGGAATTTCTTCCACGAAATTGCGGGTGCTGCCTGATGGAGAAGTTTGTTCCCCAGATTCCGATGGTTTTGGGTCATGGTGGGAGTTTATCCAGCGACTTCGTTACTTAATTTTGCGGCCGTTAATGCTCTGGGTGGTGCTGAGCGGCTTGTGAGGAGAAATCTCACTGTTAAATCAGGTTCTTTGGGTTTGGATAACGCTTTTGGGTGGAGTTGGCTGTGGGTTTTGGCTGGTTTTGGGTCAGAACAAGCGTTTTGGTGAGTGCTGGAAGATTTCATCTTCCCAGTGGTTTGTGAGCCTCTTGCAGAGGAGAATTTCTCCCCGTTCCCTTCAACAAGTGGCACTTGAACGCGTCTTTCCCGGTGAAACGTTTGGTAGAACCCATAGATCACGTACCCATCAAAGAGCGTAGAGGCAATAAAAGACCCCAGCACTTTTCTTTCTCGCCTTGCAATGGTTTTGAGAGCAGCTCTGACCTCTTAGATGTTTCCAGATCAACACCTCGGGGCTGATTGTCCGTCGATACTGTTGGTAAAGAACCTCGTGGTTGGGTTTTGGCGTCTCAAAACACTCTCCAGAACAGGGTGAGTTGTCTTCTCCTCCACCCATCGTGCTGTCACCTGAGCTTTTGTGTGTCCTGGGTCCCCACCGCGAGGGTTTTCATTGATGTCATCATCCAGAAGCACAAAAATGTGGTTTTTTTCCAAAACCTTGGAGTTTTCTTGCTGGAATCGCTGTGAAGTGAGCTGGGGTTTCACGTGCGAGTTCACCTTGTTCCGGGGATCCTGGAGGTAGTTCTGATAACCCCTTCCAACCCTTACATCCCGATTTTTTTTAGGATTCCTGATAAAATCTTGCTCCTTGACTCTTTTTTCCTTGACCAAGAGCAGAACTGACTTCTGGACGTGGAGGGCTCCGAGCCTGAAGTCACCTTTAAGCCAGAGCGGGGTGATTTGGACGCGTTGGTGGAACGTGACGAGCTCGCGAGCGCCTCGTGCTCCTCTCCGAGCTGAAAACAGAACAGGGAGGTGGTGATGAAGGAGCTCGTAGCTGCATAATTCCATGAATTGCCCCTCATATTCCATGTTTCTGTTATGTTATCGGGTAATTTTACTCACGGGACGGTAGCGTGAGGATTTGTTGATGTGTTCTAAATACAAATCACGTTTAAAACGTCTCAGATTCAACTGCTTTGTAGATGTTAGCTTTCGGGGGGACACTGCCTTCCCTGGACCATCCCAAATCCTGAAGAATGAGTTAAAAATGGACTGGAAAGGACAGAAAAAATCATCTCCAAGGAAGATTTTCCCCCGCTGCGTCGCGTGGATCCATTCTCTGCGGAGTGGAGCAGGGTGCAAAGGGAGCGTTCCCGGTGCGGGGCGTTGTTACCCGGCTGCTCCACAGCTGCGCGCGCTCCCCTGCACCGAGCGTCTGGTTTGAATTTGGGGGTTCACACGTCATCATTCCGCCGCTTTCCTGCTTTCTTCTTGTGGAAAAAGACCTTGAATTTGATTTTTGTTGGGTTTTTTTATGGCTCTAAAGTCGGTGACTTTGACAATTTGGAGCTGCCCAAGAATTGAAACGTCTGAATTTTTGCCTGTTCGGTTCTGAAAAACGCTGGGTTACGCTCTGTGCTTTCCTCATCCTGGCGTGTCAGGTTGTGTCTTTAGTCCTTGTTTAAAAAGATATTTAGTAGAAGTATATTTAAATATATTAAATATCTTTAATTAATTAATATAATTAAATTAAATTTAATAAATAAATTTAATAAATTAATATTAAATGTTGATTTTATTATTATAAAATAAAGTAAATATTTTAAATATATAAATATATTTAAATTATATTTATATATAAACATATTAAAATTATATATATTTATATATAAATATATATAATATATATTTTATATATATAAAGTAAATGTTTTAATAATTAAAATAAATTTATTAAATTTATTTAATTATATTTCATTAATTAATAGATATAATAAATATATTTAACATCTAATTATATTTAATTCTCCTTACGATGCGGCGCGTTCGTTAAGAGTCGTTTCCTAACGCACGTGGTTTGTGCCCAACCTTCCTCTTATTTCCTAAATACGTTCACAGTCGAGGGTTTGTACATCCCAAAATTCCTCACGTTTCTCCTTTAATTTGAATTAAATTAAATTAAATAATACCTTTATTTTCAAGGCAAGAGATGGAATATTTGGTAAAACCCTTTTAACCTTTACCTGACGCCGTTTTTTTGGCAGAAAACAGGCTTTTAGCTGTTAATTTGAGCTGATTTTTAACAGAAAAGGACCGTCTGTGTTATTTGAAATCCTTTCCGGCGGGTGCCGCGCTGGGACTCCATCGCCTCCCCTCTCCCGGCCCCGCGGGTGGAACCGCTCTGCGCCCGCGCCGGGGAGCTCGGCTTTGAGACTCGTCGCTGAGCTGAGCGACTCGAGTGTCCTTTTCAAGCACTAAACGTCTGATTTGATTTCCAAATTAATGTTTTGAAGTCACACTCTGGTTATTTCTCTTTTTTCATTACCAGATTTTGGGCACTTTTTTAAATCTGTGGAGGAATTTCTGTTGCGTGCGTGGAAAATGAAATCAAGGAGTCGCTCTCTTGGCGCTTCGCGAGCGTTTCCGTGCTCGAAATTCCCCAAAACTCAGTTTCCACCAGCGAGTTTTTATTGGAAAGAAAGAAATTCCTCTCTAAGCATTGCCATTCCCAGCAGGAACCTGTTGCAGTTATTTTGGAGGCGTTTCTCGTGTGTCTCAGGCCAGGTTCTGGTTTTATTCTGCTGAAATTTTCCTCACGACGCCGAGTCGCTTCTTGACTTCCCGACTGTAAAATCCCCAAGTCCGCTGCCGATCGCAAACCCGTTCTCCTGGTGTTGGATTTTCTGGGGGTAACCACCTCCTCTTCACCCCCCCGATGCTTTCTACTGGTCTGTGGTTTTCTGCTAAATATCGAAATTCTTTTTCAAAGGAAAAAAGAATAAAAACCAAACTGCAGGCGGCGGGTGAAGCGCTCGTCGGGAGCGGCGGCGAGAGGAAACGCCGCGAAGCCACATGAAAAGGGAAAAGAGGAAAAATGACGTGAAAATCAGCGCTTGGTGTTCTCTTGCTCTAAGCTACACGTGAAGGGACGGTGCCAGGGAGGGTCTGTAATGAGGCTGTGGTTTTAATTGCTTTACAATGTAAATAATCTGATTCTTAAAGCGCGTGTGAGGTGGTTTTTTAAGGAAGGAGAAGCTCCTCTAGCTGAGCTATCCCAGCCGCGCCGCTTGCCCTCATCTAATTTGTCCTCCTGCGGGATGCAGGAGATTGGATCTCACCCACAATTTCATCCTTGGGTCTGTTAGGTTGAGCAGAACGGTCGTTTGGGGGATTTTGGGGGATTTTTACATTTAAAGATCTCAAATGACGCAACATCATGAAATTTTGGAGTGACCAGCGAACTGTCCACCTTCAAACCAGCTTCACCTTCTAATTTTTATATTTTTAATTCATTTTGTCTTGTATTTGTCATCCCAAATCTTCATCTGGGTAACTGTTTTTTAATCCTTCTCGGGTATGTTGTGGAGCTGCAGTTGGGGAGCTTCTCTGGGAGGAGAACGTCACGTGGAGCGAACGTTTTTGCAGAGCAGCTGGTTGTCTTGTTGAGACAGAAACCATTGGTGGCCAGGAAATTGCTGCAGGACAAAGTTGCTAAATTTGAACGTTGAATCTTGGTTTGGGAGATTTTTGAACATTAAATTTTAGTTTGGGAGATTTTTTAACATTAAGCTTTAGTTTAGGAGCTTTATGAACATTACATTTTAGTTTGGGAGCACACAGTTTTTCCCTGCCCTGCTCCCTGACTATGGAACACTTGGAAAAGTGTTAAAAATTCTCCTTCTGGTTTTTGTCGCTCGCCCTGCGCCAGCAGATGTGAATTTTGGACGTCCCACCGGCGTCGGTTGTTGCAGGGGCCGCTTTGACGTCAGGATGGAGCGCCACCAACTCGGGCTGCACCTGAAGTGCTCAGGAGAAGGAAGCTGGTGTGAAAGCACACAGCTCCCAGCGCCGGTGTGGGGATGGATTTGTTTTCATTCCTCTTCCCGGTGACATCCCATCCTTCTGAGCTGATAAATTTGGTGGCCGAGTAGGTGATGTTCTTCAGATTGCTGCGGTCTCACCAGTTTCCAACCCTTGACCACTGGTTCTGGTGAAAACTGAAGTTAAAACCACCTTTGGTATTTCACTTCCAGCTCTTCCCATGGATGTAGATATTGCTTTCCACTGATAAAGTTCTCTCAACGTGGCTGAAGGAAGTGGCATGGGCGTTCCAGGATGGGCATGGCACGCTGCTGGGACAGTGCTGTGTGTAGGGTTTTTAGCTTTCTGAACTAGGTGAGACGTTTCTCCCACGTTGCCATCTGGGTTTTTTTTTGGGAGAGGAGCATTTTCCCTCCCACTTATGGGAGGGTTTGTGCTGCTCTTCATCTTCTGGAGATCTTCTGTGGCCCTGTTCTGCTCATTTGAGAGTGAGAACCAGCAAGGATTTGAGTCTGTGTGGTCTCTTGTGGCCTGCTGATAGCAGAGATATGACCTCTTGAGTACGTCTTGGACCTCTTTGGTCCAGATTTTGGGCTTTCCTTGAGAGGCAGGCATCATGGGTGGCATAAAGGTGTTTTTCCCGACCACAGTAGATGTGTGACACTTCAAGTTTGATTTTAGGAATGAGTGTGTTTCTGAAGGCAGGACCTTCGCTGATCTCAAGTCGTGATGGGTTTTAAACATAGGTTGAACCTTACTCATGAGTCTCTGCAAGCCAGGTCCTGTCTGTAGGATGCAGCTAAACTCTTCACAGCGCCAGAAGTCGTTGGCTGTGGAGGGTTTGCTGGTCTCTCATCCCAAGCTCTAACAAGTGACTTTTCTTTTCCTCCAGCTCTGTCTTAAACCAGGAGCTCCGTGTGTCAGGAGATGGAGATGCCTGGCCACTGGAGAGTTCCGTTCCTCTAGACGTATGTTCTTCTCTCCAGATGTCTCTAATCCTGATTAGCATCACATCCTTGAGAAGGAGGTGAATAATTTTCTTCTCAGCTCTTTAACAGCAGCACACCATGGAGCATCTTCTCAGGTGGCCGTTTTGAGATGTGAGGTGTAGGCGGCTGCCACCGCTGCTGCAGGGGAGTTCATCGTCTCTCAGCACCACGTCCTTCTGCATCACATATCGCTGCTTGACTTCCTCACCCGACTTGTCTGTGTCTTCTGGGGTGACTTTACTTCTTCAAGTTGTTGTTCAGAGGGATCTCTGGTTCCTATCTGGATCAGCTGGTGAATTTATCTCTGTTTCCACCATCTTTTTCCGCTCAGGACATTCCCATCACTTTCCTTCTTCCGTATCACAGACCTTTGAGCTGGAGCTAAACCCTTCAGGAAGTCCCTGTGCCTTTGGGCACATCAGGATCCTTGAGGCTTCACTCTTTGATGCAAAACGTGATTTATTTTGAGTGCCAGCATGTCCCCCAGGGCTGTCACCTGGCAGATGTCAGCTCCACCTCTGGGGCTGGAGCTTTAGCAGGCAGATCCGTGGCCGCTCCTGCGGTGCCAGCCTGTAAGGGTGGGTTTGTGTGGGTCTGCCCATGTGTTCCAACTTGGTGTCTCACACTGGAGATGCACTGAAGTTGTTGGTTGCCTTTCTGCAGTGGTGTTCAGCTCTCTGGAGAGTTCAAGGTGTGTTTTCTCCTTTTATTCTGGATAGACCATGGCAACAGGGCTTCTGGTGATGATAAGTCTCATGTTCTCCTGCTTTACGCGCCTCTCTTAACCTGAAAGTTCATGAGTTAGCAAGTTGAGCAGAGCTATCAAACTCTTGCAGTCAGTTTTGTTGTCTTCCCACCACACAACTCAGAAATGAAGAACTTCAAGATGTTTCACTGCGCTGATCGTCCCTACCAACCACCCCAGGCTTCAAACGCTGTCCCACATAGTTTCATCTCACGTTGCTTGTGAGTATCCTGGCACGAACAGGGAGAAAGAGATTTGTCCTTAATTTGGGATACCAGGCCAAGAGCTCTTCTCTCCCTGAGCGTCTTTGGAGGTGAACATCGTGCTGGGTGGTGCTCTGGGCCATCAGAACCCATTCTAGGCCAGCTGCTATCGTTTAATTGACTTAAATAGATTAATGTGGATGTGCCTGTGGGCCACCGAACTGCTCTGCAGAGCCCGCGGCGTCTCCCTGGGTAAGAACACATCTTGGATCAGGGATCTGGCGTTTCTTCTGGTGGACCATCTCTGGGGTTAGACAATAAAAAGCTTCCTGTGGTGTGGTTCTCCCTCATCTTTATTTCTTTTGCTGGGAGGAGGAGTGTGCCTACAGCCTTCCTCAAAGTCGCTTCCTCCAGCTCTTCTGCCCAGTGTCTCTGATTGTCGTGCAGAGCGATCGGTTCTGCTGTGGCTTCGCTTGCAGAGAAGGTGAGGGCTTGTAAGTTAGAAACGGTGAGAAGAATCCACACTGAGCTTGTTTGGACTGTCTCTTCATTTGGGTTTCATAATGATTAATTAAGCCGGATAATCTGTCTTCGTATTGCGGGCAGCGTTGCAGAACAATAAGCAAAAACCTCGCCTGGAAATTCTGGAGAGGTTCCCTTGGTCAAATTCTGGAGAGGTTCCCTTGGTCAAATTCTGGAGAGGTTCCCTTGGTCAAATTTTGGAAAGGTTCCCTTGGTCAAATTTTGGGGAGCTTCTCCCACTCAACTCTTAGATGAACTAGCCAGAGGTGCAGGTGGAAGGTGACTCATGCACAGGGAAGTTCTCAGGTCTGTTCTCAGTTACTTGTCCTGTGTTTGCTGGTTTCTTGTCTCTCTGTGTCAATATGTGTGTGCACTTTAGGAACCACGGAGCAGGAGTTGAGCTGGACACCGGGGAGGAGTAGAGGAGGTGCGTAAAGAAAAAAAAAACCCTCGATCTTCAATCTTAGTGGTCAGAATGTCCTACTGGGGAAAAAATATCTGAATTATCGAGTGCTAGACAATGTCCAAGGGGGTTTTCCTGAAGCCTGAGCAATTATTTAGGTCTTAGTTTGAAGATAATCATCATGGGAGGTGCGGGCAGGTGGAGGGGGAGAACCATTGGTCTGGTCCACCTGAGGCCATCCATGAAATGGAGCAGACTCGTGTTAATTGGAGGTGAAAATAACTGATAAAGTGGTAGGGAGGGTCTGTGGGAGGAGCTGGGAAGTGCTTCCAAGAAGAAGGTTTAGCAGGAATCTTGATTTTCCAGGAAACAAGACCAAAGAGCCAGCACCGCTTGGCTGCACACGTGCTGGTGCTTTTGAAAGCACCAAGTCAGGTTCTCCCGCCCAGCTTTTAGGATTTCTCCACTTTTGGAGATCTTCTCGCTCAAATTTTGGAGATTCTCCCTCAAATTTTGGGTTCTCTGGCTCAAATTTTTAGATTTTCTCGCTCAGATTTTAGATTGTCTGTCGCCAGAAGCACAGGTGAAAGGTGAATCCTGCAGCCAGGTCCAGAGGCGCTGAGGTAGTAACCTCAGAAATCTTCCTGACTGGCGAGAGGAGTCAGGAGCGATGAGCCTATTCCTCGTTTATTTTTCCCCCTTTTATGTGTTGCTCCCTTGAATTCCTTTCCCAGTCTCCATTAACTTGATGCTAAATAATTTTTATGGTAAAAATTAAGCTAATTTGCAGCCTGAATAAAATAATTAATTACTGCTGGGCTACACCCCGGTGTGAGATAGTTGATAGCTCCATCCATAGCGGGAGGTTTTTGAAGGACACCTTAAAGCAGAGAGAGCGGTCGTGGGTGCTGAGAACTCCTGAGCGGGCTTGGGCACAAATATTGACATTTTTTTAAATTAAATATGCTGGAAATGGGTTTTTTAACTTAAAGTTTGTTAATAAAATCAATTAGAGGCTCTAAATCTGTGCTTAACTCCGATGGATGAGCCAGGGCAGATGTAAGAACTGGGGTTTGGGGAAATATATTTCTAAAATAAAAAATAATCTGGCTTGGCTGGGTTTTAGGCAGAATCTTGGGGTGGGGTCCACCCAGAAAGGATCTGCTTGTGTATTCCGAGAGCTAGCGAAGGCCAAATCACGAAGGCTTCCACCTTAAACCACTGGATAACACCGGTGCTTGTCGCTGCCTGAGTGTTTATATGGTATTTTGTTATATTTTGTGATTTCCAAATGTGTTTTTTTAAAAAAACCTGATTTACAGCTTAGCAGCTTCACTTCTTTCCCCAGGGCTCGGAATATCACACAGAAACTGGAATAGAAATTGATTCCTTTCCTGCTAATTCTGTTAAACCAACGTACGAGGAGCGTTAGGTTTGAGCTTTTTGGAGGTGGAATGGTCCCTTTTTTGGGGGCAAAAAAAAAATACAGTTTTTGCAGTTATAAGTGCCTGAAAGTTCGCTCCTGTCCTCTAGAAAGTAAAGGAACAAGACTGGCTCTTCCCAAATTAATTCCTCATTTGAAATCCGGAGGTGGCTTTGCCATTGAAGCTAGAACCTGAGCAATCTAATAAATTTAATATGAAAATATATATATATATTTTCCAGCATTTTATCAATCTGGAAACCATCAAAATCCAGCGAGCCTGGGGCACATCAGTGTATTTCAAAAGCAGAGCAGCGGGAGAATTAAAACCACGTTGAGGGATGCGCGTAAAGATGATTTTTTTAAATTTCTTTTTACCTTCAAATAGTTGTGAGTGTTTGGGGTTTTTTTCATATTAGGGGGGAAATGTGGATGGAAATCCGAGTTTTGTAGGGACGCAGCAGCTGGGCTGTCGGTGCAGGATAATCACATTAGAGCAGGTTTCTTAGTGAGTGCTTGCTGTGGAATCTGGAGTTGGGAGTGTTATTGATTTGACCTCTTTTAAATTTCAGCAGCTTCACAAGAGGCAGAGTGAGTTAGTAAGGAATGCAAAATATGTAAGTAATAAATATTTTCCTAGCTGAATAGCTTAGGCATATACATTTTATACCTTGTGTCTTATCGGAATAAGGAGTTTTGGACCATCTTTGCTTTGGGGAAAGTTGTTTTTTTTTTCTCTTTTATGTTCTCTCTCCTCCTCACTTCATCTTCTCCAAGCTGCGGGCACAACACCAGCTCTGCTTCCTCCTCCTCGTAGTAGATGTGCATTTTCTTGGCTGGTCGGTGTCTTTGACTGGGGGTTTCTTGGTTTATTTTATTTTATTTTATTTTATTTTATTTTATTTTATTTTATTTTATTTTATTTTATTTTATTTTATTTTATTTTATTTTATTTATTTCATTTTATTTTATTTCATTTTATTTTATTTCATTTTATTTTAATTTTTTATTATTTTTTAATTTATATTTTAAATATTTTTTAAAAATTATATTTTTATATTTTTATATTTTTAAATTTTGTTTTAAATTTTTAAAATTATTTTATTTTACTTTATTATTTTATTTGTTTATTTTATTTTATTAATTTTTAAATTTAATTTAATTTTTAATATTTTTAAAATTAAAAAAAAAATATATATGTTATTTTCTTTCCTTTTCCCTACGTCACATCGCAAACCTGGGGATTTCTTTGAAGTGGGGAAGAGAATAAATCACCCAGAAGTTAAATGTGATCAACCCTTTAGCTGTAGAGGTTCACCCTAAATCGCCGCGGCGGGAGCGCCGGGATACGGCCGCCGCTTCCTGGCGGGAGCGGATTAATTTGAGGGCGTTGCGTTTAGCTGGGGAGCGCGGGGGCAAATATTAATCAGCAGGAATCAAGAAAATAATAATAAATAAATGGAAATAGAGCAATAAGCTCTGCCTAGCAGCCGCCTAGCTGTCTGCAAGTTGAATTTCTGCTCTTCCAGCCCCTCGCCGCGTCGCTAACCTGGGGTTCCCGTTGTTGTGCTTAGACCCTGCGCAGGTGCTACAGCCGCGTGAAGGAGCACGGCGTGGGGAAGAGGAAAAGCAGTTACACGTTTGAGCAGCTGGAGCAGGTGTTTGGGCAAGGAGGATGGGATTCCCAGCCCTGCCAGCCCGTCCTCATCAACAGCAGCGGGTTGTACCAGGAGCTGGAGTCGGACGGCAGCACCATGGAGGAGTATTCTCAAGAGGACTGGGGAAACCACAGTCAAGAGCTTCATTGTTACCAGACCGGCGAGCAGGAATTGGGTAAGAAATCCTGATTTTGGTGCATTTCCAGCTGATTTCTCACCTGGGCTCACGCCTGTCTCACACATAGAATCACAGAACGTTGTGAGTTGGAAGGATCCCAAAGGGATCACGGAGCCCAACTCCTGTCCCTGCACAGGACAATCCCAACATTCACACCATGTCCCTGAGGGCCTTGGCCAAATGCTGCTGGAATCTTGTCAGGCTTGGGGCCATGAGCACCTCCCTGGGGAGCCTGTGCCAGTGCTCCACCACCCTCTGCCTCAAGAACCTTTTCCTCATGGCCAACCTCACCCTCCCCTGCCACATCTTCCTGCCATGGCCTCTGCTCCTGGCGTTGGTGGCCAGAGAGAAGAGCTCAGCCCCTGCCCCTCCTCTGCCCCTTGGGAGGAAGTTCCAGACCACCATGAGATCTCCTCTCAGTCTCCTCTTCTCCAGGCTGAACAAACCAAGTGCATTCAGCCTCTCCTCATACAGCTTCCCCTCTAAACCCTTCACCAATTTGGTGTCCCTCTTGGCTGCTGTTGGCTCATGTTCAACTTCCCATCGACCAGAACCCCCAGGTCCCTCTCTGCAGGGCTCTCTCCAGCCTCTCCTTCCCCAGGCTGGGTGTGTGTCCAGGGTGGCCATGTCCCACATGCAAATTCTGACACTTGTCCTTGTTCAGATTCCTGCAGCTGGTGACTGCCCAGCTCTCTGATTTACCCAGATCTCTCTGCAGGGCCTCTCTGCCCTCCAGAGTGTCCACAGCTCCTCCCAGTTTGATGTCATCGGCAAACTTAATTAGCAGTCCTTCAAGTCCTGTGTCCAAGTCATTGATGAAGACATTCCTCAGTGTCTTCCTCAATGTCTTCTTCCCTCTGGGACCCCACTTGTGACTGGTCACCAGCCTGATGTCACCCCATTGACTAGAACCCTTTGAGCCCAACCCATCGGCCAGTTGTTCATCCATCGCATGACGTGTCCACACACTGTGGCTTCCAGTTGACCTTTGCTGGCTCCCAGTTGAGCTTTGCTGGCTTCCAGTCGACATACATCTCTCAGGACCAACTTTCACATAAAACACTTGAAGTTTTTGGAGAGAAAAGGGAAAAAACCCACCCCTAGTTCATCCTCAAAATCAAACCATGCTTCCTCAAAGTATTTTAAGACCAGAACTTGAGTTTCAAGAGCTTTGGAAGAGGAAAGAAGGCTTGTGTGGCCCCAAACAGCGGTGGAGGAGGTGGACAACATCTTCCCTGTCTCTTTCCCTGTTTAATTCCACTCTGTGGGATCAGGGAGATATTTTTCCTTGTAGAGGTACCGGCTGAGCCTGTAGGTTACCACTCCAACACCGTTCAATTAAATTACAAACAAGACCATTGCTAGTAATATTAATTCCTATAAATAAGCTATTAACCAAATCTGTGGCCTTTTTTAAATAAAAACAAACTCCAGCAAGCTCACGCTTCAGAACTGAGACCTAAACCGACCTCTTCCACCTTCTTTTCCTGCCCGAATTATCGGCGTCTCCGCGTAAGAATCAATTTATGAATTAACCTGGAGATTTGATTCTTGCCTGTGGCTCATTGAATGGTGTCCAGCGGAGCAAGGTACCACATTCACGATTCAAAAATCCACCCTGATCTGAGTTTTGTGAAAAATGAGTTTCTTTAAGTATATTTCTCTCTCTCAAGCCTTACATGTTCCTCTTCCATGTTCCTCCCTTGCCAGAGCAAGCAGAGGTTATTTTCACGGCGGAAACTTTTAAAAGTCGATGAAATTCAGCGGAAGCTGTAGTTAGGAGCTGCATTGGATAAAGGCTCTTGGTGTGATGGGTTTTTTTTTCCCTCCTCGTGATTTATAGCCTGAAATAAGGAGAGGAGAGACAGTTCAGGGGACTGGTGAGTTGAGAGGCTTTGAAAGAGGCTGAAATCACAGTTTAACGTTAAAAGTTGGTGAGTTGGCTGTTCACTGCGTCGCGGTGCTCTCAAACTTCTTCCCCAGGGGATTTAAAGATCAGAAATAAATGGGGGAGAAGCCATGAGAAGAAGGCGTTCCAAAATGTACATAAATGATGGGTAATTTTAATTTGGGTCGTTGGGGTGAGTCAAACTGGGGTCTCCCGCTTTGTCCCAGGCGAATCGGAGACGTTTGGGTTGGTGATATGCTTAATATTCAGAGAAGTTGTGAGAAAAACACTTAGCACACAACATCTAAATGGAATTCAGATGCAATTTGTTCTGCTGTTTGCTCTTCAAATGTGCCATTGAAAGTAGAATAACCTTTTTTCTTTCTTTCCTCCTGTTTTTTTTTAAGCCATGTGGTTTGCAATTAAATTGATTTGTGATTTAATAGCGGGAATTATACTCTCATCCTTGAAAGATTTTGCACTTGCAGAGAGAGATTCAGATCTTAACTGACCAAATCTTTTCCAAGGAAAAAAAAAATAGTCTTTATGGAGGATTTAAGAACTGGAGCTGTCTCATGCAGAACTCTTCCTGGCTTAGGAAACAACTCTGATTTATTTTTTATTTAATTTCAACCTTAAAAAAAAAAAATTGGAAAAAAAACAAAACAGGAACATTATTTAAAATATAATGATGTGTTGGGATTTGACTTACATGTTGGAATTTTACCTTTCAGATGAAATGCCTGCCACAAAAAGGACATTAAAGATAAAACAAGAATCTTCAGAAGACGCGCAGTAAGTCATTTATGAATGTTTTAGCCTGGAATGCATTTCCCTGGGGGGATGTGCAGGAGAGGGGGAGGATATTTGAAACTTCTGATTATAATTAGAAATTCATTGTGCAAGACTGTTGGTAAAGTCGGATCGACTTTATTCCAGTTACCTCAGAACATCTGAAAAGCTTCAGAACTCTTTGTCTCTTCCTGGCGTCGGCGCTGAGCGTACGCGGGGATTTAACACGGGGGAAATACGCCTCGGATCCACTGGGGATGTGTCCGAGCAGGGCTGTGGGTACAGTGACATGAGGCTGGATTCTTCGTTCTATTTGTCATTTAATTTATTTTTTCTATCTGCCTGAAGTTTATCCCTTTGGATGTGAGGAAAAAAATGGAATATAGGAGGAGTGGAGGGGGAAAAAAAGAGCGAGAAAAGGGTCTCGGCGCCTCAGTAGTTGGCTTGGAGTGAGTAATGCAAGGAAAGTTCGTGCAAGTCCCTTCCTTGCTGGGAAAACATGCCAAAGCTTGTGATTTTTTTTTAAATTTTGTTATTTAAATTAAATTATTTTTATAACTTCCCAGAGCTGACTTCTAACCTTTTGGATGGGTTTAATCTGACAAATCAAGGAGCGTTTCGAATGCTTTGAGCACGCGACTCTCCCTTCCCTCGCCAAAAATAACACAGAGCGTTTAAATAAAACGAATCGTGCCGGATTCCCTCAAACCAAGACTCTCTTCTTCTGATTTTATTTTTTTTTTTAGGGTTTAAAAACCCAGAGGGTGGTTGTAGATCTGTCAGATTGGCTGGTGGGGTGAGTTCCACGCATGAGTTTCCCCACCAGTGTCATCTAAGTCAATCTGGTATTTCCCTCCGCTGGAAAAAGAGCTTCTGTAGGGTCGGAAGTCATCGGAGCGGCGTGCGGTAACACAGCAGAGGGGCTTTTATTGGAACCTAAAAAAAAATAAAATAAAATAAAATAATAACCTTGTGTTATAATAGCTTATCTTCATCAAACTCCACACCTGAGATGGATTTTCCCCGTACCCAAAGGTGAATTTTTTTGACCGTGGAAGAAATGGAGTTTAATGGCTCAGGGGTGACTTGGAGAGAGAGAACTTGTTTCAGGGTAAATGTTATTATCGCCTCTTTGAACAGTTTTTTAGGAGTGTTTGGGGATAATTTTACCTTTCAAGGTGTGATTCTGGGAGCTGCATAGAAAATAATGCTGAATTTTCCAAGGTGGAGGCTCTGATTACCTGAATCATCCAGGTTTTGTTGGACGACTGGATTAGATTTGGTGGATTAGACTTTTCAGAGTTTTCCTGATTATTTTCCCCCCCTCAAAGTTCTCTCTAAAATGCACAAAAATCTCCAAAATGCACAAAAGTCTCTGAATTCTCAGGTGTTTTTTGAAGAGTGCAGGTGATAAACCCATCTGTACGCTCAGCGGAAGCACAAATCATCTTCCAGCGCAGAAATTTACTGAAAATTCCTTTTTTTTTCCCCCCATTATAAGAGCAAGAAGCTTTGAAACTCTGATATAGTAAATTAAAAACGATCTGGAGGAGCGTGGCTGGTAGGAAGACAAGGCAGGTATTTATTTATTATAATCAAAAAAATAGAATTGTGTCCATTCTGAAAAGCCACAGACGATGGAGGCGCCAAAATCTTCACCTCTTTGGCCAACGTTTTAAAATAAATATAATTTATTTCAGAGCAGGTAAAACTTTGGTTCCTCTGCGTTCTCAGAACAGATTTTCAGTGGAAATAATCTCCATAAAATCAACGTTCAGATTTTTTTGCTGAACCTGGCGCCGTGATTTTTGACGCGGAGAAATCGCGCTCTGGCGATGCCGAACTGTAAACACGAGTCTTGCTAAAAAAAAACCCCAAGAAATCTTGTTGTCACTTCTCCTTTGGGATTTTAGAAGGTTTTTTGGATATATTTTTTTTTATTTTGTGGAAAACCACAGCAGCAGATGAGCACCGTGATGTTATTGTCCGAGCAGACAGGGTAGGAGAGCGCCGCGGAGATCCTCACTGTAAGAAACGTGGTGCTGAGCTCTCTGGGTGCTGGAATTTATTCTTAAACATAAAACTTTTAAAAAATAAAAATAATATTTTCTTGATTTTTCCCTTATTTTTGGAAGCACAGAGCGATAGGTGAGCTGTGTCCCCCTCCTGCGCTCCGTCACTGGATGCTCCTTCTCCGCGTTGTCTCCACTGTTGCGGCACCCCCGGCACGTCGCTGCCTTCAAATAAATTGCTTTAAAAACCAAAACGCTACTTAAAACTCAATTTTACTCTTTAAAATTAATTCCAGGAGAGGTTTTACTCATTGCTTTGTGAAAACGAACTAGAAGAAGCTTGAGGAGCTGAACCCTTCACTGAAACCAGCTGTTTCGCTGGCTTTGAAGTCTGGCTGTGTGTGAAAAGCCCAATTCGCGCCGCTGCGGTTTGTGTAGGATCGTGAAAGCTTCCGCGGAGACGGTCAAGCCGCGGGAGTGGTAAAAATCCAGCTCGAGGGCACCTTCTGCAGCTGCAAAATGCGAATTGTTTTGTGACCTGTGGGGTGAACCCTCTGCTGACTCAGGGTTTTTCTGTTAAAAAATAAATTCTAACAAAAAGTAGATTTTTAATTTTTTTTAGTGCATATATAGGGCTTGGTCGAGTCGTGGGGGTGCTGGCAGAGCGCGGCGGCTGCTGAGGCGTCGCCTGCTGAAGGCGCAGGAAGAGATGAGGATTTTTCAATTTTATTTTATTTTATTTTTTTCCCCCTAATTGCTTCCTCCGTGCTCGGAACGATGGATCCCCTGCGTGGAAATCCCGCCGCTCCCGCACGCGAGGTGCTGCCGGAGGTCAGCGTCCCTGTGAGATTGTTCCTGCTCCTACTTCGAGAAGTGACTCATTTCTTAATTGTTTTTTTTCCACCAGAACTCTATTTTACACCGAACTAAACTTAGTGAGAATATTTATAGCGTCACTAATAAAGGTGGGAGCTTAGATATTATTTTTTTTTAACTTTTTTTTTGGTTCTTGACTCAATTCTTCCTACTCTTGAATGACAATCAACCCACGCTGCTTCCTGGCGTCGCTGGATCTGCTTGAAAATGAAGTTATCTTAATTATTAATATTTGAAATATCTTAATCTGAGTCTGTCTTTGACTCAGACACCGGTTCTGTGTTCAAAAAGCCGAGCCAGCGCTTCCCATGTCCCTTTGTCCATCCGCTCCCCTGGTCCATCTTGACTCCAAAAGGTGAATTTACACTTCAGAAAAATCTTTAAAAAGGTATTTTCAGAGCGTAACGTGGCTCAGCATCTAAAGAAGCATCAGGGAAGATGTGGAGAAGCTTTGAAACATTCCAGGCTTCTGGAAGTGGAGGTGATTCCTCAAAAATTCAGATTTTGAAGGCTTTGAGTGTGCGAATCGACCTTCCCTCGCCAAAAATAACACAGCGTTGTGAAAAATCCGGGAATGGGGACGGATTTACCCAGACCAAGGATATTTCTCCCAATTTGTAAGGTTTGAAGAGTCCAAGGGTGGTTGTGGATCTGTCCCCGATGGCTGTGAGCCATCACAGATCGTCTCATGAACCCTCCTGGGTGGGTTCCTCACCAGAATTTGTCGACACAAGAGGTATTTTTAAAAACCCTGGGCTCCAACTCAACTCCTTTTGCCACGCAGAGCCCTTCCTCAGCGCTCCAGAGCTCGGTTCCTCCCTGGTCACGGTGGAGATGCTCTTGCCAAAATGTCTTCTAAGGAACCTTCTGGCGCGGTCACCGCTGCGTGATGGTTGAGAGGCGTCGTGTTGATGGATGCAATCCTTCCTGTCATCATGAGAAGTCAACTTTCTCATCCTGAAGTCTTTGGACCCTCTTCAAGGGGCTTGGGCATCCCACCTGAGGTTTGCAGAGTGGGAATTCACCAACCATCGTGCTCAACATGGAGCTCAGCTTCTCCAGTCTGCCCTGGAGGCGCCGGATCTCCTAAAGGATGACCAACGCTTGGAGAACCTCCCCAGAAATCACGTGTATTGTATTTACACCTCTAAAAGCAGGTTTTTGAGAGGAGATGCTGCGAGGTTGGACCTCTCCAGCATCATGGGAAGGGTCTGCAGCTCCCAAACCTTTTTAATTTGAACATATATCGATATGATGGGAAGAAGGAGACTTTGTGATCCACTCTTGGGTAGAAACTCAGCTCCAGGTGTAGCCTTGTGTGGTTTGTCACATCTTCTCTTGCTTCAAGACCATCGTGTCCATCATCCTTAACTCCATCGAGGAGCTGGTAGGAAGGGTCGATTTTAGGGAGTTTTACATGATATTCATGAACGAAGGAACCCACAAGAGGAGGGAACCTCACGCGTGCGCCGACGTCACTTGATGCAGGGACTGAAGACACAACAAGTTCTCCTGGTGAGATGTGGAAGGTGGAAGGAGCTTCTGGAGGACGTGGTGACCCTCCATGTGATTGCAGTTGATAGAAGGGAAGAGGGCTGTGCAGAACAAGCTTTTAAATCCCACTTGCTGACCCCAGAGAGATTTCTCGGTAGCAGACGAGTCGCGTTCTCTTCCTACAGCTTTGGGTTTAGGATGATAATTCCTAAAATGAGTCGTTTTCCTTCTAATTCCACTCAAACTGTCTCATTTCTCCCGGAGCAGCTGTTCTGGCTCGCTTCGGGCGCACACAAACGCTCTCTCCTGCTCGTTGAGGAAATTGCAAATCCCTCCGTGGGAATTCGCTTCGGTACCGGGAGCGAAAATGAATCTTTGGAGCCACAGAGATGTCCTTACTGGGTGTCTGGAGGAATTTCCGCTGTCCATCACGTTGTGGGTCACCTTCTGCTCCGCTGGGGTGGTCCCTTGGTCTGGTTTCTACTCCAGCGCTGAGCCTTTCCGAGCAGCTTGACTTCATTGACGTCCCAGGGACCTGGGAGTCCTGGTGGGCAGCAGGATGGCCATGAGCCAGCGCTGTGCCCCTGTGGCCAGGAAAGCCAGTGGCATCCTGGGGTGCACTAGAAGGGCTGTGGTCAGTAGGTCCAGAGAGGTTCCCCCCCCTCTACTCTGCCCTGGTGAGGCCAGATCTGGAATATTGTGTCCAGTTCTGGGCCCCACAGTTCAAGGACAGGGAGCTGCTGGAGAGAGTCCAGCACAGAGCCACCAAGGTGATGGAGGGAGTGGAGCATCTCCCTGATGAGGAAAGGCTGAGGGAGCTGGGGCTCTTTAGCTTGGAGAAGAGGAGGCTGAGGGGGGACCTCATTAATGTTGATCAATATCTGAAGGGTGAGTGTCAGGAGGATGGGGCCAGGCTCTTCTCAGTGGTGTCCAGTGGTAGGACAAGGGGCAATGGGTGTGAGCTGGAACACAGGAGGTTCTGCTTGGATTTGAGAACAGCTTCTTTCCTGTGAGGGTGCCAGAGCCCTGGGCCAGGCTGCCCAGGGAGGGTGTGGAGTCTCCTTCTCTGGAGATATTCAAGACCCTCCTGGATGCCTTCCTGTGTGATCTCATCTGGGTGTTCCTGCTCTGGCAGGGGGGTTGGACTGGATGAGCTTTCGAGGTCCCTTCCAATCCCCGACACTCTGTGATTCTGTGATTTTTGTTTAATATATAATTATAATTAATTAATGCAGTTAGTTTGGGAATAACAATGAGGTTTTTAAGTGATGGCTGGAATTAGGGGCCGTAGCTCCGCGGTGGATCCTCGCGGCAGTGCGGGATAACCCGGGCACTGAATCTGCGTTCGTGTGTCGGCACCGGACGCGCGCTCCTGGGGAACCGCTTTGCTCGGGGAGGGGCAGGAGGTCTCCACCGCGGGGTCTTGTGGGACTGGCAGGAGCAGAAATCTTTGTTGGAAGCAGAATTTGGAGATTTATCAATTCATTTACATTGTCAGATTATCTCCTGCAGAAGTTTTTGTGTGAAATCTCATTTCTAGCGGAGATTGCCGTTGGCTTGAGACATCAGGAGGAGTTTGGGTTGGGTTTTTCTTCCACCGCAGGGTTTGTTGGGATCTGCCAGAGCAGAAATATTTCACAGAATCAGAATTTGGAGATTTATCAGCTCCCGTTTTCTTTACTGGGTTATCTCCTACAAAAGCTTTTGTGTGAAATCTCATTTTTAGTGGAGATTGTTGTTGGCTTGACTCATCAGAAGGAGTTTTGGTTGGGTTTTTCTTCCACCACCTGTTTTTTGGGGATCAGTAAGAGCAGAAATTCATGTCGGAAGCGGAATTTGGAGATTTATCAACACATTTTCTTTACCAGTTTATCTCCTGCAGAAGTTTTTGGAGTTGGATCTCATTTCTAGTGGAGATTGTCGTTGGCTTGAGATACTGGAAGGAGTTTGGGTTGGGTTTTTCTTCCACCCCATGGGGTTTTTTGGGATCCATCAGAGCAGAAATTCTTGTCGGAAGCGGAATTTGGAGATTTATCAAGACATTCTCTTTATTGGGTTGTCTCCTGCAGAGGTTTTTTGTGTAAAAACTCATTTTTAGTGGAGACTGTCATTCGTTTGAGGTGTCAGAAGGAGTTTGGGTTGGGTTTTCCTTCCATCACGTGTTTTTTGGGGATCAGTAAGAGCAGGAATTCTTGTCGGAAGCGGAATTTGGAGACTTATCAACTCTCATTTTCTTTGTTCTGTTACCTCCTGCAGAAGTTTTTGTGTGAAATCTCATTTCTAGTGGAGACTGTCGTTGGCTTGAGACACCAGAAGGAGTTTGGGTTGGGTTTTAATTTGGTTTTATTGAGATTAATTTAAAAAAAATAAATTATCAAAGTGGTTTTATGATCCATAAACTCCCCGAGGGATACAGGGAACGAAACACCCCCGCCTGGGCAGCGGGGATTGATGTTTGTCCCATGGTGGGTGCGATTGCCGGGTGATTTCGCGGCGCTGGTTTCACTGACGCCTCTCTCCTCCTCTCCGTGTGCTTCGTTCCCAGGAAGCGCGACGTCATGCAGAACATCATGCAAATCCTCGAGTCGGTCCAGTTGAAGTGGGAGCTGTTCCAAAGCTGGACGGATTTCTCCCGGCTTCACCTTTCCAATAAACTGGCCATTTTCGGCATCGGCTACAACACGCGCTGGAAGGAGGACATCCGGTACCACTACGCGGAGATCAGCTCCCAGGTTCCGCTCGGGAAGCGGCTCCGGGAATATTTCAATTCGGAAAAGCCCGAAGGCCGCGTCATTATGACCAGAGTCCAAAAAATGAACTGGAAAAACGTGTACTACAAATTTTTGGAGATTACGATTAGCGAAGCTCGGTGCTTGGAGCTGCACATGGAGATCGATTGGATCCCCATCGCCCATTCCAAGCCCACCGGCGGGAACGTCGTCCAGTACCTGTTGCCGGGAGGGATCCCCAAGAGCCCGGGTCTGTACGCCAT
Organism: Caprimulgus europaeus; assembly: GCA_907165065.1. The sequence goes on along the minus strand of OU015548.1, from coordinate 7,152,614 downwards.
CGGGTACGAGGAGTGCCACGAGAAAGCCCCCTCCCCTCTGGCCGATGCCGGCAGCGAGGCTCCGGCTGAGCTGGAGGTCCCGTCCCCACAGGCCTCCGTCCGGGTGGAGATGGAGTCCGCGCGGATTATCTACTGCTACCTCGGCATCGCCGAAATGCGGACTCTCCAGCAGTGCTTGTTTCTACATTTTCAGGCAAATACCAAAACCTTCAGTAAAGATTGGGTTGGAATCAACGCTTTTTTATCTCAGAACTGCGTCGTGGAACCCGGTGTATCACCGAAATCCATCTACATTAAATTTGTGGAAGTGGAGAGGGATTTTCTTTCCGCCGGGTCTTTGGTAGAGTGCCTGGAAAAAGCCATCGGATACCCCTTAAAATTCAACAACTGAACGGTTTCATCCTTCATAAGGATTGGGGCTTTCCGCCCCGCTTGGGTTTATTCTTTTTATTTTTATTTTTTTTTCCATCTCGTTACCAGATCCGTGACAAAAAAAAACAAAAGGGGGAATTTTCCCCTCGGAAATAAATTTCCGGGGTGACGGGAAGCTTGGGGGAAACGTTTCCACGAGCTCATTCCCAGCAAGGCAGCGTCGTCCCCGTTACACCGATGGGTTTGTCAGCCGGAGCGACGCCACGAGGAGGATTCCCCCGGTTCGGTGCCACGTAGGTAACATTCCACACCAAAAAACTGAGATTTTGGGGTTGTTTTTACATCGGGTTTGGTCTTTATTCCACGTTTTCCGCATCCGTCTGGTGTCCGTACGGATCCGAATCCTGAAGCAATAGCAACCGGCGAGCGGAGCCGGGCGCCGCGGCGCCGCTGTCACCTGTAGAGAACTGTCTAGAATGTAGAAATTCACTTTTTTTGGTTTGGTTTTTTTATATTCACCCGTCAAGTGTTTTCTTCGCTCCGAACAGTGTTGCCTGCAAACAAAACAAACAAACAAACAAAAAAAAGACAAAAAAAAGAAAAGACTGTTTTGGTTTCTGTGATGTTATTCCACTTTCTACTCGTAGCGTTGCCATATCCGCTTTGATTTTATTTTATTATGGAAACGTTTAAATAATTCCTGTCTTTTTTATTTCTTCTTTGTATTTTATTTTTTCTTTTTCTTTTTTTTTTAATTTAGATTTTTAATTTTAATTTTTAAATTCTTTTTTCTTTTTTCTTTTGTTTTTTTAATTTCAACTTTTTATTTCAATTTTTACATCTTTTTTATTATTTCATTTCTTTATTTCATTTTTTTAATTTAGATTTTATTTTGATTTTTTAATTTCTTTTTTCATTTTTTATTTTTTTAATTTCATTTATTTAGATTTTTTATGTAATTTCTTTAGTTTTTATTTTAGTTTTTTATTTTGTTTATCTTATTTAATTTTTTTAGTTCATTTTTTAATTTCATTTTTATCTTGTTTTTTTTTTCATTTATATTTTGTTTTTTTATTTCGTTTTTATTTTAGTTTTTATTTCTTTTTTATTTCTTTTTTGTTTCTTTTTTCTTATTTTGTTTTTTTATTTCATTTTTTCTTATTTCATTTTTTATTTTGATTTTTTTTGTTTGGTTTTTATTTCGGTTTTTTCTTTTCTTTTTTTCAGTTTTTGATTTCTTTTTTTAATTTTGGTTTTGTATTTTGTTCCTTATTTCATTTTGATTTTGTTTTTTATTTCATTTTTTGTTTTTTATTTTTATTTTAATTTTTTTATTTATTTTTTTATTTTAATTTTTTTTTTCATTTTTTTTTATTTCTTTTTTTCTTTCTTTGTTTCTTTTTATTTTCACTTCTAATTTCCCCTCTTTGTGCAAATCACCCGGCAGCTGGGAGGTCTCTTGGGAGAATGTTTATTTTTTTATGTTGTTGTTGGCCCAGGACCCAGCGGGGAGCGGGGCGGGGGCGCGGGGGGTGGCGGGGCCGGGGGGGACACGGGGACGCCGCAGCCCGTCAGGCCGCCGCTGGCGCTGGCAGTTTCCCTTTTTTGGGGGTTTTTAATTTTTCCAGAGCTCATCGGTGGAGTTGTGACGTTCGCGGAATGTGTCGGTCCTAATAAAATGCAAACAAAGACGGAAAAGCTGCGGAAAACGCCTCTTCCTGAACAAAAAATCATCATTTGTAAGGGGGGATGGACCCATCCCAGTGTTCCCTGACATCAAAAATGACATTTTGCGAGAATTTTATTTCAATTTTCTTGGTATTTTAATTTTGAGGATTTCATTTTGGAGATTTTCTTTTAAATTTGGGGGATTTTCTTTTAAAGGTGGGGGATTTTCTTTTATTTTTCTTTATTTTATTTATATTTGTGGAATTTTATTTTAATTTTGGGCATTATATTTTAATTTTGGAGGTATTTTATTTTACCTTCTTGGAGGATTTTATTTTCATTTTGGGGGTGATTTAATTTTCATTTGGGGGGATTTTAGTTTAATATTTTGGGGAATTTTATTTTAATATTTTTTAGTATTTTGATTTGGGTGGGCGGAGTTTGATTTTAAGTTGGGATTTAAAATTTTGGAGATTTTATTTTTAATTTGAGGGATTTTTTTTTAAATTGGGTGTTTTTCTTTTAATTTTTTATTTTATTTAAATTTGGGATTTTAATTTTGAGGATTTCATTTTAATTTTGGCAGGATTTTATCTTAATTTTGGAGGTATTTTATTTTCATTTTTGGGAGGATTTTATTTTACTTTTGGGTGGGTTTTAATTTTTTTGGGGGGGGAATTTTATTTTAATTTTGGGAGGAATTTATTTTACTTTTCTAGGGAATTTTATTTTCCTTTTTGTGGGGATTTTATTTTATTTATTTTAATTTGAGGTTATTTTATTTGGGGGGGGATTTTATTTTAAAATTTGGGTGTATTTAATGTTTAAGGGTATTTTATTTTAATTTCTTTTTGGGAATCAATACGTTTATCCAAAGCTAAACCACGGAGATTTTCTCCCGGGATATTTCCTCCGGCAGCTCGTTATGGCGCGAGATAATTAATTAATGGATTTTATGGGGAGGGGGGTAAATGCTGCTGGAGATTTTTGGGGATCGCAGCTGGCTGAAGGCTGAAATCACCTTTGGGGTTTTGATTTTATTAAATCAAAATTAAATCAAAATTAAAATAAACCCAAAATTAAATAATCCCAAATTTTAAAATAAAATCCCCCCAAAATGAAAATAAAATACTCCAAAAATTAAAAAAAAAATTAAAAAAAATTTAAATAAAATATCTGCCAAAATTAAGATTAAATCTCAAAAAATTAAAATCCCCTGAATTAAAAAAAAATCCCCCAAAATGAAAATATTTTTTTAAAAAATAAAATAAAATACTCAAAAAATTTACTCATAAAATAAAATATTCCAAATATTAACATAAAATCCCAGAAAATTTAAATAAAATATTTTTTTAAAATTTAAATTATTAAAAAATTAAAATAAAATATTCCAAAATATTTAAATAAAATACTCCCCAAAATTTTAAATAAAATACCCTCCAAAATTAAAGTTAAATATCAAAAAATTAGAATAAAATCCCCCCCAAAATAAAATAAAATAATATAAAATATATCCAAAAAAATATAATAAAATACCCAAAATTTAAAATAAGATTTTTCAAAAATTAAAATAAAATTTAAAAAAAATAAAATCCCCCCCAAACCTCCCTGTGTCCAGGGTGGATTTACGGGGGAGATGAGGACGAGGAGGAATTAATCCCCCGCTGCCTTCATCCTCCTCCTCCGGCAGCACCTAATCTCCGTTCAGATCAAGGACCGGGATGACCTCGGCCGAGCCGGAGTCATCCTGATGCTCCCTGAAATCAAGGAAGCTCAAAAATGGGCTTATTGGGTATTTTATTGTAAATTTGGGGAGTATTTGTTTTATTTATTTATTTTTAATTTCATTTAAATTTTATTACATATTATTTAAAATATTATTATTATTGTTGTTGTTGTTGTTATTTTGGGGGTATTTTAATTTGGGGGGGTATTTTATGTTATTTTTAAAATTATTTTATTTTATTTTATTTTATTTTATTTTATTTTATTTTTCTATTTTTTGGGCTATTTTGTTTTAATTTGGGGGTATTTAAAATATTTGGAATTTTTTGAATTGGGGGTATTATTTTATATTTTGGGGGGTGTTATTTTATTTTGGGGGGTATTTTATTTTAATCTTGGGGGGTATTAGTTTAATTTTTGGCAGTAATTTATTTCAGTTTTATTTGGGGGGGTGTTTAATTTGGGGGGCATGTTATTTTAATTGGAGCGTATTTTATTTGAATTTAGTTTGGGGGGATATTTTAAGGTTTTTGGTATTTTAATTTTTTACGGTGTTTAATTTGGGGGGGTATCTTAATTTTGGGTGGTATTTTAACGTAATTTGGGGGGTTATTTTAAATTTTTTTGGTATTTTAATCTAATTTTCAAGGGTATTTTAAGGTTTTTGGTATTTTGTTTCAATTTTTGAGGGGGTATTTTATTTTAATTTTGAGGGATATTTTATTTTATTTTAATTGTATTTTAATTTGGGGGCAGGGAGCAGAGCCTGGGGCTGGGGCTCCTCCCACTATGGGCGGGGAAAGGCCACGCCCCTTTCACCAGGCCACGCCCCCCCTCCAGCTTCCCAGCACCTGCTGCGGCGGCGGCTCCGGTGATGGACGCGCGGGCGGGGGCTGCGCTGTTGCTGGCGGCGCTGCTGGGTGAGGACCGGGGGGGACCGGGGAGGGGGTGAGGGAGCCGAGGAAGCACCGGGAGGGCAGCGGGCAGCACCCGGGGGGAGCGGAGCTCGCACCGAGTAGGAGCCGGGGATAGCGGAGCGCACCGGGGGCACCGGGCAGGACTCGGGGTACCGGACAGGACCTGGGGGGACCGGGGTGGTCACCGGGAAGGACCCGGGGGTAGCGGAGCGCACCGGGGGCACCGGGAAGGAGTCGGGGGTACCGGGGAGGGGTCACCGGGAAGGAGCCGGGGGTACTGGGCAGGACCTCGGGGTACCGGGGGCTCACTGGGATGGAACAGGGGGTACCGGGCAGGACTTGGGGGTACGGGGGGGGTCACCGGGCAGGACCCCGGGGGTACCGGGCAGGACCTCGGGGTTCAGGGGGGCCAGCGGGATGGAACCGGGGGCACTGGGGGTACCGGAGAGGTCACCGGGCAGGACCCAGAGGTACCGGGGACCCCCAGGCAAGACCCTGGGGAGCTTTAAGGGGTCACCGAGGGGGTCACAGCACCCCCTGGCCCCCCCCAGCAGGCAGTTTTGGGGTGACAGGTCTAAACCTTCCTCCAGCCAGGGGACTTGTCCCTTTTTTCCTCCAAATTTCCAACTTTTAAATTTATTAAAATAATGTTTTTTGGGTTTTTTTAATTTTTATTTTATAGTATTTTTAATTTTTTAAAAAAATTGTTAATTATTTTAAATTTTATTTTTAATTACTTTTTTTCTATTTTTAAAAATTATTTTAATTTTTAATTCTTTTAAAAGTGATTTTTAATTATTTCTTTTTTAACCCTTTAATGATTTCAATTTTGATTTTTTAGATTTTTCCTTTTTTAATTTTTGAAAATTTTTTTAGAAAAAAAATTTCATTATTTTAAATTTTTTATTTATTTTTAGATTTTTCTTTTGATTTTTTTTTTTCTCCTTGAAATTCTTCCCAAGGAACCCATCCCTTGGCGTTCCCGGCGAAGGAGAGGCCTTTGGGGAAGAGGAAATGGGCCCAAAAAGGAAAAAAAACCCCAAAACAATGGAGGCGGCATTTCCTCTCCCGCCGGGATCGGGGGTCCCGCTCCCCTCCCCGCTCCCTTTTATTCCTTCATTGTATTTTTTCTGGAATAAAACAGAATTAACTGGCACTGGGGTGAGGTTGGGGGGTTCCACCTTTAAACCCCATCGGGATTTTCCTTCTCCGCATCCCGGCGGGGCGGGGTCCTGATGGATCTCCCCAAAAAAATTCCCACCGTGACCAAAAACGTGGCAAAACCCCCATTTTTAACCCCAAAATTGATGGTTTTTTCCTTGAAATTTCCTTGAAATTCACTTTTTTTGGTGATCCATACGGAGAAGCGAAACGGGGGGTGATGCTCATCCCCAATCCCAATCCCAATCCTAATCCCAGCTCCTCCAGCCGCAGTTAAACCCGTTTCTCTCCCGAGCCAGAGTCCCGGAGCGTCGTTATTATTATTTTATTTCATTTATTTTTTCCCAAATTTGGTCTCTCCGGAGGACACGAAGATTTTTTCACCCCCCCCCGCCCGGCTCCTCCGTCGTCACCCCGGGGTCATGAGAAAAGCCGCCGCGGGTTTTCCCAACGGACGTCGCTCCGGAGTTCGGCCTCGGATATAAATAGTCGGGAGTTAAAGGAGGGAAAAAAGGGCAAGAAAAAAGTAAAAAAATACATAATAATAATAATAAATAATAATTACAAGCAGCAATAAAAATAAAGAAAAAAAATAATAGCATTATTAAAAATTAATGAAATAATAGGAATAATAGTTAAAGGCTACTTAAAAATAAAGATAATTAAAGAATAAGAATTGATATAATAAGAAAATAATAATTAAAACATTGTAGTTACAAATAATAAGAAAAATAATAACTAAAATGCAATAGTTACAAATAAATTAAGTAATGAAAAGAATAATTAAAGAGTAAAAATTTAAAATTATACTTAAAATAATTAAAGAATTGAATCATTGGAACCATAGCTGCAAATGATAAAAAGAAATTAAATAATGAATGGACTAATTAAAGAGTAATAATTACAAATATAATGTCAATAACATTTAAAACAATAGTTGGAAATAACAATAAAAAGAGTAGAAAGAAATTAAAGGATGAAAAGAGGAAAGAATAGGAATTAAGAATGATCGTAAAAGTACTAAAACATGACAGGTGCAAACAATAGTGAAAATAATAGAAATAATAATAATAAAAAAATAGAATAGGCATTAAAAATAATAATAAAATAATAATATAAAAATGATTAAAAATAATAAAATAATAATAGAAAATATTAAAAATAGTAATGATAATACTTAAAAAATAATAATTAAAAGGAATAATGTAAAATACGACGATTTACAGCGAGCGCCGGCTGGACGCGGCTCCTCGATTGTTTTCCCTGGGATTTTTAACCTCGTTTCTCTAAAATGAAGATTTTTAATCCCAATCTTGGCCATTTGGGATTTAATTTCGGGCTGAATTTCCTGTGACTCCGGCGCCTTAATCCCATGGAGCCGGGGTCACCCCCCCCCCCCCCCCCCCCCCCCCCCCCCGGGGACAGTAATTCCTGGCGGATAACGGGGACTGGGGGGCTTGGGGGGATTCCAGATGAATTTGGAGCCAGAAATCAGCTTTTTTGGGGTGAAATGATGCGATTTGAGGTGAGGGTGGGGATTTAAAGGTGCTTTTTTCCATAGGGGAAAAAAAATAAGGATATTTTGGGGGTTAAATGGAATTTTTCTATAGGAAAAAAACAATAAATGTGTTTTTAAAGGTGAATTTAAAAGTAAAATTAAAATATTTTTCCATAGTGAAGAAATTTAAAGGTATTTTTACAGGTAAATTTAAATATCTTTTTGTCCATAAGGGAAAAAATTCAGAATATTTGAAAAGATAAATTTAAAAGTTGGGTTTTTTTTTTCCATAAGTAAAAAATTTAAGGGTAATTTTGAAGTTAAATGTAAAGATCTTCTTCTCCATGGAGGAGAAATTTAAAGATACTTTGAAAGGTATTTTTTTCTATAAGGAAAAAAAATTAAGGATATTTTTAAAGATAAATGTAAAGATATTTTTTGCTCTAGGGGGAAAAACGTAAAGGGATTTTTAAAGGCAAATTTAAAGGTTTTTTTTCCATAGGGGAAAAATTTGAAGGTGTTTTAACAAAGAAATTCAAAGATTTTTTTTTGCCATAGGGAAAAAAATTAAGGATATTTATAGAGATAAATTTAAAAGTCTTTTTATCCATTGGGAAAAAAATAAGGCTATTTTTAAAGATCAATTTAAAAATATTGGGTTTGCCAGGAAAAAAAAAAAAAAAATTATTTTTATTTTTAATTAAAAAAAAATAAATTTACTTTTAAAATATGAATGTAAAGGAATTTTTCAAGCTAAATACAAAGATTTTTTTTTGTTCCATAGGGAAAAAAATTCCAGCAGATGGGCTGGAGCGGAGGGGATCTCCCAGGCAGGTGCTCAGCTCGAGGCAGCTGCATAAAAATCCAGGTTTTTCAACCCAAAGGAGCCGGGAGGTCCCGAGGTGTCATCGTCCCCCCCCGGTGCCGCCACCCCCGCGAGCGCCCGCCGCGGCTTAATATTTTTTTGATCTGGTTAAAGCTTTAGAGGATTTGAGGCGCCCAGAGCTGGAGCTGATGCCAAAGTCTCGTGCCCGCACCTTAAGCACCCGCCTTATTTTTCATTAAGTCCTTTTTAGGGTTCACGTTTCTCCGAGATGAGGAATTTGGGGGTGAATTCTACCAGAAAAAAGGGAATTGTAAAGACTCTAGATCCAGGTGGAGACCCTCAACCTGCTGGGTGGAGCCACAATCTCCCATCACTGTGGTTGAAAGGTGATGGAGCAAAGCTGCAGCCATAAGCGCTGTTACCGTAGTCATCATTAGGTTTCAGAGTTAACGCGCCCCAGCGAGAGCACCGGGGGCCCGGCCTGCGGCAGGCGCTGGTGAATTTCCTCCATGGGGCTGTGTTCACACCCAGGGGTGCGATGAGAGACCCCTGGCTGGTGCCAGAGCAGCTTCTCCCGCTCCGGAGCCGGGATTTTCCAGCCTGTTTGACGCGTTATCCCTTTTTTTTACCCCAAAAATGATGCTGGTGGTGGAGCTGGGCTGTAAAAAATTGATTTTTGTGACTGATGTGTGGGGATTTAGGAGTTGTGACATCATTAATGACGCCATCTGCATCATTAATGACTATTATTATTAATATTAATAATAATATTGTGATTATTATAATTATCCCTATTAGCATAATTATCACAATGATCATTATTAAGATCACAATTATCACAATCACATCCCCACTGTTAGCACTTTTCTTGTAAAAATTTACATATATTTACAATTATTCTAGAACGTATCGTAACTAACATCGATTTTATTTTAGAAATTGAGGGAATTATTCGATCCCGTCGATTTTCTTAAATATTGCCTAAACTGAACGCAATTTTCTTCTGTATTCGCTGAATTTAATTCACTTTTCTGATACATTATTTAAATCTCAGATGAATTTTCTTATCTATTGTCTAAATTTAACACCGTTTACTTAAACTTTATAGAAATCTAACGTGATTTTCTGGCATATTATCAAAATTAATACCACTTTCTTACCAATTATTTGAAATTAATGCCATTTATTAGCTATTATCTAAATGATATTATATATATTAGCGAAATTGAACGCTATTTTCTTAGATATTATCGAAATCTAGTACCATTTTCTTCTATATTATCGAAATTTACTACAATTTTCTTATATAATATTTGAATCTAACACCATTTTCTTATATTTTATCTAAATCTCATACAATTTTCTGGTATATAATTTAAATTTAATGCCATTTTCTTATCTAATATCTAATTCTAATACCATTTTCTTAGCTATTAGTTGAATTTAATGCCATTTTTTTAATATATTATCTAAATCTAATACCATTTCTTTATATATAATTTAATTTAAATGCCATTTTCTTATCTATTATCTAAATCTAATACCATTTTCCTATCTATTATTTAAATTTAATGCCATTTTTTAATCCATTATCCAATGTAATACCATTTTCTCCTCTTATTACCCAAATCTAGTAAAATTCCCTTTATAACTCCCTCTAATTCCCATGTAATCACTGGGCTTTTCCCACGCTACCTCTCTTCTCCTACACCCGAGCTCCAATTAATTAATAATAATAATGCTCCTAATAGCCGTTATTTTGCCCCCGATCCGCTCGGCCGAGAAGCTCCCGGTGCCGTTTTTTCCCCCTCTCGCCAGGATTTAAGGATTTACGTTCTTAGGCTGCCTGAGCTATTTTTAAACATCCTCCCCAGATGATTTCTCCTGGTTTTTCAGCAAAGGGATTTTTAAAAAAATATTATCAATAATTTTATTATTATTATTATTTATTTATATTATTAATAATAATTTATTATTTATTTTTCTTATTTAACATTTAATTTTAACTTAAAAATATTTAAAATTCCTATTTTAAAATATTTAATTAATTTTTTTTAATTCCTGAGGAGCCTTTATCAGCGGGAGCAGAATTTCCTGCCCCGGATCTTGAAGGCTCCGTCCGGAAATTGCTCCGCTGCTTTGCCGGGAGCGGGGAGGGGAGGGAGCGGATACGGGGGGGGGTGCGAACATCCTGGTTCTCCTCTCCCCACCCTGGAAAAATCCCAGTGGGAAGCTCTGGGTTCGGAGGGAAGAGGGTGAAAGCTCCCTCAATCCCCCAAAATCCAGGAGTTTTCCTTCAATCCCAAGTGGCGATGAGGTGTCCTCATCCTTTCCCTCTCCGTGACTCCCAGTTGGGGGTACTGGGAGCACTGGGAGCGGCTGGGCCGGGGGCCGGGGGGTGGGATGTGGGGATGGAGCCCTTGGGGCGAGGTTGAATTTTCCAGGGAATAATTTTTTCCCCGGAGCCAAACGTTCTCCTCTGATCCGTGGAACCTGCTGGTGTCCCACCAGCTCCTCCCAGTAGGGTTCTGAGGGATACTGGGATGTCGGGGACACGGGGATGGGCTGGGATGGGGTGGGATGAGCTGATGGGATGGGGTGGGATGAGCTGATGGGATGGGGTGGGATGAGGTGATGGGATGGGGGATGAGGAGACACCACCCACCAGTAATCCCAGTTTAGCACTGGTAGCACAGAATTGGTCTGTTGGGATGAGGACGGGTTTGTGGGTCACATCTGGGCGCTCCTCACCCCAAAAAATCAATCCCATGGGATGGAGGATCTGGGGTGGGATCATGGTGGGCTTCAGGGGTGCCCAGATGCTGGAGCCCCTTGGGAGAAGCAGCAGTTCCTGGAGTGAGGGGACGGATTTTTGGCCAGAGATTTTCCTTGGGAGGGAAACGGGGGTGGGCGGGGACGGCGCTGTCCTACACCCGCAGAGTCCTTCCCGCAGCGGGGAAGGAGGAGAAACGTTCTCCTGGCCCAGCCTCCTGGTGAGAACCTGGGTTTTCCCTTGGGAACTGGGAGGTTCTCCAGCAGCTGGTGGGTTTTGATGGAGAAATTGGCACCTGGGGCTGAGTCACGTCCTGTTTTCTTCCCTCTCCGGCCGTGCCCAGGTGTCTCCTCGGCCGTGCTGGAGGTGCACGTGGGGGCGGGCTCGGTCTCCTCCGTGGAGGGACAAGGAGTGGTGCTGCCCGCCTGGTACACCAGCCACTCCCAGAAGAAGCCCTATGTCACCTGGCTGCTGGATAAGGAAGATGCTGACCCCTTCCAGGTGAGCAGTGGGCACAGAGGAAGACACTGGGAGGTGGCCATGGTGCGGAGGTGTCCATAATGGGATGAAGCTTCTGGTGCCCACCATGGGGAGGAGACCACCGTGAGGTGGTGGCCCTGGTGGAAGGGGTGCTCATGGTGCCCGTCTTGTGGAGGTGACCATGATGGGAAGCTACTCACAGTGGAGGGAACCTCATGGTGCCCACAACAGGGACGTGCCCACCATGGGAGGGTTGTTCATGGAGCCCATGATGGGGAGATGCCCACCATGGGGAGGGGGTCTGCGGTGGCCTGTGGTGCCTACAGTGGGTAGATGCCCATGATGAGGGACACACCCGTGGTGCCTGCAATGGGCAGGTTCTTGAGGTGTCCATGATGGGGAGGTGCCTACAACAGGGTGAAGCTGATGATGCCCACCATGAGGAGGTGCCCTTGATGGGGGGATGCTCATGGTGATGTGTAGGTGCCTACAGTGAGGTCACGCTGGTGGTGCCCATGATGAGGAGATGCCCATGATGAGAAGTTTCTCATGGTGCCCATGATGAGGGAGAACTTGGGGTGCCCACAGTGGGGAGATGCCTTCCATGGGGGGCTGCTCATGGGACCTATGATGGTTCCCATGCCATGGATGAAGTTGGCTCCCCAGAATTTGGGATCTGGGGGTGTTTTCACCTCCTGGAACACAATGAGTTGACCAAGCAGATGTTTTTCCTCCATGCAGATCCTGACCTACCTAGATGGAAGGGTGAAGGTGGAGGAGACAGAGCTGAAGCCCCGCGTTGGGTTCCTGCACCCCATCCTCACCCACAACATCTCGGTGTTCATCAACGCCACGCGGGAGAGCGACTCGGGCCAGTACATGTGCACCGTCAACGTGGTGGACGACGTCACCAACACGGGCAAGAACGTCGGCGTCATCAACCTCACCGTCTTGGGTAAGGCTTTGTCAGGTCAACCTTGGCTTGCTTTGACCCCCACCGTGACGTCCTTGAGGACTCAGGTGGGTGTCCGCAGTGCCACCGGCTGTCCCCACCTGCCAGCTGCACGGCACCGCCACCGTGGGTGCCAACGTCACCTTGACCTGCACCTCCAAGAAGGGGAAGCCCTCACCCATGTACCAGTGGCAACGTACGGCTCCCACTCAACAGTTCTTCTTCTCTCCCATCCAGGGTAAGGTGACATCTCCTCCAGGGTGGGGAAGGGGACATGGTGGGGTTGGAAAAGCTTGAGATCTTCTTGGTTTCATCATCATGAAACCTGATGGACATCATGAACCTGCCGTTCCTGCAGGCAGGAGAACACCTCCTCAATCCTGCCCCAAGGAGGGAGGGTGGGGGGACACGGGGTGGGGTGGCCATGAGGGCATCACCCACATTTCTCACCCACAGACCAGGCCAAGGGCACCCTCAAGCTGACCAACCTCTCCTTGGACATGTCGGGTCTCTACGTCTGCGTGGCTGAAAACCAAGCGGGTTCAAGCGAGTGCAGCGTGGTCCTGGAGGTGCACTCAAGTGAGTACGTGTCCAGCAGGGTGGGGACAGGGTGGGGACACCATCTCCCCCAGGTCCCCGTGGGAGGTGACCAACCCTCCCCACCACATCTCGGTCTTTCTCCGGCAGCGAGCACCAAAGCTGTCATCGCCGGCGCCGTGCTGGGCTCTCTGGGCGCTCTCGCCACCGTCATCTTCTTCGCCCGGCGCCTCGTCAGCTACCGCAGGAAGAAACGGGATGGACAGGAGGAGGCAGCCAATGAGATCAAGTGAGGAGCTCCTCCCAGATGGTCATTGTTAGGTTTCAGTGTTAACAGGAAGGAGAAGGCTTCTACCTCTGGCCAGTCATCACTAGGTTTCAGAGTTAACAAGGAGGAGGAGGTCTTAATTGCTGCCCAGTCATCATTAGGTTTCAGAGTGAACAGGAGGAAGGAGGAGCTCTCTGCCTCTGCCCAGTCATCATTAGGTTTCAGAGTTAACAGGAGGAGGTTTCCAACCCTGGGCAGTCATCATTAGGTTTCAGAGTTAACAGGAGGAGGTTTTCGTCCCTGGCCAATCTTCACTAGATTTCAGAGTTAAGGTAGGGGAGGAGGTTTCCATCTCTGCCCAGCCATCATTAGGTTTCAGAGTTAACAAGTCCATTTCCCACCTCATTTTCCACCTGGCCACCCTATTTTGGGGTCCATGAGCTCAGCACAACCTCTGGGGGGTCCCCATTGCTTTTTTGGGGGGGGTGTGACAGGATTTCCCGGTGACACTGTCCCCCCCACCCCTCTCGACAGGGAAGACGCCGTGGCTCCCAAAACCCCGTCGTGGGCGAGGAAGCCGCCGTCGGACACCATCTCCAAAGCCAGCACCTTGTCCTCCATCGCCCGAGAGAAGCCCTTCGGTGCCGCCCCCCCCTCCGACACCGGCAGCTACCGGGGACCCCCAAACCGCCCCAGGGGGCGTCACCCCAACTTGTCACCCCCCACCCTTAACGGGACCCCCCAGCGTTCCCAGGAGCCCCTCACCCCACCGGGGCCGCTCCCGCCTTCGCATCTGGCGCGAGCAGGGGGGGTCCCCGTCATGGTGCCGGCACAAAGCCGGGCGGGATCCTTGGTGTGACCCCCCCAGAAAAAAAGGGGGTGCCCTTACCCACCCCCATTTTTGGGGTGTTTTTTCCCTTTTTGGGGGGTTTTGGGGTTGTTTTTTTAATACACCTGGAGCAGCTGGACTCATTGTGGGGTGGGGGGGTCCCCCCAGGTTTTTTTGGGGGGGGTTCCTTGTAAACACCCCAAAATCACCCAAATTGGGGGTGGCTTTTATTATTATTATTATTATTCTCTATTTTTTATCGCTTGAAAGGGGGGATTTGGGGTAAAGGGGGGGGGGGGGGGATTTTTTTTTTAGGGCTTTTCAGATTAAAGCTGCCGCTGTCGGGCTCCCCCGGGCCGGGTCCGTCTGTGGGGGGGTGGGGCTTGGAGTTGCTCTGGGTGACGTCACAGCGCCTGGGTGACGTCACAGCGCCTGGGTGATGTCACAGCGCCTGGGTGATGTCATAGCACACTGGGTGATGTCATGGCGCACTGGGGTGATGTCACAGTGTACTGGGGTGATGTCACAGCAGTTGGGTGATGTCATAGTGGCTCAGTGATGTCACAGCACACTGGGTGATGTCACAGCACACCGGCCAGGGGTCTCAAGATGCCGTCATGGCATTTGTGTGTGTTGTCGCACCCTGTGACCTGTCGCTGTGATGTCACACCCCGCCACGCGTGACGTCATCCTGTGCGGGGCGGGGTGATGTCACAGCACACGGGTGGCGTCACGGCGTCCTCCTCGTGCTCGTGTGACAACACGCTGGCTGCCAGCGGCGCCACACGCGACTGTGTGACGTCAAACCCCCCCATTGCGTCTAGCAATGCCACCCCACGTGACCTCTGTGACATCACACGTCCAGCGGTGATGTCACCCCACCCACCTCACGTGTCACCTGAGTGACCCCCCCAACCCGTGAGTGACATCGTGTGATGTCCCAGCAGCCGTTGCACGCCCCGTGGTGATGTCACACACTCCCTTGGTGATGTCACACGCCCCCTGTATGATGTCACACACATTGGTATGACGTCACTGCTAGGCCTCACCTGCCCTGTGAGCTCGCGGCTGCGCTGGTGACATCGGAGGGCGCCGGGGACAGGCCGGGGCTCTGGCAGGGACCTTTATTGGGGTGACGGGGGGACAGCGGGGGGGGTGGCCCCGGCTGTGGGGGGACCCCGGGGGTGGCATGCGGGGGGACAAGGGCGAGGGGACAATGGCTGGGGGGGTCCGGGGAGCAGCCAGTGGAACCTGCAAGGGACGAGAGAGTGAGAGAAAGAGATCAGTGCCCTGCACCCAGCACCCTGCACCCAGCACCCTGCACCCTGCACCCAGCACCCCCTGCACCCAGCACCCAGGGTTGGGGTACAGGCGGGTCCGGGGCAGTGAACCCCAGTCCCTGGTACCAGTGTGCCCAGCAGCCCCTGCAGCTGCTTCCCCAGTTCACTCCCAGTTCCACCCTCACTGCATCCTCGCTGCTTCCCAGTACCATCCCACTTCCATCCCAGTACCATCCCAGTTCCCACCCACCTCTATCCCACTTCCATCCCAGTACCAACCCGCTTCCATTCCAGTTTCATCCCATTTCCATCCCCCCTGAATCCCTGCTGCACCCTCACTGCATCCCAGTTCCATCCCAGTTCTGTCCCAGTTCCACCTCATTTCCATCCCAGTACCACCCTGCTTCTATCCCAGTTCCACCCCACTTCCATCCCAGTACCATCCCAGTTCCCCTCCACTTCTATCCCAGTTGCATTCCACTTCCATCCCAGTTTCCCCCCTACTTCTGTCCCAATTCCATCCCAGTTCCATCCCCACTGAATCCCTGCTTCACCCTCACTGCATTCCAGTTCCATCCCAGTTCCACCCCACTTCCATCCCAGTTCTGTTCTAGTTCCACTCCACTTCTATCCCAGTTCCTTCCCAGTACCATCCCATTTCCCACCCACCTCTATCCCAGTTCCTTCCCAGTACCATCCCAGTTCCCACCCACCTCTATCCCAGTTCCTTCCCAGTACCATCCCATTTCCCCCGCAGTTCCCCCGCACACCGCACAGCCACCCCCACCCACCCCGAGGTCCCACTTCCCCCACAGCCTCGGCACATTTTTTTATTTATTATTTATATTTAAATTTCCCTTTTTTCCTTGTTTCTGCCAGGAAACTGTGACACTTGCTTGCTTTTTTTTTTTAACTGTTAAAAATAGCCGGCGCTGCGCGGGGCTCGGGGCGGCGTTGCCAAGGGAGAAACTCCATCTCCACCGGGATTTTTTTCCCCCTTTCCCAGTTTAACGATTCCCAAAATTAACCCAGGCAAGAATTTAAAAAAAATAATAATTAAAAAATAATAATTCATCCCAAATTGATGCTGGAAACACCGCGCCTCGGTTTTGGGGTGAATAAGGGCGGGTTTGGGGCGGTACCTAGTCGCCGTTGCGGAGGTCCCCGTTCCCGCGGGTGCTGTTGGAGCACTCGGGGTCCTTGGTTTTCCGGTCGATTTCGCCCCCTTTGATCTTCTTGCGGGTCATGTGGCCGCGGAAGCTCGCCTGGATCTTGGCGGCCGCCGCGTTGGCGTCGGGGTCGTCCAGGGGGATGTCCAGGATGTCCTCGTCCAGCTTCGTGCAGGCTCCCTCCTGCCAGCGCCAACCAGATGCTCACGGTTGGTGGCAACCCAGAAATGGCCCTCCTCGCCCCAAAACTAAGCCCCTAAATAAGTCCCTGGGCTGAAAATTAAGGGT
Source organism: Caprimulgus europaeus (assembly GCA_907165065.1). Next base: position 7,135,871 of record OU015548.1, on the reverse strand, counting down.
TTTCTTAAAAAAAATAGGGGGTTTTGCTGAAAATTGGGGGGGTTTTTGCTAAAAATTAGAGAATTTTGCTAAAAAAGTAGAGAATTTTGCTTTAAAAATGGCAAATTTTGCTACAAAATTAGTGGTTTTAACTAAAAATTAGAGAATTTTGCTAAAAAAGTAGATAATTTTGCTAAAAAAATAGCAATTTTTGCTAATAAATTAGTGGTTTTAACTAAAATTTAGAGAATTTTGCTAAAAATTAGAGAATTTTGCTAAAAAAATAGAAAATTATGTTAAAAAAATAGCAATTTTTTTCTAACAAATTAGTGATTTTAACTAAAAATTGGAGAATTTTGCTAAAAATTAGAAAATTTTTGCTAATAAATTAGTGGTTTTGACTAAAAATTAGAGAATTTTGCTAAAAATCAGATAATTTTGCTAAAAAATAGCAAATTTTTGCTAATAAATTAGTGGCTTTAACTAAAAATGAGGGTTCTTGGATAAAAATGAGGATCTTTCTTTGATAAAAAGAGGGGCCTTCCCTGCTAAATTGGAGTTCTTTATTAAAAATCCGAGTTTTTTTCACAAAAAATGAGGGTCTTTTGCTAATAATTCAGGTCCTTTGTTAATAAATTAGCGTTTTTCACTAAAAATTAGATTCTTTGCTGAAAATGAGGATCCTTTCCTAAAAAAAATTAAGGTCTTTCACAGGTTCTTCACTAAAAATTAGGGGTTTTCACTAAAAATTAGGGTCTTTTACTAAAAAAATTAGGGTCCTTGTAGCTAAAAAATTACAGTTCTTTGCTAATAAATTAGAGTTCTTCACTAAAATTGAGGGTTCTTTGGTAAAAAATAGGGAGTTTAGCTAAAAATGAGGGCCCTTTGCTAAGAAATTAAAGTTTTTTGGTTAAAAAAATAAAGTTCTTCGCTAAAAATTAGGGTCCTTTGCTAAGAAATGAAGGTTCTTTTGCTGAAAATGAGGGTTATTTGCTAAAAATTAGGGTTCTTCACAGAAACTTACAGTACTTTGCTAACAAATGAGGGCCCTTTGTGAATAAATTAAGGTTCTTTGTTAAAAAATCAGGGTTCTTTGCTAAAAATTAGGGTCTTTTGCTAAAAAATTAGGGTTCTCTGCTAAAAAATTAGAGTTAATTGCTAAAAATTAGGGTTCTTTGCTAAAAATGAGGGTCTCACTAAAAACTTAGGGGTTTTTTTTGCTAAAAAATGATGGTTCTGTGCTAATAAACCAGAGTTGTTCGCTAAAAATGAGGGGGTTTTGCTAAAAATGAGGGGGTTTTGCTAAAAATGAGGGGGTTTTGCTAAAAATGAGGGGGTTTTGCTAAAAATAAGGTTTTCTGGGGGCATTCATTGGAAAAAGGGGGATTTTAGGAAAAGGAGGATGAGGTTTTGCCCCTCAGGGCGTGTTCACGGCCCCGCACAGTGCCTGGGGTTGTTTTACCGACACCAAAGGTGACGGGAGCGAAAGAGCGACGGCGGCTTCAGTGATGGGTCCGAGGTGGAAACCCTATAGCCAGGGTGGAAACCCTATAGCCAGGGTGGAAACCCTATAGCCAAGGTGGAAACCCTATAGCCAGGGTGGAAATCCTATATCTAAGGGGAGGAAAACTTATCTGTGGGGCAGGAAACCTATATCCAGAGGAGAAATCCTATAGGCAGGGTGAGGAAATCCTATATCCAGGAGAGAAAAATTATATTCAGGGGAGAAAAATCTATAGGTGAGTGGGTGTAACCTATATACAGGGGAGAAACCCTATATCCAGGGGATAAATCCTCTATACAAGGGGAGGGAATCATATATCTAGGGGAGAAATCCTATATTCAGGGGAGAAATCCTACATATAGGTGCAGGAAACCTACATCCAGGGGTGAAAACCTATATTCAGGGAAGAAAACCTATATATGGCTGGGCATAACCTATATCCAGGAGAAAAAATCCTATAGGCAGGGGATGAAAACCTGTACTGAGAGGAGAAATCCTATATACAGGTGTGGGAAACCTACATCCAGGGGAGAAATCCTATATTCAGGGGACAAAAATCCTGTGTGTAGGTGGGCATAACCTATATACAGGGATGCAATCCTATATCCAGGGGAGAAATCCTCCATACCGGGGAGGGGATCTTATATCTAAGGGAGAAATCCTATATACAGATGGGCATAACCTATATCCAGGGGGTGAAAACCTATATCCAGGGGAGAAATCCCATATCCAGGGGGTGAAAACCTATATCCAGGGGAGAAATCCCATATCCAGGGGGTAAAAAATCCTATATCTAGGGGAGAAATCCTATAGCCAGTGGGAGAAAACTTATATATGAGTGGGTGTAACCTATATACAGGGGAGAAATCCTATATACAGGGGAGAAATCTTATATACAGGGGGGAGAAATCCTATATCCAGGGGGAGAATCCCTATATCTGGGGGTGAAAACCTGTATCCAGGGGGTGAAAACTTATATACAAGTGGGTGTAACCTATATCCAGGGGAGAAATCCTATATCTGGGGGATAAATCCTATTTCCAGGGAAGAAATCCTATATGCAGGGGTGAAATCCTATATCCAGGAGGGATAAATCCTGTATCTAGAATGAGAATTCCCATATCCAGGGGGTGAAAACCTGTATCCAGGGGAGAAATCCTATATCCAGAGTGTGAAAACCTTTATCCAGGGGGTGAAAACTTATATATGGGTAGGCAAAACCTATATCCAGGGGAGAAATCCTATATCTGGGGGATAAATCCTATATCCAGTGGGAGAATTCCTATATCCAGTGGGTGAAAACCTGTATCCAGGCAGTGAAAACTTACATACAAGTGGGCGTAACCTATATCCAGGGGAGAAATCCTATATACAGGGGTGAAATCCTATATCCAGGGGGGATAAATCCTATATCCAGGGGGTGAAATCCCATATCCAGGGGGTGAAAACTTGTTTCCAGGAGAGAAATCCTATATCCAGGGAGAGAAAACCTATATATGGTTGGGCACAACCTATATCCAGGGGAGAAATCCTATATCCAGGGGGAAAATACCTATAACCAGGGGAGAAATCCCATATGCAGGGGTGAAATCCTATATACAGGCAGGATAAATCCTATATCAAGGGGAGAATTCCTATATCCAGGGGGTGAAAACCTGTATCCAGGGGAGAAATCCTATAGTCAGGGGGTGAAAACTTATATACGAGTGGGCGTAACCTATATACAGGGAAGATAAATCCTATATCCAGGGAGAGAAAACTTGTTTCTAGGGGAGAAATCCTATATCCAAGGGGAGAAATCCTATATCCAGTGGGTGAAAACTTGTTTCCAGGGGAGAAATCCTATATCCAGGGAGAGAAAACCTATATATAGGTGGGCATAACCTATATCCAAGGGAGAAATCCTATATGGGGAGGGAGAAATCCTATATCCAGGGGAGAAATCCTATATCCAGGGGGTGAAATCCTATATCCAGGGGGTGAAATCCTGTATCCAGGGGGTGAAATCCTATATTCCAAGGGAGAAATCCTATATCCAGGGGTGAAATCCTGTATCCAGGGGGAATACATCCTATATCCAGGGAAAAATCCTATATGTAAAGGGATCAATCCTATATCCAGGGGGATCGATCCTATATCCAGGTGGGCTTTGCCTCTCTGGAAGTGCCCAGAAGAGGAAATGGTGCTGCTGGATGAGTAGGAGGGGGGAAAAATGGGGAAAAAAAGGGGAAAAGAGGGAAAAAGGGGGAAAAAAGGGGGAAGAAAAGGAGGGGGAAAGGGAAAAACGGGGGGAAATGGGGAGAAAAGGGGAAAAATGGGGGGAAAAGGGAAAAAAAGAGGAAAAAGGGGGAAAAGGGGGAAAAGGGGGAAAAGGGATGCAGTTTTCCATCGGATCAGCTCCTGGAGCCGGCTGGCAGCGAGGGGTGCTCCCCCCACCCACCCCAATTCATCCATCAGCTCCCCCCTCATCCCACCTGGAAAGTCATTTTTGGGGTGAAAAAGTAGAAATTCCGTTAAATTTCAGGTATTGGGGGGGGGGGGGGGGGGTTCCCTGAGTGGGACAGGGAAGTGGGGTGAAATGGTGGGAATTTGGGGTTGGGGGGGATATGGGTCTAGGGGGGGTGGAAGAGTTGGGTGCTACTCAAGGGGACGACGCGGAGTTGGTTGGGTTTGGGTAAAAAGCTTCCTGTTACCCTAAATAATCTAATTATTATTATTAATAATAATAAAATAAATAGAAAAAATATGATGGGGGGGACATAAAAATAAAATAATAACTAAAAATTGGGGTGGGGGGTGAGAAAGGGGGGGGTGGGCAACGCGGAGTTGGTTGGGTTTTGGGTGCGTGGGGTAAAAACCTTCACATTACCCTAAATAATCCAATTATTAATAGTAATAATAATAAATGAAATGTTAAAAATATGATGGGGTGGAAAATAAAAATAAAATAATAACTAAAAATTGGGGTAGGGGTGTGAGGGGGGGACACACCGCGGAGTCGGTTGGGTTTGGGGCACAAAAACCCCTAAATAAACCCAATTATTGATAATAATAAATGAAAATAATAAACGTGATGGGGTGGAAAATAAAAATTGGGGAGGGGGGATGGAAATGGGGTGGGGGGCGGGGGGGGGGCACCTACATTGCAGCAGTCCATGGTGGAGGAGAAGCTTGGGGGGGCGACCGGCGCTGGAGATCCTGGCTCGCCGCGGAGAGCTCCCAGCGCGGGTGGCAAGTTAAGCCGAGCCTACGTAATGCGGCGGGCTCTGGGCGAGCCGCCCGCCCGCGCCGGGGCCGCCCTCCCGCCCCTCCGCCCTTACTTCTTCCCTTTTTTTTTTCCTTTTTTTTTTTTTTTCCCTTTTTTCCCCTCCCTTTTTAATTTTTTTTTTCATTTTTTCCCCTTTTTTAAATTTTTTTTTCTTTTTTTTTTAAATTTTTATTTTATTTTTTTTTAAACCTCTTTTCAATTTGATTTCGTAGTTTCTTCATCTTTTAAAGGAGCCGGCAGCTCGTTAAGGAGCTGAGTCTAATCAGTAAATAAATAAATAAGTAAATAGTTCATAGAGTTTGGAGGGTTGGGGTTTTTTTTTTGAGGGGAGGGGAACGGGGTGAAATTTGTGGTGGGGTTGGTTTTTTTTTTTTGGAGGGGCAAAATTGCATTAAATTGGGGTAATTTGTTATTTTTTTAAAAATCAAATTTTTTGGAGGGTAAAATGGCAGTGAATTGGGGCAGTTTGTTATAAAAAAATTATTTGGGGGTAAAATTGCAGTAAATGGGGGTAATTTATTATTACAAAAATAAAAATGATTTTTTGGGGTAAAATCGCAGTGAAGTGGGGCAATTTGTTGGAAAAACTTATTTAGGGGGGTAAATTGCAGTAAATGGGGGCAATTTGTTATAAAAAAATATTTGGGGGGCTCAAAATCACAGTAAATTGGGGAAATATATTATTAAAAATTATTTAGGGGGCAAATTTCAGTAAATGGGGGGCAATTTATTGTGAAAAAAATTGAATATTGATTATTTTGGGGGGGAAATCGCAGTAAATTAGGAAAATTTATTATTTAAAAAAAATGGGGTTTTTTTATAGGGGGGGGACACTTGACCCGCGGTGACACTGGAGGTCTTTACCCGCCTCTGGGGTTTTTTTTTTGCACTTAGTGGGGGTTAAAACCTTCCAGATTTGGGGTTCAGTGCTGAAGGAGGGTGAGGAGGATGTGGTGGGACACCACCGCCCACCAGGCACCCAAGGGTGACGCACCCCAATGTGGGCTCCCTGCTGGATTTTTGGGGTGGGGGGGGGTCCCCTGCTCACAGCATCCTCCAACCCCCCAAATTTAATCTTTTTTTTCCAGCCAAATCACCAAATCCACCCTTTTTCCAATCTTGGGGGTGACCTATGGACCCACGGGTGACACCGAGGGGTGAGACACGGTGACACCCCGGAAAATAAACCGGGGAGGGGGGCGACACCCCCAGGGTGAGGTGGGGGGGGGTGGCACCGCCCGCCTCTCTCGCCTCTAATCCGGGTTTGGGGGTTGCTAAGCAACTGCAGAAGTCGCCCGTGGGCTCAGCGCGCCGGTGCCACCACCCAAAATGGGATGTGACCCCCCCCAGAGTGGCACCGGCACCCACCGGCTCGCCCGGACTGGTGGCTCCTGGTGGATCCGCCCAGCGGGGTTGGGTCAGGGGCTCTGCTTGGGTATCTGGTGGCACCGACCTTCCTCTTTGACACCATCCTCATCATCGTCACCCTCATCGTTAGCACCTCGCTGGTGTCACCCACCCTGTTCCTGGCTCGGGTGCTGTCCCCACTGCTGTCACCGGCCCTGCCACCAGCTCCGTCCCTGTCCTCAGCCCTGTCACCTCCACCCCCGGCCACCTCCCTGCTGTTGTCCTGGCCTCATTCCCATCGTCATCCTCTTCCCTGTCTGCATCCTTGTCCCTGTCCCCACCATCATCCCCAGCTTCAACCCCATCATCTCTGTCCCCATCCCTGTCCCCAACCCCATCATCTCTGTCCTCATCTTCGTCTTCATCATCATCCACATCTCTGTCCCCATCTCTGTCCCCAGCCTTGTCCTCATCCCCATCCCCAACCCCAACCCCATCATCTCTGTCCCCATCTTTGTCCCCATCCCTGTCCCCATTCCCAGAATCAATCCCACCATCTCTGTCCCCATCCCCATCATCATCCCCATCTCTGCCTCCATTCCCATCACTTCTGTCCCCATCCCTCCCCCCATCCTTGTCCCCATTCCCAATCCCATCATCCATCCCCATCCCTGTCTCCATTCCCAACTCCATCATCTCTGTCCCCATCCCTGTCCCCATCCTTGTCCCCATTCCCAATCCCATCTCTGTCCCCATCCTTGTCTCCACGTCATCCCCAACCTCAACTCCATCCTCATCCCTGTCCCCATCCCAACACCACCCTCATCCCTATCCCTGTCCATCCCCATCCTTCTTCCCATCCCCACTGTTTAGTCTCTCCAGATCCATCACCTCCTGCTCCAGCGAGGGAAAAGGGGGAATTTTGGGGAGGAACCCAGTGGAAAGGCTTTTCAGGGTGACTTGTGCATCCAGGATTTGGGAAAAAAATTGGAAGTATTTGGGAAAAACTGGGGAAATGAGCCCAAAACTAGGACACAAAATGCTGAGAGGATCATCCCAGTACCAATAAACGCCAAAAAAATGCACAAAAACCAGGGAATTTGGGAACAAGAGTGGACAGCACCTTGTTTTTCCCCAAAAATCCGCTCTGGCCGCACCCCCCCGGTCCTGGCAGAGGCGCCGGCGTCTCCCGCAGGCTGCGGCGGGGGAGGAGGGACAGCGAATGCCAGAACATTTCTAATCATTAACGGGGGTTTTGAGCGCGTTCCAGGTTCTGGGGTTTCATTTTTTTGTTGGGTTTGGGGTTTTTGTTTATTTTTCACTTCTTCATGCAAGAAAAACAACCCAGCCTGGGATATAAACTGGGAATATTGGGATGTTCTCCGGTATTTCCGAAATCTGAATCCTGATAAATCTAAAGAACGGGTACAAGGGGTGGGAAAACCGGGTGGAAACCCCGTGGTCGTGGCTGGGGGTGACGGTGCCACTGAGGTGACCAAAAAATACTTACAAAAATGGAATTTAAAAATAAATAAATAAATAAATAAATAATAATAATAATAATAATAATAAATAAAATAAAATAAAATAAAATAAAATAAAATAAAATATAAAATAAAATAAAATAAAATAAAATAAAATAAAATAAAATAAAATAAAATAAAATAAAATAAAATAAAATAAAATAAAAATAAAATAAAATAAAATAAAATAAATAATAAATAGGGAATTTGATGTTGGAAAAGTGCCCGTGGTGGGGAACGGCACCGGCTGAGCCGGCAGCCGGCGCGGCGACGCCGAGGAGGGGGCCGAGGAGTTGGCGTCGGCCGCGGGGTCCTCGCCAAGCTTCGATTTTTTATCCCCCCTCGCCCCTCTTTCCTGTTTTTCCCGCTGGAATCGCCACCGTGGGCGGGCGCCGGATGCCGAGGTGGCCCATTTCTCGGGGGAAAAAATAAGAAAACAGGGGGAAAAAAACCTAAATGAGGGTGAGTGTGGTGGAGGGCTGATGTCCCCCTCAAAAAAAAAAAAAGTGGGGGATTTTAATTAATTTAATTTAAAAACTCTATTTTTAAAATTTTCTTGGCTTTTAGCACCAATTGGGATTTTTTTAAACCATTCCAGATGGGAAAATATATTTTTTTTTCCTGGTTGGAATGGGATGGGGTGGGATGGGGATGGGATGGGGTGGGATGGGATGGGATGGGATGGGGTGGGATGGGGATGGGATGGATTGGGATGGGATGGGGTGGGATGGGATGGGATGGGATGGGGTGGGATGGGATGGGATGGGATGGGATGGGATGGGATGGGGTGGGATGGGGTGGGATGGGGTGGGATGGGGTGGGGTGGGGTGGGATGGGGTGGGGTGGGATGGGATGGGATGGGATGGGGTGGGATGGGATGGGATGGGGTGGGATGGGGTGGGATGGGGTGGGATGGGGTGGGGTGGGGTGGGATGGGGTGGGGTGGGATGGGATGGGATGGGATGGGATGGGATGGGATGGGATGGGATGGGGTGGGGTGGGGTGGGGTGGGGTGGGGTGGGGTGGGATGGGATGGGATGGGATGGGGTGGGATGGGATGGGATGGGATGACTTCCCCAACTGCCAGGAGATATCTGGGCTCCTGGAGAAGAGCGCTGTCACACCCCTCCGCGGCATGGGGACGTTATTACATTTGTGACAACCTCCAGGGATGGAAAAAAACTAAATATAGAGTTTAAAAATATCATTTTTTTGAGCTCAGCCCAGCTCTTAAACTTGTTGGGTTTTATATATTTTTTTTAAATTAATTTTTTTAAGGGAGAAACCTCAGGTGAGAATCGTTAATAACGGCGGGGACCTCGTTAATAAAATCCTCATTACCCAAGCGCCGCGGGGCGGGTGGGGAGGTCGGCACCGGCCCCTGGGAGGACGTGGGAGAAATTAACTTTCATTTTTTTAATTTATATTTTTTTTACAGTCGTGGCACCTCATTTTGGGTTTAAATGTTGCCAAATGGAGGATCTGGGGCGAGGGATCGGGGTCGGGTCCCCATGGAGGTGACATTTTTTTTGGTGGGATTGTTCTTCTGTTAGTGGCACAAGGAGGGTTTTTGGGGGAGGGAATGGTGGTGTGTGGGTGCTGATGGGTGCTGATGGGTGCTGGCACCCACTCCTGCTGCTGTTTTGGGTTTAAAAAGGTCAGGTTTGGGTACGGGCGCTGAGTTCCTTACCCTGTTCGTGGATGCAACGCTGTCTGCTTGCTCCTTTGACTTCTCACCCTCTTCCTTGTTCTCCAGCTGGGTTCTCCACAACGTTGAGCCGTCTGGGGAAGGAGAAGGCCTGATGCCATGGGAGATGGGCACCCAGGGGAGGGTTGACACCCTGGGGATGGGCACATGGGGAAGGACTGACAGCCAGGGTGATGGGCACAAGGAGAAGATCTGATGCCCTGGGTGATGGGCACACAGGGCAGGTTGGACACCATGAGTGATGGGCACAAGAAGGCCTGACACCCTGGGTGATGGGCACACACAGCAGGCCTGATGCCACGCAGGATGGGCCGTCAATGCGGGGTGGGGCAGGGGTGCAGGTACAGGGTTGGGTGCTGCCAAGCCGGACCACTCACCCTCTCTCTGCTTCAGCAGCGTTTGGAAGTGCTGAGCTGCGAAAGCCACCACGTCAGTGGGCTGCACCCGCAGCACCTCTATTGCCAGCCCTTCCAGCAGGTTTTGGAAGCCCTCAGGAAGCCGTAGGCTGATGTTGGAGGAGGTGGACATGGCGGCCTCTTCTAGGCCCCCTGCAGAGGCACAACCGGGATTATAACGACTATTTTAACCCCCGGTAATCCCAACCAGGCAGCGCCGGGATTCGAACTCGCGATTCCAGAGGTGAGGGTGGGTGGGTAGGGAAGGTGGCGAGCAGCGCCGCGCCGCGCCGCTATGGGGCGCTCCCTTCCCGCCCTCCGCGCTTGCGCATAAGCGCCTTTAACTGCGCATGCGCAATGACTGCTCGGGCAAAGCCGGGGCGGGGGGATGTGAACGGGCGCGGCCTCCGGTTCCCCTCCCCGGTTCTTTCTGCCCGCACCGGTTCCCCCCGGTTCCCCCCGGTTCCCTCCGCATCCTTTTCCCTCATCCCCGCGTCCTCAGCTTCATCCCCGGCCCTTTCCCACCACCCTTCCCCTCCGACCCCACCAGGCCGCCCCGACGCCTCAACCTGTGGTGAAGACGCCGTTGCTTGGCAACCCCTCCAAGCCACGCCCCCATGCAACAGCCACGCTCACGGTGGGCGTGGCTTGGCAGAGGGGCGTGGCCTGGCAGGGCAGTGGGGTCCCGGGGCCCTCACGCCCCCCCAAAATGGCGGCGTGGCTGCTGCTGGCGCTGGCTCCGGTGGCGGCAGGTAACGGGCTGCGGGGGGAAACGGAGGGGGCTGGATCTGCACCCCCACCCCCCCCAAAACCCGCGGGCAGCCCCTGCAGCCCGGCCTGGGGGTGGGACCCCCCCGAGCCCCGCGTCGGGGCGGTTGGTGCCCTCAGAGACCCGCGTCGGGGCGGTGGGTGCCCCCTCGCCGCCATTTTGTCACCCCCCCGAGCCCCGGCGATGCCCTTGGCACCCCCAAACCCCATTTCGAAACCCTTTTCACCTCCCCAGGCCCCTTGGCACCCCCCAACTCCATTTTGACCCCCTTCTCACGCCCCTGAACCCCACTTCGATGCCTGTGGTCCTCCCCACCCCCATTTTGACCCCCTTCTCGCTCCCCCTGAGCCCCCCTTCGATGCTCTTGGCACCCCAAAACCCCATTTTGACCCCCTTGTCACCCTCCTGACCCCCACTTCAGTGCCTTTGGCACCCCCCAATCCCCACTTTAATGCCCTTGACACCCCCCCAACCCCATTTCAACACCTTTTTCACACCCCCAGGCCCCACTTCATTGCCCTTGGCACCCCCTAAGCCCCATTTTGGGTCCCTTGTCACCCCCTGAGTGCTGCTTCAATGCCCTTTACACCTCCCAGACCCTCTTCGATGCCTTTGACACCTCCCTGAACCCCACTTCAGGGCCCTTGGCACCCCCTTTAATCCAGCTTTGATGTTCTTGGCACCCCCCAGCCCCACTCTGGGACCCTTAGCACTCCCCCAGCCCCACTTTGACACCCTTAGCCCCCCCCAGCACCACTTTGGGGCCCTTAGGCCCCCCCAACCCCACTTTGGGGCCCTTAGCACCTCCCCCAGCCCCACTTTGGGGCTCTTAGCACCTCCCCCAGCCCCACTTCGACACCCTTAGCCCCCCCCAGCACCACTTTGGGGCCCTTAGCACCTCCCCCAGCCCCACTTTGGGGCCCTTAGCCCCCCCCAGCCCCACTTTGGGGCCCTTAGCCCCCCCCCCAACCCCACTTTGGGGCCCTTAGCCCCCCCCCAGTCCCACTTTGACACCCTTAGCACCCCCCAGCACCACTTTGGGGCCCTTAGCACCCCCCCAACTCCACTTTGACACCCTTGGCAACCCCAGCCCCACTTTGGGGCCCTTAGCCCCCCCCAGCCCCACTTTGCCACCCTTGGCACGTGGCTGCTGCCGTGGGCCGATGTTTTACGTAAGGCGGGAGTCGCATGCGGCTCCTCGGCCACGTCTCGTGGGCTCTGCTCCCTTCCCTCCTCCCAGCTGCTTTTTATAGCATCCAGTCTCTTCCCAAGTGTCTTGGGTTTTATTTTATTTTTTCTTTTTTTTTTTCTCCTCCAACTCGTGGGGTTTTTTTAATTTTTTTTTTATGTAACTTGTCCTTCTCGGAGCGATTTCAGAAAGGTTGAGGACACAAGTTCTTCGTTAAACCCAACCCAGGACGAGCTGGGGAGGAGATGAGGCTCTGTGAGCCCCAGTTTAATCAGGATCACCCCCCAGATCAGCTCTCCACACCCTGAAAATGTTGCCCTGACCCCTTTTCAAGCGTCATTTTATTTTCAAACCCCCAAAATATGATTTTTAGGGGTGCCAGGACTGAGACCTCCACCTTTGCCAGTGCCACGTGCCTGGTTTTTCCCATCCCACCTCTCACCAAACTCTGTTTGCGAGGGAAAAATAAAACTGATTCTGTTTTTTAGCAAGGTCAGGCTGGTGGCAACGCTCCCATACTGTCATTAAACGAATTTTCACCAAAATCTGGAGCCAGACTGTAACAAAGTCCCATGTTTTGGGAGGTGACATCCCTTGTAGGGCTGGGCTGTCTTGGGGACTTCAAATCCTGCCGCTTCCTCGGGAATTTTCACCATTTTAAGGACTGAAGGAAGCTGCAAATTGAGCAGGATCTCAAATAATTTGTATTGGGGAGGAAGTTGGAAGCCGAGCTGAGGATTTGGGGGGATTTTTCTCGTTGCTTTTTCCCTCTTGGGAGCTGATGTTTGTGCTGTTGATCCCAGGGGTGACGTTTGGCTTCGCCTCCTACTACGGTGACCACATGGTGTTGCAGCAGGAGCCGGCGGGAGCCGTGGTGTGGGGCCGCGGGGAGCCGGGGGCCGCGGTGACCGTGCTGCTGTCCGAGGACGGCGGCCTCGTCGTCATGAAGAAGACAACGTGGGTTAAAGGTCAGTTTTGGACCCTCACTTGGCACCTGGAGCTACTGGTTTTGGTGGTTGAGGAGGAAAATGGAGCTGCTGGTGAGGTGGGAGCTGCTGCCCACAGCGCGGTCACCCCTGGGTTTGTCCCACCGCACAGCGACGGTGACATCTCCAGCTCGGAGACCCCTGGGGCCACGCTTCCCCCTTCTCTAGGAGGTGTGGAGGGGGCTCAGCCATCCCCTCCCGGTGACAGCAGCCCTTGCTCACTTCAGTTCCCCAAGCCCAGGATCAGGTAGGCGCCAGCGGGAGCTGAGCTGCCGCTGAGTGGGCGGCACCGCGTGGGCTCGAGCCCAACGCTGAGGCTGCGGAGGGGAGAAGAGGAGGATTTAACGCTTCTCCTTGTCAAAGCCATCTCCAGGGACAGCTCCAAAGCGCTCCTGGCTTCTTTTTGGGGTGTATCCCACCTCCTGGGGATCTCTAAGCCCTGAAGGAAGTCTTGATCTGCAGGATCCATCCCTAACCAGGCCAGAAATCCACGCTGAACTCCAGCAGAATATTTTTACACCTCAATTCGGCGCCTCTAAAATTAGCCGGAGACATCTCGATGTCACACACACCCCGAGCTGCTCCTGTAATCCCAGTTCCTCCCAGCAGCTTCTGCTCTGACACACATTTATCTTTGAGATTTTCTTTTTAACCCTTTAATTCCTACAGGAGGAAAGACCTTCTGATGGCCAAGAGCTTCCAAAGTCCATTTCCCCAGCTTGGCTTGGTGGTGGGGAACCGTCCATCTCCACCGGTTCTTCACCGCTCATCCAACGAAGGTCTGGAGATCTTGGTAAGGATCATGGAAGATAAACACCATCCTCTTCTTCCAGAACCTTCAGGGATGTGGATAATTGTCCTGGACCCTATGGGTCAGGGTGGTCCCTACGCGCTGAGGGCTGAGCAGGGCTCGGAGAATGTGACGCTGCGGGACATTTACTTTGGGGACGTGTGGCTGTGCAGCGGGCAGAGCAACATGGCAATGACGGTCCTGCAGGTGAGTGCCCACAGCACGGCCTGATCCTGCGGGACCAGGCAGGGATCAGGCAGGGATCAGGCAGGGATCAGGCAGGGAAGCTCCTCACACGCTTCCAGCCCTTCCCCAGATCACCAATGCCAGCCGGGAGCTCGCCGCCGCCGCTCGCTACCCCTACGTCCGTGTCTTTGCCGCAGCGCCCGCTCGCTCCGAGGCGGAGCTGGAGGATCTGGAGCGCATCGATTTGCCGTGGTCCCTCCCGACGGCCGGTAAGTGTAGCGTGCCTCCAAAACAAACACCTGGACATGGCCTTTTCCTGGGGCTTATTTGAGGTTTTTTCCCCCTTTTTTTCCCTTTCCCTGCTGTTTCTTGAACAGAAAACCTGGGCCACGGGAATTTCACCCACTTCTCGGCTGTCTGCTGGCTGCTGGGGCGATATCTCTACGAGGCGCTGCGATATCCCCTCGGGCTGGTGGAGGCAGCGTGGGGGGGCACCCCCATCGAAGCCTGGTCCTCCCCAAGGGCTCTGCGGACGTGTGGCTTCCCAGAGGACACAGGGAGGTGAGAGAAGGTGTGGTGGAAACCCTTCCTGCCCTGTGCCATGCTGGTTTTGGGGGACACCCTCCATCCTTTCCCACCTCACCTCCTCTTGAAGCATCCTGCTGTCTCCACGCATCGTTTTGCCCCCTCTGGGTAAAATTCCGAGTGTGTTTTGGCCGGTAAAGGTGACAGCAGGGGGGAGAGGGGATTTGTTTTAACTGTGCAAGGTTAAAAGTCCCAGCTCCAAGCCTGGCTTTGTGCTCTCACCCCACTTTAAGCTCAGCTGTACCTCCCAACATCTCCTCACACCAACATCTCTCCGGCCCACAAACGCCCTCCGTGCTCTGGAACGCCATGATCCACCCTCTCCTCAATATGACGCTGCGGGGTGTCGCTTGGTACCAGGGTAAGCCCCCCATAGCTTATTTCCCCCCTCGTTACCCACCCCCCGGGCTCTCCCTGACCTCAATCTTTTGGGGGTCAGGTGAAGCCAACGCCTTCCTGCACACGGACCGGTACAACTGCACCTTCCCCGCGCTCATCGCCGACTGGCGCCGGGCTTTCCACGCCGGATCGGCCGGGCAGACGGAGCCGCTCCTCCCGTTTGGCTTCGTACAGGTGAGGAGGGGGACAAAGGGCAAGACCCCCACGCTCCCATGGGGACATCCAGGGAGGTTTTCTCCATCTTTTCATCCTCTCGAGGCCACGTCCCAGCCTGGGTGCTGTAAATGTGTGGAGAGATCCTGGGGAAATGCCGAACCCCAGGGTCTGGGAGCGATGGTCTCCCCACCTCTCTACCCTCGCAGTTGTCCACCTACCGCCGGCAGAGCCCGGACGACTCCTTCGCCCGTCTCCGTTGGCACCAAACAGCCGACCTGGGGGTGGTTCCCAATGCCAAGATGCCCGGCACCTTCATGGCTGTGGCGATGGATCTGGGTGACGAACGCTCTCCTTACGGCAGGCGAGTCACGGGCGGTGGGGACGTGGAGGTGAAGTTCTCAGTTACCAACCCCTCCTCTTCCTCGGCAGCATCCACCCCCGAGACAAGCAGAACGTGGCCCACCGGCTGCAGCTGGGCGCCAGGGCCGTGGCGTACGGGGAGAAAAACCTGATTTTCCAGGGGCCGTTTCCCACCGGGGCCATCCTGGAGGTGACCAGGGCTTTGTTGAACGTCACCTACACCCAGGAGCTCGTCTGGCGGCAGAGGGACGCGCCAGGATTTGAGGTGAGGAAGGGGAAAAACTTCCTCCCAGGGTTGGAAGAGGGAAAGTCACCGTGATGGAGGTTTCTCCCCCCATCTAGGTGTGCTGCTCCAGTGGGTCGGCACCGTGCCGGTGGCTGCCGGCACCCGTGGTGACAGCGGAATCCCGGACGGTGACGCTGGCCCTGGGTGGCTGCGGGAGGTTGGTGCTGGGTTTGCGTTACGCTTGGGCCGAGTGGCCCTGCGAGTACGAGTCCTGTGCCCTCTACAACAGCTGGGGGCTCCCCGCACCCCCCTTCCTCCTGGACACCCTCCCCGCGGCGGAGACACCGGAGCGCTCCCGGAGAGCCGGAGGGAAGGAGCTGCTTCTCCTCCCCGGCTCCTCGTGCGCCCAGGGGATTTAGGTGAGGGGATTGTGGGGGGAGGAGATTGTGGGTGAAGGGATTTTGGGGTGAGAAGATTTTGGGGTGAAGGGATTTTGAGGTAAGAAGATTTTGGGGTGAGAAGATTTTGGGGTGAGAAGACAACAGAGCGAGCTCAGACCTCTGGCAAAACAGCTCAAGGCTGCTGGCACTAAACCTTTCCAATTTAGAGAAGTGTCTTAATTAATTTTACTAATTAAACACTTTCCAGTTCCTTTTTGGCCTGAAATCAAAGCTACAGGGGGAAAAATAAAAGCGAATTTAAAATGAAATTGGTGAAAAAATTACATTAAAACGAGCGGCAGGACACAGGGGTGGGAGTTGAACCCCTCAGTGCTGCTCCTCCCACGCTAACGCTGGGGCTGCGGTAATGAATAGTTAATAAATAGTTAATAAAATGGCTTATTTTATTCTTGAATCCTTTTTATTTTTCCCCTTCAGAGGAGCATCCTTTAATCCTCCATTCCCCAGAACAGCAGGGAAATTAACGTGGAAGAGACGCGACGTGACACCCGGCGCTTCGAAATAAGACACCAAAAATTTGATTATTTAACCTTTTTT
The DNA here is from genome assembly GCA_907165065.1 of Caprimulgus europaeus. The sequence continues at coordinate 7,119,503 of OU015548.1, read as the reverse complement.
TACTGGAAAGGAGGGACAGGTCAACCTGTGTCCCCCCAAAATCCTATGTAAGGGGAACCCCAAACGGGGGAAGAGAGCGGGTGAGCTCGGCTGTCGCGTTGCAGGCGTCGCCCCACTCCGTAAAACCAGCGTTAAATGCGCTCGAGCCACCGCTGGGTCCCAGGAATTTCAGGCAGAGCCCAGTGAATCCCGGGAGGTTTTTCCCATCGTTTCCACTCCAGGCTTCATTCCTGGGCAAGGGAGGAAGAGGAGGAAGTTAATTCTAGGCTGGAGAAGCAGTTCTGCTAGCCCCACAGTTGCCATGCCAACAGGGATGCTCAATACAGCTCAGTTTGGAGGTTTTTGTTAAAAAATAAACCCCTCGGGCGGTGGAGTCCACGAAAGGAGCCCAGGGGTCCCGCTCCCACCCTCCCAGGTCAGGGATCCCATCAGACCACCCCCAGCTCCCCAGTTTTTCCAGAGCTTGGGTTTAAGCCACAAACTCCGCTTTCTGTTCCTATAGCAACTCCTGCCCACGCCTGGGCTCGAAGCAGCCTCACATCCCAGCTCCCAGAATCCATCCCCGGCTCTAAGCGGAGCCGTCGGCAGCTGCCTAAATCTCCCCCCAAAAATCTTTGTTCTTGGCAAGAAGTTTAGAGCCACGGTGGATGGATGCAGCCTCAGCCCTAGGGTGGGATCTGGTGGTGTAAGAGCCGAGAGGAGAGCGGAAAAGTCTTCTCTACCCAAAACAACCCTACCTGGAGCCGCGCCGTTGGAGAGGGACGCGGCGCCGTCGGCCTCGGGGGTACAGACGTGAGGTTTGGGTTTGGTGGTCTCCAGCCCAGCCAGCAGCGTCATGAAATCGACGACGGTGTCGATGTCCTCCTTGTTGGAGGTGGTTTCCCTCAAGGCGCTCACGGCGTTGAGGCGACCGAAGGAGGTCAGCTCGGAGATGTTGGCCCGGAGGAAGAGGAGGATGATGTTGAGGTCGTTGATGGGGCAGGTGAGCATCTTGCGGCTGAGAAGGTCAAAAGCAGGGAGCATCTCGTAGACAGAGAGCAACCCTTTGTCCCACTGGCAGAGCTGCAAGGCGTTGTAGATGACGACGGGTATGAGGAGAACGTAGACGCCGCCAACCGAGAGGCTGATGAGTTGGAAGACAGAGAAGAAGACCAACTTGCAAGGGATGAGCGCAGGGATGTGGGGCTCCGCTTGGAGCAGCCCCGTTTTGATGGAACAGCTGAACTCGTCCTGGAAGAAGATGTTGAGATGGAGAAAGACCAAGTAGAGGCAGGTGGCAACCAAGAAGAGGAGCAACAGCAGGTTCCTCAGGATGTAGATGAGCACCAGGGAGTGGGCGTGCTGCTTGCAGGTGAGGTAGCGCTCCAGCAACGGGAACTCAAAGTACCTCTCCCGACGTGCCCTGGGGACAGAGGGGACACAACGGGGACTTAGAGCCACTTCACGGCCGCAGCGCCACGGGGAAGGACTCTGGTGGGACGCGGTGAGCAGGCGAAGCTGCCCCGTGGCCTCACCTCTCGTATTCCTCCCAAAACCTGTCCGGCTCGGCGCTGGCCTGCTGCACCTTCCTCATGTGCTGCACCAGGCGCACGGAGCGGTTGTAGGATTTGTCCAGCTCGTCGATGATGAAGAGGAGATCGGAGTGGAGAGCGGGAGCGGCGGCGTAACGCCACAGCAGGTAGGGCAGGTACATGAGCACCGCCACCACCAGCAGCGAGTAGGGGAACACCTGAGTGAAGGAGAACAAGCGACACAGAGTCACTTCACCTCTGCTGAGGCACCCAGGTATGACCTGAAGGCCCCCAAAGGTGAGCGTGACGCGTTACCTTGAGCACCCAGAGGGACTTGGTGACGGCGTGTCCCTCGGCGTCCAAGCCGTGGTGGAGGAGGGAGTCCCAGCAAGCCGTGTCCACGTAGGCGGATTGCTTCCCGGTGAAGTTGGTGGGAGAGAAGCAGCTGATTTGTGAACCTGGGGGTGAGAGAAGGGAGAACCTCAGCCGTGGCACAGGTGAGCGCTCCACAGCCAGGTACCGGTGCGCTGCGGGAGGGTAATTCCAGCCACGGCACCGCTTTGAATTAAAAACCCCTTTTTCACAGTCCCTTTGTAGCTCCTTCCCCAGCGCCGTGACTTCCAGCCAGGAATTTTCCATCTTTTCCCAAACACAAACCCTTTGATCACGGCTGTGGGTGAGACTGGCCAGAAACCGGAGTCAAACCAAATCCCCAGGGCCAGCAGCCAAATCCAGATTTAGCCTGAGGTCAGTGCAACCCTCTGTGCTGTGGGTGTGACGGATCCCCTGAGCCACCCCGCTGGCGCCCTCCTCCTCGGAAACAACCCCGCGGCACCCAGAGGTGCTGGGAGCGAGGAGCTGAGGTGGAGCATGGCCTCACCACCGCTCCTGGGGATTAATAATCCATTAAGAGCAATTAATAATAAATATCCCTGAGACAAACTGGCTCTTAAAACAGGATTTCCCACTTCACATCACGACGACGACAGTGACATGAGGGTTTTCCACCGACACTGAGAAATCACCCACAGGACCTTGAAAATCCCCGCTGGAAAAGCCGCCACTCACCGGTGGAGAATTCCCGGGCGAAAGCCAAGGAGACGAGGAAAAGGGGCAGCCCCACGGTGACAAATTTCAGCAGGCGGTCGCTCGGCAGCTCCAGCCTCAGGCCCTTGGCTCGGGAGCCGCCGGGGTCCGGGAGGAGCGCGTCGGAGAGCATGTACTCGGCGGCCGTGTGCGAGAGGGACATCCTGTAATCGAGGAGGAGGAGGCAACGGCGAGTGCTGCTGCTGCTGCTGCTGCTGCCGAGGGGCTCTGGAGTCGTTTGAGGCGTGAAAAGTGATTTTGTAAGGCTGAGGGAATCGTTTGAGAGTTTAAACAGCGCCTTAAATCGAGCGGTAATTACAGGGGGAGGCCTTTTCGTAAATAACACGCCCCAAAATAGTAAAAATAAAATAAAATGAGAAATAGCAGCTGTGGCAGCGGGCTGGGAGGGCAGCGGGCTGGGAGGGCAGCGGGCTGGGAGGGCAGCGGGCTGGGAGGGCAGCGTTCCTCCCCGGCTCCTCGTGGTTTTACATCCCTCTCTCATCAGCAGATTTATTTTTGGGGACGCTTTCGAGGGGTGTGGGGTTATTTTCACCCCGCCGGAGGAATGAGGACCCTCACCCAGGAACACGGTGGCTTCGTGGGGTACAAAGAGCCTTTTCCAGCCCTTAAAGCAGCTGGAGAAGGTCCCAGTGCCCAGCTCTGAGGGTTTGGGGACAGGCCAAGGGACACCAAACGCTGCGATTTTGAGACAGAGTATCACTTGTGGTGGTTCCTCAGCTTTTCAGTCCCTCAGGAGATGGGGGGAGGAATGAATCTGGCTCCAAGAGAAGCTCCCGAGGGAGAGGGATCATGATAATGGGGTCTAGAAATAAAAAATTGGGGTAGAAAAGCTTCTCCCAGCAGCACAGAGCAGAGTCCTGGAGCCTCTCAGCCAAGCAAAGCGAGGAAATCCCAGCGTGGTCTCTCAGCACAGCAAAAAAAAACCCCCAAAAAACCCCACAGCTGCTGCCAAATGGCACTTTCGATGGCTTTTTGAATTAAAGGAGTTTCCAAATGTAAGTGGAGTGCCAGGAGATGAGGGAGAGACTGTTAAACAGCTCTGGAGGGATGAGGGATGGCTCTCAGATCAGGAAGGACAGCACCCAGGAGCGCTCAGACCTGCCCGGGGCGCAGACACACGCACGCCTGCGCCTCAGCAGCAACCGCACATTTATTGCTCTGAAACACTTCAAACCGAGCCAATCCCGCTTTCTACCCCACCTCATTGTCCAAACATGAGGGTTTTCACCATGCCCAGCTTCATTTCTCCACCAAACCGGGGCCAAAAGCACAGGCAGGTCCCTGGCTTGAAGCCAAAACCGCCGGTACCACCACAGGAGGTCCACGATGAGCGGCCGAGGCCGTCCACGCTGTCACAGGGCGGCTCCACGGCGTCCCGCGGTGTCAGTCGGTAGCGATGTCCAGCTCCAGCTTCTCCAGAGTCTTTAGGAAGAAGGGGGGTGGCTTGCAGACGAGGTCTATCCGCTTGTCCAAGGGCAGGGCGAGGCGGTGGGCATGGAGGTGGAGAGGGAGGTGACGAGCTTTGCTCTGCTTCAGCTTCAGTCTCTTCAAGGTGATTTCAGGAAGTTTCTGCGGCAGGAACAGAAAATGTCCTTTCCCCAATCCCATCTCCATGAAAATCCCATCCCAGGGGGAGTTGGGGGACACAGAGGGACCACCTGGCCGCTGGATCTGCTCTGGCCGTGCCCCTCGAGGCGGGATCTGCCTTACCTGGGGTGCCAACTTGCTCCAGTGGGAATATTTGTGATCCCCCAGGATGGGACACCCCAAGCCGTAAGCCAGGTGAACCCGGATCTGGTGCTTCACCCCTAAGGAGGGAAGGGAAAGAGGAACGTGACAACCACGTCACCCACCACCCTTGGTCAATCCCACCCCGAAACCACCGGCAGCCGCGCAGCAGCCACCGCCAGGCACCAAACCATCGCCTGGGGTGGCTTCTTCCAGAGCTTTGTCCCAAAACCAATTCCCATCGCGTCTAACGACGAGTCCCAGCTTCCAGACACAGATCCTGCAGCCGGCACGAGCCAGGGTCGAGCTGGTCCCGCCTCACCTGTGATGGGCTGGAGCTCCAGCAGAGAGCAGGCAGACGAGCGGGCCAGGCGGCGGTACCGCGTCACGGCGCTCTCGGCGTCACGGCTCTTGCGGACCTTCACCGCCTTCCCCTCTTCAGGGGACAAGCGATAGTTGGGAGCCAGCGTCATCTGAACGACAACCAGAAGGTGAGCTCACGGGAAGGGGCACAGCTGGTGGCCCAGGGGACATTTTGTTCACCTTGTAGTGTGACTGGTGGCTCTGCACCTCCTTCTCCACGATGGGGATGTCCACGATGCCCTCAGCGGGGTCTGGGTCCCCCAGACTAATTGCCCTGGGGAGGGAGAGCAGAGATCTGCGGGATGTTGGTCCTGGAGGAAGGGATTCCTCCCCCCATCCCCTCACTTGAGCCAACACCCACCACTCCCACAGAGCCACCACACCCCGGTGACTGTCCCTTCACCCCTTTCTCCAAACCCTACGTGTCCTTCAAAGCCAATTTTTCCACCCAAAACTCTTCCTACCAGTAGATCTTCTCCACCTGACGAGTTTTGAAGAGAAGCCGGATCCTCTCCGCTGCCTCCTTGTTCCGTGCCAACACCATCACGCCCGTGGTCTCTTTGTCCAGCCGGTGGCAGAGGTGGAGAGGTTCAGCTTTCATGTTCTCCAACATCTTGGCCAAAACGGGCAGCACGTCAGTGATGCAGTTCTTGACCCCAGGGCCGCCTAGAAAGGAATCGGGGGAGATACTGATCTCCTCGTGAATGAAATTATCCCCAAAAACACGAGGTGAAGGTTAAGACCAAATTTTTTTGGTCACCAAAGTTTGTTGGTGACAAACTTTTCCTCCTCAGGAGGGAGAACCTCAGTGCTGGGAGGAGATGGGAGATCCCCCCGTCAGCGCCGTGGAGCCGTTTCCATTCCTCACCGTGCACGGGAAGGCCGTAGGGTTTGTTGATCACCACGATCTCCTCGTTTTGGTACAAAGTTCCCTCCTTGAGGATTTTAGCCAGGACGTTGGGGTGAACCTGCTGGAGTTTCTTACTCAGCATGGCGAGCTTCCGCACCCGTCTCTGCGCTGGATCCTTGGGAACCTGAGGAGAGAATCGAAACGTCATCAGTGAAGGATAAACAGCTCTTGGCTCGGGAGGAGGAGTGCAAGGCACAGAGATGAAGGCTGGATGTTGTCCCCACCATCCCACCACCTTCACAACAAAATGCCACCATGTGAATTGCTGGTGCCTGTACCAGGAGAGGTGGAGGTTTGAAATTGACATCTGCTGGTCACTGAGTTTGAAACGCTACTTTGAAACTCCAGTAAGTGGTTGGAGCTTTCAGACGTGGGGGTGAAGGGGGAAAGTTCCTTATTAATTTCATTTTTGTGCTGAACAAATAACCTGAGTGTTCCAGGAGAGGGGACTCCACTCGAGTGCTGAGCCTTCTCAGTTAATGGCAGTTCACAACGCTCTCCTCGTGGCCACGTTCTACCCATGCAACGCTGGTGATTTTTTTTTAATTATAATTTTTAGTGCATTAATTCAAAATTGCAAAAGATGGTTTTGTATTAGAGGTGTTATAGCTTCCAGCAAGGGTGTGGAGCTGGGATCTGGAGGTGGCAGGATTGTCACGACCGAGGCTCTTGGTTTTTCTCCCAAACTTTAGCATAGGGATGTGCTACCTGAACATGAGGGAGAAGAAGGTGACTGAGCACTGGGACAAGCTGCCCAGGGAGCTTGTGGAATCTCCCTTCTTAGAGATATCCATGGAATAGTTTGGCTGGAAAAGAGCTTTACAATCATCATGTAAACCAAGTTCACCACTAAACCACGTCCCTGAGTGTGACATCTACATGTCCTTTAAATCCCTCCAGGGATGGGGACTCCACCACCTCCCTGGGCAGCCTGTTCCAATGCCCGAGAACCCTTTTGGTGAATAATTTTTTCCTAAAATCCAACCTAAACCTCCCTGGGCACAACTTGAGGCCATTTCCTCTTGTCCTGTCCCTTGGTCCTTGGTTGAACAGACCCACCCCCACCTCTCTGCACCCTCCTTGCAGGGACTTGGACAGAGCCAGAAGGTCTCCCCTCAGCCTCCTTTTCTCCAGGCTCAACACCCCCAGTTCCCTCAGCCGGGAACTCAGCACACTTGTGCTCCAGACCCTTCCCCAGCTCCGTTGCCTGCACCCTGACGGCCTTCCCATGGCCGCCGCTTCGCTCACCTCCTGCTTCTCCTCCCTTTTCCGCTCCCGCAGCCTCTCCGCCATCTCCTCCGCCCGCACCGCTCCTGCCAGAACCCGCCCCGTGCCGCAGACGCTGCGCACAGCCCGGTTCAAGCCCGCAGCGGATCGCCGCCATAACTCGCCGCTGACCGCCGCCATCTTTCCTCCTCCTCCTACCCCGCCTTTCCCCTTCAAGCCAATGGCGGCGGCGCGGAGCCGGTGCCTCAACCCGTGCGTCCAATCGGAAGAGAACATCCAGCTGAGCGACATCTACATCACCCAATGGTAGGGCGAGGCGAGCCTGAGGGGAAGGCCCCGTCCTGGTGTTTAAACGCCGGCGACGGTTGGCGGCCGATAACGGTCGCGGAGGGAGAACGGGAGCAGCCGGGCCCTGTCAGGTACCGGGGCGGTGGGGAAAGCGTGATGTGAACACTGTGAGGTACTGGGGGAGTGTGTGGGCCCCGCGGGGAGGCTGAGAAGGCGCGGGGGAAGGCGCTGGGGGAGCCTGGCTGCCTCATCCCAGTATATCCCAGTGCAGCCTCAGCAGCCCCCCGCCCCCCACCCCAGGCCCACCCCACAGTGAAGTGAGCGGCTCTGAGGAAGGCTGAGCCACCCCCATCCCTTCCCAGACCAAGACACCGCAGCACTCCCTGAGATTTCTTAACCTTTATTTAAAAAAAATGGGGTTTTGTTGGTTTTTTTTTTAATTTTTATTAAAAAAATAGCAAAGTGCCCAATTTCCCTTCTCCCCCTGAGGGGTGACCCCTCACCATCACTCCACATCAACGCAAACCCGCTTGGGAGGCTGCTCCAGGACATCGTGGTGGTGGCTCCTCTTGATTTCGGGGGGCTGCTCCCCTCCGTCCCCCTTTTCCTCCAACCCTGGGGGGGTTTCGATCCGTCCCCTCCTCACAAAATGTTGGATTCGAGCCTCCAGCCCCTCACACTTGGGACGGGACAGTAAAGGTTTGTAGGTGCGAGCTTGGACACCTTCTAGGAAACCACTGATCTGGTTGCAGAGTGGAGGCTTCACATCACCCCAGAGAACTGTCGTGCTGCTCCCCGAGCCTGTGAGAAAATTAAAAAAAATAGTTTAAACTGTCTAAATACCTCTTATTTAATTTTTTTTTTAATCCTTTCATAATTCCAAAATATTCCCACAAAACCATCCCTTACTTTTCCCAGCTGGCATGGGAGCAGCATCCAACCCTTGTAACATGTTCCGTAGCACCTGAGTTTTAACGGCGTGGGTGGCCCAGAGTTGCTGGAGGTGGCTCACGTTCAGTTCCTGCACTTCTGGGTCGTAAAACCACCGAAGGTTCTCGAATTCGCAGTCGTAGAGGACGAGGGGAAACTCCACTGCCATGCTATGGGGAAAGGAGAGAGAAAAGGTTATTAGGAAAGGACAAACAGCACCTCAGCCTGTCCTTCCTGCCAAAAAAAGGACAGAATTGTACAAAGCTTTTACAAAATTCCTTTTTCCCTTAAAAAATGAATTAGTTTAAACCAAATCCCAAGGACTAAAGCCATCAAAACTGTGACTGAGGGCGAGAAAAATGAGATCCTTGTGATCCCTATGAGCATCCTTCTGTATTCTGAGAGACTTCCAGACTGTAAGAGATCAGTTTTCCAGCAGCCCTCCGCGTGCAGCCAGGTTTCCCCGAGCTCTCCCTACCTGTACTGCGGCTTCCGGGGGTTCTTCTCCACGTCCAGCAGCTCGTCGATGATCTCGGGGCTCTCCAGCCCCTGCCCGATGAGGAGGAGCACGGCCACCATGCAGCGCACCTGGTGGTACAGGAAAGCCTGTCCCGTCACCTCGAACTGGCAGAGGCCGAAGGGATCCCGCCGCTCCGCTTCTCCTCCCGCTCCCACCCAGGTGACCCCAGCGCTGAGGATGGTTCTCTGGAAGTTGAGCACCCCGTTGGCCACGTCCATCTTGCACAGGTTCCGGAAGTCGTGGCTGCCCACGAACCGCTGCGCCGCCGCGTGCATCAGCGCCACGTCCAGCCCGGCGCCGGGGAAGAAGTACCGGTACGTCCTCCGGAGGCAGCTGAAGCGGGCGCTGAAACGGGGCTCCACGGGCGCCCAGGCCAGCGCCCGGATGTCGGGGGGCAGCACCCTGTTTAAAATATGGGTGTAACGAAGCTCCCCTTCCTCACTGTTATCTTTGGAGTCATCTTCATGCCCGTTGAGCTTCTTCCCCTCCACCAGATTCGAGCGGAGATCGAGGGAAATCACCTGCAGAATGAGAAAAGCCAAGATGAGATCACAGATGGGGGGGTGTATTCGGCGTCTCAAGCCAAATCTTCCTACACTGCTATGAAATAAATGCAGCTGAGTTTATTTCAGATGCCGAAATTCAGGATCCTGCAGATGAAGGTGGCTTAAATCAGGCGATCTCACAGTGGGTGAAGCCGCCAGCGCCTCTGCTGAGGTTCCTGACAGATGCTACGGATTCCTTTAATAAAACAGAGAGTTGCAGGCTGCCTACGTAGCACGGCCTCACAATGGCTTCAACTTCAGTCAGTTTTTAAGCTATAAAGTACTTTTAAATTTAATTTTATTTTATTTTGCTCGAGTGATGATTTGAAGGCGGCAACAACCTGGCTGGCTGGGCAACCTGGAGCGAATGAACGCCGCAGGTGCTTAAACGGCGCAAGACAAGGCGGCCCTGGCTCTTATTTCGTGTGGCTCATCTTGTGAAGGAGAGCAGATCTCTCATCCGAGCCAGAAACTGAAGCAATGAGCCAGAAACTAAACCAGCGAGCCAAAAGCTAAACCCGCTCCGCTTCCTGCGCCGGGGGGAAGGAGCGCCGGGCCCCCCAGCCAAGCCGTGTCAGCCCACCATGGCTCCGTGCCCGCTCGCTTGGCTCCTCTCCCGCCAGCTCCCACTCCCACGCTCCCTTCCGTTAGCTGCGACTCTTCTCGGACCCTTCTGCGTAAGAATCCAGCAGGAACCTATCCAATCCTTCGATTTTTCAGGGTTTTTTTGGTGAGGTTTAGTGAGTTAAATCAGCTGAGAGGGTTCTGCCAAGGAAGGGCCATGTCCCCCCCTTTTTTCTTTTATCTTTTCAAAACAGCATCCTGGAAAAAATACTAGCACTGATATGAAAAAAAAAAATTAATATTAAAAGTCATCATTCTGCAGGCAGGAAGCCATCGCCAGGCTTCATCTTTAGATTTAAAAAGCTTTTAGAACAATAAATCCCCCCTGTGCCGGCTCGGCACAGCGCGACAGCGGTGCCACCGCATCCCCACCCACCCAGAATCCCGGTGGCGATCCTGACCTGTCCGAAGGCGCTGACTCCTTTGTCCGTCCTCCCGCACCGGTGGTAGTTGGAGGTCTGTCTTTCCTCGACCAGTCTTGTCTTCTTCAAGGCTTCAAAGAGCTTCTCCTCGACGGTGTTGGAGGTGTTCTCCTGACTGGCAAACCCTTGGTAGCCCCAGCCCAGGTAGGCGATTTTTAAGGCCACGTGTCTGCGGCCGTAAGCGTCAAAGTTAAACGGGCGCTGGTGGCGTTTCTTGGTCTTTCCAGAGGCTGGAGGAGCCTCTTTTCTCCCAACACTTCCCTTGTCTTCTCGGAGCTTCTCCTGCAGCCGTTTCACCTCCTCCTCCAGCTCCTGCACCCTCCTCAGGAGCTGTTGTTGGTCCATAGCCGCGCTCCCCTCGGCCATAGCCGCCCTGACAGGTGCCGGCAGCTCCTCGGCGTCTGCGGAGAAAGAATAAGATGGGGAAATCAGCATTTTTACCTGGCTTTTATCACACTGATAATTATTATCTGCAAAATAATTATTGTTTGACCCTTCAGCGTTCCTAGCAGAGCACGGGAAGGACCACAGGTGCTTCAGCCCAACTCATCTCACTCAAAAAACATCTTTTATTGCCTTTTTTTAATTGGCGGCGCCTTCCCAGCCGCCTTTTTGCTCCCGACACCGATTCCTTTCCCATTCTCACGCCGCCGCTCCCAGACAACCCGCTCACAGCTGCCACTCATCCTGGCACACCATCTGCTCCGGCACTGCCCAGCAGCTCTGTGGTAACTCCCGCTTCTCCAGCCCACACCTGTGTCACGAGCCTGCAGCCCTTCTCGCTGCTGATGCTGTTTATGACAGCCAGGTTGATGTTAAATGCGCTGCGCTGAGCCCTCTCCTCCCCTGCGGGTGCAAAATGTCCTCTCAGAGGTTTCTGGATGAAACCACAACTAGATATTGATTGTTTAGTAATCTATTTTTTTTAGATATTTATTTTAATTTAAAAAGATGAGTACAAGGGGAAAATAATTCTCTACCTCGGAAATGAACCCGCCCCGTGTTTATCGCACCTACTCCCTACAGAACATGATTAATTTCAGTGTTGTTCTTCAAGCAGGAATTTTAAGATTTACCTAAATCCAACCCCCAAAAATGTGAGTTGGAGCGTTATGTCTTGAAAATTAACTGTGGTTTGGTTTTTTTTTAATTTTTTTTTTTTTACAGGATTCACCCAGTTAGGTGGAAATTATGGCAGAAGCGATGAGATGGGGCAGTGAGGAGCGAGGAGGCAGCTCGGAGCGGACGCGTCCCTGTGACGATCCCTACGCCAAAGCGTCCATCGTTGTGGGCAGAAACCCAACGTTTCCAGCGTTTTCCGAGGACCAGAGAAGCAGCAGGAGGTTGGTGATGAAAAGGAAGGTGCTGAGGCACAGACCTGACGGAGGGGTGGAGGTTTCCGACGAGTCAGTGGCCAGCGAGTCGGAGCACGACGCCGACGTTTGGAGTTTGAAGGATCAGATGTTGGAGCTGAGGCCGGACCATGAAGAGAGCATCTCCGAGGGGGAAATGGAGACCAGCAGCAGCGTCCCCGATGAGTCCCCGTCTCGGTGGTCTCCTGGGGACAGTCCCCACTTTTTCCCGGAGGACTTGGGGAGCCGGAGCTCTCCCACTTCTCACTCCACCCCCTGGGAACAACCCAGATCCTTCATTCCGCCGCGGGTCGAACCGCTGGGGCGCAACCGGGGAAAAACCGACCGAGTGGCCAAGTATTTGGAATACAAACGAGAATGGGAGAAATTCCCAATTCCAGGAGAGGATCAGAGGCAAGAACTGCGGTGGGGGATCCGGGAACAGATGCTCTGTAAGCCCCAAATTCCCCATAAAACGCAACATTTCTACGTCCCCAACGATTACGTCGTCCCGACGGAAAAAAAGAGAGCGGCTCTGCGCTGGGAGGTGCGCTGGGACCTGGCCCAGGGGCTCCTCCCCCGGAGATCCACCTCCTCCTGACTTCCAAACGCTCCTCTCCAGAGGAATCCTTCCATCCCTAATTTGGGAAAAATCCCTTTTTTTGCATTTCAAACAGGTTAAAATCTGGTATTTGAACTTTTAACCAGCGCTCCGGGTCGTTAAACACCAGCGATAATTAACTGCACGCGCACTCCTCTCCCCAGGAATCTTCACCTCTGTAATTTGGGAAATAAATCCCTTTTTTTGCATTTCAAACAGGTTAAAACCTGGTATTAAAACTTTGAATTAAAACTTTTAATCAGCGTTTCAGGTTGTTCAACACAGCAGCAATCTTTAACCGCACTCGCGCTCCTCTCCCAGGGAATTTTTCCATCTGTAATTTGGGAAAAATCCCTTTTTTTGCATTTCAAACAGTTAAATTCTGATATTTACACTTTTACCCAGCGTTCCTGGTCGCTAAACGTGCCCAGTGGAACACCCCGGCTTCCCCCCGCGCCGGGCGACGCTTCCTTCCCATTTCAGATCGGGAAAACCAGGGAGTGGGCACAGAACTGACCCCGAGTGTCCGATATCAGGGGAAATAAAAATGTAACGAGCCAGGTGATTTATGAATATATATTTAAATTATTTCTTATTTTTTATAATTATTTTAAAGTCATTTTTTTAATTTCAAATTTTCAAATTATTTTGTAAATGACTTTTTAATTTTTTATTTTTTAAATTAAATTTTTAATTTTAAAATTTTATTTTTTTTAAATTACTTTTTCTTTTTAAAGTTTTTTTTCTTTTCTTTTTTTTTTTTTTTTTTAAAGGCATTGCCCCCGGATTCTCCCAGGAGCTCCGAGGGCCGTTTTCCTTACAGCGTCTCAGTGATTTCTTTCTTTAATAAAGCACGTGGAAAAATTTGTTTTAATTCTGTGACTTAATGGCTTATTTTTTAAATAAACCAGTTTTTGGAGGAAGTGAAGATATTATTAATATTATTACTTACTATTATTATTTATTATTATTATTTTTCTCCAGGTATCAGCTGGACTGAAAACGCAGCAGCTCGGGGGCACTTGGGGACGCTGCAGTCACCCCGTGTCAAGGGGCACCTCCAGGACCTGGCAGAGTGGGGGGCGGGGTCTTCACCCCTCCCAGGACCCTACCGGCCCCCCAAAACCCTATGGGGGGGTGTCTGCCCCCTAGGGACCCCCCCAAAACCCCATGGGGTCCCTGCGCCTCCAGCACAGCAGGGACCTGTCCCTGTGCCACCAACTGTCCCCAACACCCCACGGACCCCTCAGGCCCCTGAGGGGAGGGCCTCTGCCCCCCAGCACCCCAAGGATCCCCCCAACTCTATGGGGGACAGTGCTGGCACCCTACAGTGTCCTTGTCCCCAGCATCCCAGGGACCCCCCGAACCCCTATGGGGGGGGTCCCTACCCCCAGCAGCCCAAGGACCCCCCAGAACCCTATCGGGGGTTCTCTGCCGCCCAGGGACCACCCAAAACCCTACGGGGTGCAGTGCTGGCACCCTATAGTGTCCTTGTCTCCAGCAGGGACCCCTCCCCACCCTATTGCGGGGGTCCCTGTCCCCAGCACCCCAGGGACGCCCCCGAACCCCTCTGGGTGCCACCACCAGCACCCTACGGGGGTCCCTGCTCCCGGGAATCCGCCCCTGCCCCACGGTACCTCCGCGTGCCCGGTGTCGCTGCCCCGGAAGCGCCCGCCCCGTCCGGTGTCATCTCCGGGCGTCCCGCTGTCGCTCCTCCCGCTCGTCAGGGGGCGCCGTGCCGCCTCCGAGCCGCGCTCGATCCGCCCGCGAACCGCCCTCCCGCCAGGGGGCGCCGTCACGCTTCCCTCCCTCATGAAGACAAGATGGCGGAGGCGGACGGGCAGCGGGGCGGGGCGGGGGGTTCACGCGTGTTGTCCCCGCGGCTAATGGCCGCTTCTCCCCGCTCCCCGCAGCTCCCCCGGCCGCGCCGCAGGGACTCCTTCAGCCGCCGCGGTGAGGGGAGGTCCCGGCCCCCGCCTGAGGGAGGGAGATCCCCGGGCCCGGGCCCCGGCCTGACACCCCCCCGCCTCTCCTTCCGCAGCGGACCGCGGCCCTGAGGAAGAGGAGGAGGAGAAAGAGGAGAGAGGTGGGTCCGTGCGGCCCCTCCCCTGGAAGCTGAGGGGGAAACTGAGGCAGGGAGTGTGTGTGTGTGTGGGGGGGGGGGTGTCTGGGCAATCCGCCCTCATCGCTCCCTCATTAGCGCTTGTTGCAATTAGCGCGCGTTACACACTAATTACACACAGGTCACAGCGGGGTGTCCTAGGGGGGGATGTCAGGAGAGCTCTGTGCAGGAAGGGGGACAGAAATGGGAGAGATTGCTCATTAAAAGTCACTTTTTGGTTGTTTTTTTAGTGATTTTTATGTCTTTTCCAGTGGATTTGGTGGAATCCTCCCAGAAAAGGGAGAGAATGCTCATAAAAAGTCACTTTTTGATTGTTTCTTAATGAATTTTCAGCCTTTTCCAGTGGATTTGGCAGAAAACTCCTTGAAAAGGGAGAGACTTGTCATAAAAAGTAATTTTTGTTGGTTTTTAATGAATTTTCTGTCTTTTCCAGTGGATTTGGCAGAAATCTCCCTTAAAAGGGAGAAAATTCTCATTAAAACGTCTTTTTTGTTGGTGTTAAAATTAATTTTCTGTCCTTTTCTGGTAGATTTGGTGGAAACCTCCCTGAAAAGTGAGAGATTTCTCATAAAAAGTCTTTTTTGTTGTTGTTTTTTAACAAATTTTCTGTCTTTTTCTGGTAGATTTGTCAGAAACTTCCCCGAAAAGGGAAGGAATTCTCATAAAAAGTCACTTTCTGATTCTTTCTTAATGAATTTTCTGTCTTTGGTGGAAACCTCCCTGAAAAGGAAGAGATTTCTCATGAAAAGTCCTTTGTTAGTTGTTTTTTAACAAGATTTCTGTCTTTTTTCAGTGGATTCAGCAGAAACTTCCCTAAAAAGGGACGTATTTCTCATTAAAAAGTCTTTTTTGGCTGTTTTTTCACAAATTTTCTGCCTTTTCCAGTGGATTCAGTGGAAATCTCCCTGAAAAGGGAGAAAATTCTCATAAAAAGTCTTTTTTTTTGCTTGTTTTTTAATGAGTTTTCTGCCTTTTTCTGGTAGATTTGTTGGAAAGTTCCCTGAAAAGGGAGAGACTTGGGG